>CM059584.1:87432500-88032500 GCA_030407085.1 Trichopria drosophilae
TGTGATAAATTGTTTTTGACCGTTCACTGAAACCAACTTTGATCTGGTTTGGGTTCGTTTTTTTTCGCGCATCACCGTCTGTTAGAATTGTTGTTCTTGTGTCACTATTTTCTTTTATTTATTATTCTTGCTGCTCCACATGCTTCTCTTGTCTTTAGCACAATCACTTTACACTCGCGTATCCCACCGCTGCCACCAGATTTTATGTTACGTTTTTAAGGTAATTTATTTAAAGTCATTAGTTTGAATGATTTCCGGTAGCGAAGAGGAATTAGTGGGTTAGTTTTCACGTGAAGGAGGTCGATACCCCAAATGAAAAGATGATATGTGCAGTGATAGATATAAGTTTTTTTTTTTAAATCCCAGAGAAAAGACTTAAGGGGATGGGCAAACTTGGGCAAGGATGGGCAAACGATTTTCTTTGTAGTTGGTCTAAATCATTTTCCACGACATTATATCACTACTTTCAGGGACATCAACATCGACACCAACAGATTCTTTGTCAAATTTCGCCGTTTCACTACTATCACTCACTCTTGGACGTTTTTCAACGCTTTTGGTGGCTAAACGACGAAAATATACCGATCTTTTACGTCGAGGCATTGTTATTATCGTATTACTCTATTATTCTAGCGGATGTTACTTTTTATAACGTGAATATGCATTAAATAATAAAAAATGAATACGCATCAATTGAAAACGATCTTCAAGGGAAACAAAAAATGAGAACATATATTCTGTAGTGGTAGAAAAAACGTTATAAAAAAGAACTAGAAAAGAAAATATAAGGTCTATACGAAGACTTTGATAAATAACTACTATTTCCGTACAATGAACAAATATATCACTCTTAAAATTAGTGAAATGAGTGTAATTATTATATATTGTAACGTGGTACATATGATATATTAAAAATGATTTTTATTCTTATTCTGCTAAAATTACATAAAATTCGCAAATTACATGCAACTGTAATAATAATTCATTTACAATGAAAAAATAAAAATCATGACATTTTTCATGTTACTTATATTTATGCAAAAATTTATTGAAAATAATGATTTATTAATAATATTTTTAGGCGCTTAAATGTCACATATTACACTAAAACCCCGAAATTAAAATCTTTAACGTTGAACTAGTCACACAATTTTCAAAATTTTTAAATGGAAAAATTTGTAAACGTATTTCTTACCATTTTTAACAACTTCTTGTTGGGATTTATTGATATTTCATGTATTTCAAGAAATAAAAATTCTAGACGGTGAAAAAAAAAATTTTATTTACTAAGTAACATAATTTTAAGTATGACCAAATTACAATACTTATATATTTGTAACATTTAAAAGACGAGGGGCTAATTTCTAGCTTGCCCGTCCCCTCAAACAAAAATCGCGGAGCTAATTCTTGGGATAATGCACGACGAACCCAAGTGAACCAGAAGTGAAGTTTACCAGTGAATCATCCGACTGGTCGATCAGTAGTGCAATCGCACGAAAAGTTGATTGAATCATTGTCTGCGGCTCGCTCTAGGTATCCCGTTTTTATATCTTGTCCTTCCTTTGATCTGGATCCTCGTCTCGTTATCGCTCGCATCGAGTGGCACTTGATTCCGCGAAAGCATGGAATGATCGGACGCAAGGGACAGAGTCATCCTGTCTTCGCGCAATTCAATCTGTATGTTTAGGCTACGGGGCTTTTGTGTATTCTTATACTTGAAACTAAATTTGCCGATTTGTTGCTAACCGATACTAATTACAAAATATTGGCTACTGTTCCTTAAGGGAGCTTCTAGATCACGGATGTGTTTCGTCCAATTACAATAACAGGATGCACATCCAAATCCTGAAAAATATAAGTGATATGAAAATTCTTGCGCATTATATGTGTCCCGACCGGGTGGTCATACACCGGATATCGATTCGGTGAAATCATGCGATTAAGAAACTAAAATTAGATTGTTCGAATGCAGGTTCCATATCGACACCTGCATACGTAACAGTCGCAATTTTAGATTAATAATTTTTTCTTTTTTATTTCATTATTTATATAAATAACAAGTAAATAGGTCCTTAATTCTTATTTCTTTAATTATTATTATGTTAATAGCACTTAATTATTTAATTTTATAAAATTAAATAACCTATTACGTGTTCAATTCATTATATTTTTCAAATAAAATAAAATATTGAAAATTACGAAAATTACGTAAGTTTGATGAATATAAATAATGAGTGTTTAGTAGTAATAATAATTTCAAATAATTATTTATGAGGAATATAAATTATTATACAATCATTAAAATAGTGTCGTGACTGTACGTTTCATTTCGCATAAACAGGCATTATCGTCATTAAAATTAAAAATTGGCAAAATAATATTGTCTGTTTTTATTTCAATTATTTCTCTTAATTCGTAATATTTATCAAAATAATAAAAATGCCATACCCATTCACTTTTCCGCTGTTTAAATGGAAATATAGTTGTAAAATATTTTCATGAAATTATTCTATTTTCATCAAATGAATCCCTCCCTTTCCTTCCTAAATATCCGTCAAATATATGTTGATAAGTGTCGGACTCATCTCTGCGTATACCTCCCTAACTCTATCTATTAACCTCTCACTTATCCCTCTCTTCCTCATCATTTCCCACAAAAACTCTCTATCCACTCTGTCAAAAGCTGCCTTTAGATCCATGAAAAATGCCCACACTTTCTTTTTCTCTTTCAACCTCTTTCCCACTACATGCTTTAGGATCTTAAACATTTTCCACGGTCGCTTTTCCTTTCCTAGATCCAGCCTGCGGCCTGCACAACCCTCCCTTCTCACCCAGCTAGTTCTGTTCAAGATGTTCGCATATATTTTATATCCCGTGGTCGTCATCGTTACTCCTATATAGTTTCCAGGCTCTTTTCTCTCTCCTCTCTTCCAAATCGGTACCACCATTCCCACTCTCCATCTCTCCGTGAAACCTTTCCCTTCCCATACCCTTTTCAACATCTCCCCCAATCTTTTCCCAAACCTTTCCCCGCCCTCCGTCCATGCCTCATTTCTAATGCCATACAGTCCTGCTGCTCTGCCCTTTTGTAATCTTTTTATTTCATTTTCTACCTCTTCCACTTTTATCTCCTCGTCTCCTATCCTATTTACTTCCCTTCCTCTACTCCCCTTTGCTTTCATTCCCTCCACCCCCCTAGCGTTTCAATGAAATGCTTTACCCATTTCTCCATTTGAATTTCTTGAACTACCCCGTCCCTTTTCTTTCACTTCATTCACCTAAACTATTTTCCTCTCATCTTTGTGTACGCTTTTTCGTCTCCCTTTTTGTATTTTTACTACTTTGCTGCTGCTACTAATATATATATATATATACAGGGTGGACCTCGGCTGGCGGGTCATAGGCATCCCATGTTAAAGAAGTAACTAGATCATTAGTCAATTAATTCCGTGGTAATTAGGGTTTGCTACAGGATTTTAATTTCTCACAATGCATATCAAAACAGAATTAAGAATTGTTGCAAAGCCGACAAGTTCTAAATACCGCGTGATTAGTCGGCTGATCTAGTTACTTCTTTAACATGGAATGCCTATGACCCGCAAGCCGAGGTCCACCCTGTGTATATATATATTATACAGGGCGAATTCCTAACAGCGGAACATAGGGCATCCCATGTTATTCCGCTTAGCCAATGACGGTGGAGGATCACTGTGAAATCCGACTACGTCGACCAATCGAATGCGTCGATGCGTAATCTTAACAAATATCATACATACATACATACATACATACATTGGTCAGATTTACTTGCCAACTTTATGCCATCTATGGCTAATCGGGCAAGGCTTAGTCATCATCCCACACAGAACGATACAAACAAGTAAACAATCACAAATACTACACATAATCGACACCGTCAACAGTTAGTCGGCGGCCTGTGCCGTAGCAGGCGCATCGCAAACATTGTCTTATTTTCATTCAAGACAATATTGACGAAGCGTCGACCACGGAAAAACCATTCACGGTGTCGATAACTACCGACTGATGTCGGTAGCAGTCCCAAATTCGTACCTTCGCCCAGCAAGGTTTCCTGAATTATCCGCAATGGAAATAATCAGAAAAAGTTGCCGGACGGGGATGCGAACTTACGACCTAAAGAACGTTCAGTTTATGAGGCGAGCATGCTAACCACTTAACCATCGCGTTCCCCTTTTTAAAAAATATAAAACAAACAGAATAAGTATAATTCCAAAAGTTATTATATTTTCGTAATTTTACGTTTCCATGCAAAATGACTGACAAAATAAATTATTCGTTAAAATTCAAAGGAAAAACTTGCGATTACATATCACAGCTAATTTTTAATCGCATGAAAAATTTGGCGAACAGTTTACGAAATACATGAAAGTTTTCCCGTTGACGATTATCATATAATTCATTTTGTCAGTCATTTTACATGCAAATGTGATATTACGAAATGAAAATAACTTTTGGAAGAATACTTCCATATTCTATTTGTTTTAACATTTGACTCCCTAACGCAGCGACTTATCTGATTGGCTGACGTAGTCGGATCCCTCAGTAATCCTCGATCGCTATTGGCTGAGCGAAATAACAGGGAATGCCCTATGTTCCGCCCTTAGGAATTCACCCTGTATAGATATAGATATAAAAAGAAGTGTAAGGAAATAAAAACTAAGAATTTTCTCTTTACTTGTATTATATTGTGTATAATGCTATTCTTTCAATCAGCTTTGGTGTACATATAATAGGATATTTATCTTCATTAGTAATAACGAATCGAATAAATAATAGAAATGGAAACAAACAATATTATTTTCGCTCTAAAATTGAATATCGTAACTTTTTTAGAATTAAGAATTTTTTAGAATTATTCCAGTAGGCTGGATATGCGTGATTTTTGCAAAAATTAAAACAATTAAATTAAAGAATTCCAGCTCTTGTCCGTATTATTTTTTTTATTTTCTAACTACAGAATCTTTCTACACTCCTCATTCATCCAGCGGCAGCCATAGTAACGACAAATACTTGTTCAGAAAGAAATTACGAGAAAATTCCATTTTAAAACCTAAAACTTGGAACAAAGATTTTCTTGCTTTCTCTCTCGCCTGTCTATGCACTCGAGTGCCCGCTAGGAAAAGATAATTTAAATAAACAAACTCAATTTATTAATTTTACTATTTTTATTTGTACCTTATTTATCTAAACTAATCTAGTAAATGTTCAAAATGTAATCCACCAGGTGCTGTACAGTAACCTAAGCAGTTGTAAAATCCGTTGACAGATTTTGTCAATATTGTAATGAAATTCGTTAACGGTACAACAATATAATGTACATCGGCATGTAAGCGCAAAGAGAGCGAGAGAGAGAGAGAGAGAGAGAGAGAGAGAGAAGATGAAGTAGGAAATTTGCAAGTGAAGCCAAAGAAAGTTCTTCTGGCGCATGCGCGAAGAGTGTGGCGCCAATAAGCCGGTATTGCGATGAGGCAGGCAGACGGTACCAGACTCTCGGTACCAAGGGACGCTCGTTCCTTTTTGGCGATATCGGTATCCTCCTGTAAATAAGTTGAGTACGTATTATCTTGTGCTGGATAAAGATTCAACTACAAGTGGCGCCTCTGTTGTCTTAATATTAAGGTATGGTCTCTGTACTGCTCTAGATACGATATAACTACGAAAAATCTTTCAGTGTAGAGAACATCAGGAATAGGGTTAACCGGGAAGCCCTTCATACAAAATTGAAAAAATTGCCTATAGTGTACATAATTTTTCAAAGAAGAGAGTCTAGAGAGAGAAAACCTCGCAAACGTCAATGTCGGGTTCGACCAATTTTTAATGACTCAGCAAGACTATTACCACAGATTAATAACAGATAGCTAAAGGTCACTCTAACTGCGTGACTCGTTTTTCGTTACCGACCCTACTTGTACATCGCTTATAATATTTGTTCTCTTGTATATCAGATGACCACGTTTTCAAAAACAAAAAGTATTTTGGAAATACAATGAAATAAATCAAACGCAATTCTTCAATGCGTAAATATACAGAAATTGTAAAGCAATGTATAAGTAGGGTCGGTAACGAAAACGCAGCAGATTTGGCACGCATTTAGAGGGACCTTTAGCTATCTGTTATTAATCTGTGCTATTACAAGGTGACAGCGATCATCTTGTTAAAGAAATGGAGTATCTAGACAAGGAGAAGTATATAAATTACTTCCGGATGACACCTGAAACTTTCAAGAATCTTTTCATGTCGGGAAGACATTTTCTATATGTTTTTGGCAGATGACCAATTCGTTGTCAACGTTTTTGAAATATTAAGAACCTATAGTGATAGTGCTTTTACAGCTAAATATAAAAAACATTATAGTTCTAATTAAAACCTGTATATTTTGTTTTAGACTATACGGAATTAAATCAGACGTCATTGAAATTGGATCCCGATCTTTTTAATAACAATATATTAAAAATATGACAAATATCTATAATTACTTACATTTAAGTTTTGTATCATTGCTGGGCTTGTATACCCGACTTGTGAAAAATTATATTTTTACAAACAGATTACTTTCTTTATTTCTAAAACTTTTCCTCAAATTTTAACCCGAGTGTAATGGCACTTCAATTTTTAATTATTGAACCGATCTAAAGGTATATCGAAATTAAGAAAATAATTAAGACCAATCAGTTTTGTTAATTTTATGTATTTACAGAAACTAAATTCTGTAAACTGACACTGAACTCTGAGGGCAGTTGAAAACAAAATAGTTGAAAATAACGTTTCAGACGTTTAAACTTTATTAGTATATATGTTCATAACCTGCACATTCGTCGGTAAACAAGTATCATGCAATTGCGCGATTCCTCAATGTAACGCGCAACATGAGAACGCAATTGCGCAAACTGCCCACTCGTCATCTGAACGCAACCATTTGCACGATGCACGTTGCACGATCGACGTTCCATGCT
The DNA here is from genome assembly GCA_030407085.1 of Trichopria drosophilae. Classification (NCBI taxonomy): domain Eukaryota; kingdom Metazoa; phylum Arthropoda; class Insecta; order Hymenoptera; family Diapriidae; genus Trichopria; species Trichopria drosophilae. The sequence goes on from CM059584.1 coordinate 87,439,493, forward strand.
CGTTGGGACGTCGCCCTGACTCACCCTGTATACCCGAAAAGGTTTGAGTCTGAAAAAGTTGCAAGTATGGTCGGTATTATCAACCGAGGGTCGGTAATGGGATCTCAGAAAAGTGCGACATAAAACGGAGACTTTTAGCGATCTGTTATTAATCTGTGGTTACACAGTGTTGGCTCTCCTCATTTCTTCCCATATGGCAACCCCAGGTGGCCCAGGTGGGTGAAACTGTTTCGTTCATAACGTTCTCGTTGTGACCCCCTGGATTTGCGATCACTAGATGGCGCTAGTATACATGTGCTTGGCAACCAACGCACAGGTGTTTTCCTGATTACGGTCTCGAGATATGACGATCCGCAGTTTTGAATCGGATTGGCAAAATACATACTTGCTCCAGGTCTTTAGGGTGACCGATTACGGGGACTAGGTATCGCTCTCAGTAGTTTTTCACGATTCTAGCTGAAATACATGCACCAGGTGTTCCGGGTCGCCGATCAATGGGTCTAGGTATCGAACTCCATACTGTTTCATGATTCTAGCTGAAATACGTGCACCAGGTATTCAAGGTCGGCGATTACGGTGTCTAGGAATCGCGCTGCGTAGTTTTTCATCTTTTTAACTAAAAAATATGCACCAGGAGTTTGGGGTCGACGATCAAGTGGTCTAGGTATTGACTTCGAGTTAACCAACGATGACCTTGAGGTCAAAGTTGAAGGTCATTTCAAGGTCAAATCAATTTTGCTTATTTTTCTTCAAATTTGAACATATTTTGATTTTACCTTGAAATGACCTTCAAATTTTTTCAAATTTGGTCCAAGGTCAAGGACAAGGTTACTGTTGTTTATTAGATAAAATTGATTTGAACTTGAAATGACCTTCAACGTTGACCTCAAGGTCATCGTTGGTTAACACCAAGGGGATACTACATGATCGTAGACTACATGATCGGCAACCCCAAACACCGGGTGCACGTTTTTTAGTTATAAAGATGAAAATCTACGTATTTTAGTCGAAGAGTTGAAAAACTACGGTGCGCGATATCTAGACCCTGTAATCGGTGACCCTAAACACCTAGTGGACGTATTTTAGTTAAAGTGATGAAGAACTACGGCGTTCGATATCTAGACCCCGTATCGGCGATTGTAAGCATCTAGTGCACGTATATTACATAGTTAAAAGGGCGTCGTTATGATTATCACGCCAAAGCTCGCCGAGCACATGACTGCAAGCGCCATCTGGATACATGAAGTTTTGAGATAAGTGGGAGGTCACTAAGAGAACCGAAATACCATAGGGGATATAGTAGCAGTGTCACCCCCCTGGGCAACCCTGACCAGGACAAAAAGTTATTGATCATATGTTATTGAAAAATTAACTTTATAAAAATTGTTGTAAAGTCGAGATACTGAGAGATGGATTTTTAAAAATACTATTGGGAACAAAAATATAAACGTGATTTTTGTCTTGCCGTTATAATTTAAGTTGCGCCTGCAGAAGGTTTAGGTTACTAGCCTCCAAAGTAATTTCTGACTTTGAGAGATAAACGGAATTTGTGTATATATACATTGCATTAATATTGCCTTAATAATCATTTATACAGACTGATATAAATTTGTGTATAAAACGATGGATGAAGAGTATGATGCAATTGTTCTTGGAACTGGACTCAAGGAATGCATTTTGTCTGGAATGTTATCTGTCAGTGGAAAGAAAGTTTTACATATTGATCGCAACTGCTACTACGGTGGAGAATCTGCATCCATCACACCATTGGAAGATCTTTTTCGGTAAAACTTTTCAAATATTTTGCTTTTCCCTAGCAGCCAATTCGAAAAAATGAAATTCTATTAATTCTAGAGTCCAATTAGCATTTATGTTTATATAGATTTAATTTTATAAGTTTACGATGTCATGGTAACACATCATGAATAAAGTGCTGGTGATGTCATTGGAGAAATCGTGAAGTGTCTTATTAGAACAAATAGCTTAAAAGGATGCAACACGGGTATGCCATAATAGCTAATTATGCCTAGAATTAACAATTCTGCGGCTTCGGTTGAACTATTTAAACTTCATATCACCACAATAATTTATAAAATCCATTATCTGAATATTCCCTCTTACACATCCAAATGTTACTTTAAAATATTTTAAAATTATTTCATTATTTTTTACGTTTTTGTTCATTTCAGTGTAAAAAGCAGTCAATCATTTTCATCGTGCTTATCAAAATGACATAACATTAATTCACAAAAACTATTATATTATTATTTTCGTTATAATCGTTATGTGAATTGATAAATTATAATTTAAGAACAGTTCTTTTAAAATGTGTATGTACATATGATCTTTACAAATCTTAGTTGTTTTAGTTACTAAAGGATTTGAATGGATAAATTAAAAAAAATAATAAAATAGTATATTATGTAACATGGAGGATAAATTGGTGTTTACATTCTGTGCGGAAGTTTCGTATGCACGCGAACGTACGAGCTGAGTGTGTGCGTTGCGAACCAAAGTTGAGTGTATGAATCCATGAGACGCATAAACACCTTACTTCTATGTTGCATACAATATTTTATGTAACAAAGATACGATTTCCAAGCAACATGTCTTCTGTAAGTTTTTAATCTTTTCCAAAGATTTATTTTGGAGAAGGTATAAGGTGGGTTGTTGAAGGTGGTTATTGGGGTGGGGGGGGGGGGGTGAGATTATCCGCCCACCGACTGGAAAGTAATTATTCAAATTAAGACATTTATGCATTTTTAACCGCATGCAAATAGGAAACTTTCTGAGCGTTTATTGGACGATGTAACTTGAATAGAGTACGTATGCGGGTACTTTATTGTACTTTTTTCATTCGTATAGTATAAATGGCTACTTAATGTACGAAAATCATTGGTCAAAAATAATTATAAAAAAAAGTACTAAATTTACAAAGAATGTATTTTATATGGTTTATAGAATTGCACGATCTCAAGTTTTCAGTGGAAAATGAAATTATTTATATATAGTAACTATAGATTTATCAATTTTTGCTAAATTTCATTAATATTAATTCACTTCCTCATTCATACACTACAATCTGCATTTAATATGGGAAACTTCGACTCGCGTTATCTACGATTATATATAACGGAATCGTAAATTTCGTTAATCCATATGTGTAAAAGACATTCCTTTTAAATTTTGTTTTTTATTTATTTTTATTTGAAGAAATTGGTTTGTTCAAAATTTGAATTTTGCACGTGTTTTGTTTCGTGAAATCACATAAATTGTTCGAAAATTTTATAACATTAGTCGGTGGCCATGCCACGAGTCGTGGCGTTAGAATTGCGAGGTACTGCAGCCAATCAGCGCAAGGTGCGTGAAACCGATGCGCACGAATGTTCTCCACCTGTTATCACGGCTGTGCCACTGTGCGCCACTCACTCGGGCTACGTGGAATCTAACGAAAATTGAGTACATATAAGGACAAAAAGTTATTGATATTTAGTTATTGATAATTAAACAAATTGTTGTAAAATAGAGACACTGAGAGATGGATTTTTAAACATACCTTTGTGAACAATACATTGACGTGATTTTTGTCTTGCCGTTATATTTTAAATTATAGCGTCTGCAGGTTTAGGTTACTAGCCTCCAAAGTAATTTCTGACTTTGAGAGATAAACGGAATTTGTGTATATATACATTGCATTAATAATCATTTATACAGACTGATATAAATTTGTGTATAAAACAATGGATGAAGAGTATGATGCAATTGTTCTTGGAACTGGTCTGAAAGAATGCATTCTGTCTGGAATGTTATCTGTCAGTGGAAAGAAAGTTTTACATATTGATCGTAACAGCTACTATGGGGGAGAATCTGCTTCCATCACACCATTGGAAGATCTTTTTCGGTAAAATTTTTCAAATAATTTGCGATAGTTTAAACGACTAAAAAGTATAATTTCTGGCCCTGCAAATGATAGTATGAATGTTACATGCTATGATAGCAGAGACAGAATCATAATGTACAGTCCCTGATTATCAAAGCTACAGAAAGCATTAGAGGGTCCAATAGCAACACTTCTACACGGAGAGAAATTTCATGGTATTTTCACATGTTCCCGTCGGTGCAACATTTGCACGAACTGTCTGTGCTACAAAAGCATAGGATCGAGCGATTTCGGCATGGCTCGATGCTTAATTATCTTGTTCCCGTGCTTTCATCTCACGATCCCATGCTTTTATAGCACAGACAGTTTGTGCAAATGTTGTACCGATGGGCCCATGCAAAAAAACCATGAAATTTCTCTCCGTGTAATATAGATCACGACGATATGCTTTGAAGGCATGCAAGCGATAAGCTTAGTAGTTTTTATGAGTACATAAAAAGATTGATGAATGAACATTTTGTACAATTTTCATATTAATGCTTCCATATAGAAAATGGTGCAAAGTAGAGCGAAATTGCATAAAACCTATTTGTAGAGCACATATTTCGTAGAAAAAACTCTAAAGTGCCCTACACTGAGAAAAAAATTTACTTGAGTCAAGTAAATGGATTTACTAAAAAATGATATTTTTTATTCAAATTCTTGTCTTCTAAATTCAACAAAATGGTTTTTAAAACAAAGTAAATTATTACTTGTCTTTAATAAACCATTTCCTAACTTACATATTTCTTAAACTTAAGTAAACATTATCTTGAAAAAAAAATTGAGTCAAAGCATGAGTAATTAAATTTAAGATAACTATTTATAATAAACTACTGTTGCAGAAATAACAAAATATTTACTATTTGTAAGTAAATCAATGATTTCTTAAAAAATAACCATTTATTGAATCGATTATGTAGTGCACACTCCGTTTTTTTAAGAAAACGGCTGAATTTGAATTATTTTTGAAGAATAAGTTAATAAATGATGTGATAAATAAACAAACAAATTAAGTTACGAAAATAATATTTATTTCATCTTTAAAGCTATATACAATTTTTACGTTACATAAAATTAATTATTGTTTCAGTGTAATTTTATTATTATTTTTTCTTCGCTCCTATTTTAATACATTACAACGGATTGTAAATGTTTTGTGTGTGAAAATTCGTTAATGTAGGAAATTCACACGTAATAAGTGTAATTGTATTTTCTCTGACTTTTTCTTATTTTATTTTTGCTTTGTAACTTTTTAAACAACAAATAAAAAAGTGGGGCATGAGAATCATAGTTCAGTAGTGTATTGAACAATACAGCCCAGATATATTTGGATAAGATTTCCAATTGAAGACGATGTGCTAATAAAAAGTATGCATTTTTATTTTGATGCACGTTTCGTAATCTTTTAAATAAGTTGCATATTAACTACCTTCTAATGAGAGCACATAATACTGCGACGTCTAGACTGATTTCATTTGTGTACATTAAGCAGTTTTAGGTACGCACCAACCACAATACACTATAAAGGTTGCGAGTATCAAAATTTCAGAAATGGAGTCGCTCCACTTTGACTCGTGATAACTTTTTTTCTATTGCAAGCACATAATTCTAACATATAGCATTCGATTCTGCTTTCAAAATGCTACAAATTCGTTATCAATTCAAATATGAACAATCAACGCACCATATTTTACAACATAAAAATAAAAAAATTGTATGAGAGTCACGCTATTATTTGTGCAAATTTCTCAATTTTATTTATGTATTATATGCATATTTGTCTTAAAAATATGTACTGTCGTCTTTTATTTTGGATTTCTATAATCTACACAACACATAACACGATTGTTTGGTAATAAACGAGCAAAGATTATGTGTCCGAATAAAAACTATCGTGTCATGCCATTTTTCGAACTAACTGAGAACATATGTATATATCTATGTGAGTTGATATATCTGAGCGTTGTCTAGAGTTTACTTTGTATGCATAAGGTTCCCGTCCCAATAATCTAAGCTAATAAATAATCGATACTAATATGTATATATGTATATATTCTGTTCCAGAAGTTACACGGAGGTAGGAATCATAGGCGGATAAATTGATAAACTTCTAAATGTTTGGAATTAAAAAAGAAAATTATTTGAATATGAAAATGTGCTTTTAAATGTAAGGAAATATATTTTATTATTTAGGAAATACTTTCGCGGTTTAAACAAATATTTACTTTCTAATACGATTAATTTGCTTCAGAAAAATGTTCATTTCATTTTAGAAATTATTTTCTTGGCATTCAAATTGCTTTATTGTTACAAAAATAATATTTATTTCCGTATAGTAAATATTCACTTAATTTTTGAAATTGTTATTTTAACTTCAAATACGCTTTATTAATATAAAAAAAATATTTACTCAACTTAAGTATTTATTTATTTAATTTCCATAATTATTTATCTGTTTCAAGTTGTTGTGTCCGAACGATCGTAAGGCTGGGTACTTCTCTAACAATTTTCTATAGAAGTATTGATGCTTCAAACTTTATTAGGATTTATAAAGATTATTACAACTCTTATTCTAGCTTACTCTACCGATCCGTGCCATTATCCGAAATCAAATGTTCTCCCGCTGATTCTTCTTTGCATACGCGTTCGCTCGCTCGCTGCTCACGCATGCGTAATCCCATCAGTCTGTACATTGTATCCTATCTCGCTCCCTCCCTTACTTACATACTTGCATCTGTACATAACACTCCCCTTTGTAAATAAAATGTAGATACGTAATACACTTGATAGAAAAAAATTACATAAGTAAGTATAGGTCTTAATCTTAATCTATGTCCATCTCATAGTCTTCTAAGTATTTCGGAGGTCTCCTTTCTCTCTCTAGTCGAAGTTCTCGATTTTGTGAATTTAGTTGAGCTGGCAAGTCCATGAAGATGTTTCTGCGACCTCTTCCAAAAGAAGCTACTCTTTGTCGGGGCTGTTCCATTATAGTTTGTTCAAGTACTCTTGGTACTCTTGAACTCGTAGCTTAATGCAGAATTTTGAACTTTTGGTTCATCATGGAACAACTGAATTTGTTCATTTGGATCAACGAAATAATCGTATGTATTAGAGATCAAATTTGATGAACTTCTTGGAGGCTTTGTATCTCTGGTTTTGTTAGAATTTGGTGTGTTGATTCCAATTTGTCTCAATTGGTTTTTATGTCTGATCCATTCTCTTCTATCGTATAGAGTTATCTTTGTAATGAAGCTTTCCAGTTCTTCTTTTGATTTGACCAAACTTCCACTTCTGTGTTCCATGGTAGTTTCGACAAGCCACTCTCTCTCCCACGTTATGGGAAATTTCAGTTTCTTTGTATGTTCAGTTTGAACATTTTTCCGGTTTCATTATATCTAATTTGCATCAAAGTTTTCGGTTGAACATATTTTCTGCTGGTAAAATTCACGTAGATGAATGAGGCATGTTTCTGTATTGCGTAAGAATTTGTGTCAATGCTTCTTCTACATTGTTCTTATTTGAATGTAGCATTTTGCATAGTGCATTCTTGATTGTTTGCACGTATCTTTCGGCTTGTCCATTTGTAGATGGATTATACGGAGCTGTAAACTTTTGTTGGACTCCGTATATCTTCAAAAATTTACTGAATTCTTCAGAAGTAAACGTTTTGCCATTGTACGATATAAATATTTTTGGTATGCCAAAGCATGAAAATATTTATTTGCATTTTTGAATTGTAGTTTTCGCTGCAATGTTTGGGACTATATGTACTTCTGGCCATTTAGTGTAGGCATCAACTAGGATTAAGTACCACTTATTTAAGAAAGGTCCTGCGAAGTCATAATGTACTCTTTCAAATGGGAGTGTAGGTTTTTCCCATAAGTGTATACTAACTTTTCTTGGGTTATTACTATACGTGTTGCATTCTTCACAGTTTCTTGCTATGTCCTCGATATCATGGTCGATATTTGACCACCAACAGTGACCTCTGACTGAATTCTTCATTTTTACTACTCCGAAATGTCCAGTATGTAGTTCTTGAAGTATTCTTGACTTAAGTTCTATCGGAATTACAATTCTGTGTCCTCGCATTAGAATTTCTCTTTCGATACAAAATTCTTTAGGATTTACATTCCATGTCTCTTTCGTAGACAGTTCTTTACCTAGATTTAACGCATTTAGAATTCTCACCATTTTGCAATCATTCTGGGTTTTGGTTAGAATCTCTTTAGCTGTAACTGGTAGGGATTCTAGAGTTTCAATGTAGAATATGTCAATAACGTCTAAACTATCTTTAATTTCTTTTGCAGGAATAGGAAGTCGTGAAAGGCAATCTGTATTACTGTGCAATTCAGACTTTTCCTATATTGAATATTGTACTGAAATCCCTGTAGAAAGATTGCATAATGTTGCATTCTCATTGCACTAAATAGTGGTAACCCCTTTGAGGGTTGAAAGATCTGTGTAAGCGGTTTATGGTCAGTAATTAACGTAAATCTACTTCTGTATAAGTATTTATAAAAATGTTTTATTGCTTGTACTATCGCAAAAGCTTCTTTGTCTATTTGTGCATATTTGTTTTGCGTTTCTGAAAACGTTTGGGAAAAATAGCGGTTGGTTTCTCTGAACCATTCGGAAGCTTGTGCGATAGAACTGCTCCAATACCATACGGACTTGCGTCCGTTGCTAGCACTAGAGGTAGATTCGGATTGTAGTGTTCCAAACACTTTTCGCTTTGAAATGCAGATTTCGCTTGTAAAAATGCTTTTTCCCATTTTTCAGACCATATGAATTTACTATCCTTGTGCAGCAAGGCATTGAGAGGTTGTAAAATTTGACTCGCATTTTCGTTAAATATTCTGTAATAATTTATCATTCCCACAAATGCTCGAATTTCTGTTTTATTTGTAGGTCTGGGCATCTTTTTTATAGCTTCAAGTTTTCTTTTATCTTTATGTATTCCGTATTCATCAATAATGTAACCACAGTAATTTATTTGATTTTTAAAAAACTCGCATTTTTCTAAATTTATTCGAATATTATTCGAGCTGTTAAGAGGTTGATTGAAGCGCCACCATGGATCAAAGCGGTAAAATGGTGAGGCTCTGAAATAGGGTGACATTTAAATTTTTATATGTACATAATGGCCAAAAATAGAAATTGAATAAGTTTTTCCGATATTATTGAGTACGTTGGACCTGGTTCACGTTGTTACGTTGAAGGAGAAGCAGTGCTCAATGCAAAACACCTAATGTTTTGTGGCTTCACGAAAAAATCGGCTGAAAGATTCGAAATTATAGGACTTTGTTTACAGACTTCTTGTCTATCCGGACCGCCCCATGAAATTAATATTGTTATTAATGAAAATAATGAGCCAAGAATATTTTGCAAATGTTCTTGTAAAGCTGGGGCTTCCGGAAAATGCAAGCATTCTGTTGCAATGCTTATGTATTTGAATCGGTAAGTATATACAGTCATCGAAGTGTACATACCTGACATCCATATACGTCTATTTGTCTAACAGGTCCTTTTTTTTAAAAAAAGTAAAACAAATAGAGACATAAAGAAATATATAAGCGTGTACACCTTTGTTTAGAATTCCCACTTGCGAAATAGAGTGCAAGTTGTACGGATGTGAAACAAAAATGGGGTAAGTTGAAAACAGAAGTGAAGGAAATGTATGGTATTGTACCGATAAAGCAATTTTGCCATGTATCAGTACCAAAAACCCCACACTTGCATGTACTGCGTAACTGGTTTCCCAATTTTACATGCGATAGACCACTGCTTCCGAAGTTTATTATCTTTGGGAAAATAATATAAGGACACGTTCTTTTCATTTGACCACTTACAATTTGGTACGCAACACCATTGTCTTGATATTTTCGATTTAAATGCGTTTTCTTCCATGTTCAACATGTTATTTTTCCCTATTTCCGAGCTTTCCCGTTTCACCACTTCGGCGCTTCGAACGCCTCTTAACACTCAGAATAATCTTGTAAGATTTTGAATACTTTTTCCAACGTCTCAATATGCTCTTGCATACTCTTACTGGCGATTTTTACATCATCAAAAAAAAATGCTAACACCTGTAATATCTCGCAGTAGGTTTTCCATTTCTATTTGAAATATGGCCGGTGCGGAGGCGATGCCGTCTATTAGTCGCGTACATCTGTAAAGACCTTTTATTGTATTTATGACAAGAATTTGTGAACTTTCATCGTCAACTTCCATATGTAAAAATGCATTTTTGAAGTCTACTTTCGAAAATATTTTTCCACCTGACATTGAAACAAGAATTTCCTCTCGTGTAGGAATTGCGTGTTCATCAATGATTAATTGTGGATTAATAGTGACACTGAAATCTCCACAAATTCTTATTCGATTATTCTTTTTAAGAATAGGTACAATTGGCCTAGCGTATTCCGAAGCATTAACCTTAATAAGAATTCCTTCAGATTCGAGAAATTCTATTTCCTTTTTAAGTAAAGGGATCAATTTAAATGGTACTTGACGTGCCTTGGCAAAAACTGGTTTCGCGTTTTCTTTTAAGGTTAATTTTGCTTTTACACCCTTAATTTTTCCGATTCCCGGTTGTGTAACGCTATCGTACTTTGATAAAATTCGTTGAATCTCCGCGTTTTTATCTATCGCAATATCTGCAGATAATATTGGCGCAAATAGATAGTTTGCTCCTTTAACCGAAATCATTTTGTGTAACCATTCGCGACCAAGTAAAGGAATCCGATTAATGTCCGTAAGGTATAAATTGAAATTAAATATTTGATTTACATATTTCACATTTACCCTAATATAACCGCGTACTTTAATCTGTTGTTTACTATATGTAATCAATTGTATATTTGATTTGCGAACCTTTTCACCTTTGAATAACGTACGAGCTTGTTCTATAAACATTACCGACACTGCCGCTCCACTGTCGATTTCGAAATTCACTTTGTTGTTGTTTACTTGTAGTTTCACGAACAATTTTTCACGTTGATCAATTTGCTCTATGTGTAGAATTTCTTCAATCTGATTTGTAGAACTCCGATTCTTGAAACATACTTTTGAAATGTGTCCTTTTACGCCACAAAAATCACACTTAATATGTTTTGGCATAGAACAGTCCGATGCCAAATGCTCTTTTCCACATCTAAAACATCGTATGTCTTTTGATATGTATTTCGATTTAGGCTGTACTCGTTTTGAAAAATTCGCGGATCGATTACTATTTACTGGCTGTACATTATTTGTTTTTGAATAAAAACTTTTCTTTTTGAATTTTCGATTCGTTTGTAAATATTCGACAGAGTGAGTTTTTTCCTTGAATCGTGCCGTCTCTTTTTCTGATAGTTCCATCTCCGTCGCTGTTTGTATTGCTTTTTCAAAAGTGAGATCCTTTGTTTCGAGTAACCTTGTTCTCACTCGATTGCTTTCCAAACCGAAAACGAATTGATTTCGTAATGCCGTTTGTAAATATGTACCGAAGTTACAGGATTGACTTAATTTCTTAAGTGCAATTACGTAAGTTTGAATGTTCTCACCTGCGTTTTGTTTTCTTTGATGAAACTTGTAATTTTCAGCAATTTCGATAACTTCAAGTTGAAAATATTCCTGTAATTTACTTTTCAATGCGTCGTATGTTTTTGCAAAGGGATCTTCGTCGTTTATATAATCGCACAGCACCTCGAAGTTTTTGGAACCAATGTAGTGTAGAAGATATGTAGATCGGTTTTCATTTGTAATTACGAATATATTGAAAGCTCCTTCCAATTGTTGTATCCAGCGTTTCCATTGCATGAATTTCTCAATTTGTAGTTGGGCACTTAAACTTGGCACTGCTTTATTTTCTTCAGTCATTGTAAGCACGTGTCCGATTTGTAGGTTATGTCTCGTAAGTATTGTTTTTCCTGGAGAATTCTTATAAGAATTGTTTGAAAATGTAGTTTCCTTTCCTGTATGTAAATTCTCGTTAAGTGGGCTAGATCCGATTTGTTATATTTTACGGTCACTTTGTATTTTTGGAAGAAGAAAAACTTGTTCGGTCATTGTAATTCGCGCACTTTTCTTGTTCTAGAATTGTTACAAGACATCCTCGTCGCCATTCTTGTTCGTCCATGCCATGCCATCGCCATGTTGTGTCCGAACGATCGTAAGGCTGGGTACTTCTCTAACAATTTTCTATAGAAGTATTGATGCTTCAAACTTTATTAGGATTTATAAAGATTATTACAACTCTTATTCTAGCTTACTCTACCGATCCGTGCCATTATCCGAAATCGAATGTTCCCCCGCTCTTTTTTTATTTAAACAAATATTTACTTGCTACTATTCAAATCAACCATTTACTCGAGTCAAGTAAATTTTACTTGAAAATAGAAAATTTTTTTCTCAGTGTACGTTTTTTTCATGCATTGTTGATAATTGCAACACCAAGTTTTCGAATGTCCTTTGACCGCCGCTTAGGGTGTCTGTTACCCTAAACTTCTCTTAGTGTCGTTCAATAATACTGGTTACATGTTTTTACAATTGAATGATATTCGACACTAGCACTCTGCGTGGCTAAAATTAAATGAAACACAAGGTAGGATTATTGGAGCTGATTATTTTTCTATATATTCTGTGAGAATAATAAGTATTTTGTTTTGTAAAATATGATATAATGTACCAGAAATCGTTAATCTTGGACACTGTTTTCTGCAATTGACAGCATTTATAAAATAGTTAATGGTAAAATTTGACATTAACAACGTCAAAAATACCATTAGTAAGAATGAGATGGTCGATAGTGCTGTCACTCTCCCACTAATTTATTTATTTATTTATTTATTTATTAGAACGTAAACGGTCGATAACGCACTTAAATACCAAATAACCCAAATACTGGTGATGCTTGTGTATATGAAAGAAAATACAAATTAGATGTTACGACCGGCGGGTCGTAACCGATAGCGTGATCGATTAAGATTAAACGACAATCGCAGATCACATAAATATAAGTATAACTAGTTAATATTGAAACATATATTATAGACTAGTTAGATGATAATTATTATAACAAATTAAGATGTAGAAAATAATATAGGCTGTCTAGCGTTACGTTGCAACGAAACACCGTGCATGCAGTCTCGGGTTTCAGCTGTGAGACCAGGTGCGCAATCCGAGTTGAAGTTGCATTAATTCGACACGAACGTTCCAGGAAAGTGTAAGCACTTTTCGGCTGGGAACCTGCAGCCTTTGACAAATTACATGGCAGCAAAGGCCTGTGCTCGGAAGCAAAACTAAAAGCTCAGCAGGTTCCCAGAGGCGAAAACTGCAGACGTATATGGGAACGTCGGAACGATCCGTCGACTTCGTCGAGGCGGATCTGAAAGAAGGACAGTCTTGACTCAACATACAAACTTAACGCACGATCTGCCGAGATCGAGGAGTACGGGCTCGAAATGTGTCGCGAGTCAGGAACGACGGGAAATCTAAGTGCGCGCCCCGTGCGTTCGATATAGCGCGCCGTTGCCTCTGTACGGGTGGTGGTCTGCACGGCAAAGGGATTTTTCAGGTGGGGTTAATAAACAGCCCTTCATCACCTAAACTGGTGATCGTACATCACTACATCACCTTTCCCAAATATCCTCGACCCACATCCGATAGGGCTGGTGTCAGATCCTGACCTGACCCACCAAGGACCCGTTGCGGACGTCTTTCGTTCGTAACATAGATAACGTTATAATTTGTTGTAGTAAAGTAAATATAACAATATTAATATAATCATACATGGGCAAACAAAATCATTCCTAATAGTTTAACAACAAATCCCTGCATTTTCTAACAAAAGTAGAGAAATACCTCTCTGTGGTAATATCAATCGGCAGGAAGTTCCATGTTCTGGTGAGTCTAAAGATTGTCGAGTTAAAGCAGAAAAGGGATTTGCAATCCCTTTTAAATAGTATTCTAGGTGTACGATGGGTATAGACTGGTGCACGGTATTTCAAGAAGACTTACCACATCGGCAGATAAAACTTACCTGGTGAGAATTTTTTTACGAATAAATATCGTTTATGACACGAACTGATTTTAGTGTATGAATATTAAAAAGGACTGATATATTGCGATAATCATGTCAGATAAAGTCCATTGGATTACCACTTTCGTACAGTAGGAAAAGCAAAAATCTATGTTGAACTGACTCAAGCAATTTAATGCTTAAGCCAGTGAAGGGTGTCCAAATGGGAGAAGCATACAGAATGATTGGCAGTACTAAAGGGATCCCGGAGTAATCCCCCCCAAAAAATTCCTCCCTGGAAAATTCCCCCCGGAAATTTCGCCCTCCGGAATAAACCTCTCCGGACATTTCCCTTCTAGAAAATAACTCCTTCGGAAATTTACCCCCTAGAAAACAGCCCCTCCGGAAAAAAAAGAAAACCACGTTTTATCATTCCCCCAGAAATTTCCAATCATATATATTGCTCAGTTTCAGTGTTCACGCGCTAGTTAATAGTTAACTCAAGCACAAGAAGTATCAAAATGCCTCTCGACATTATCAAATCGAATCGACATAAACCGATATTAATACTAAATGGATATATGTTTAATAAACATCAAGAAACGACCACCAAAGTGATCTGGCAATGCATTAAGTACCAAAGTAAATCCTGGCGTGCTATATATGTCACACCACTACGACAAAACAAAGAGGCTCTATAATTAAAGAGGGTACACCTAACCTAACCTAAACTAACCTAACCTTACCTAACCTAACCTAACCATTTTTCCAGAGGGGCTATTTTCTGGGGGGTAAATTTCCAAGGGGGTTATTTTCTAGAAGGGAATTTTCCGAGGAGTATTATTCCGGAGGGGGAAATTTCCGAGGAGGAATTTTCAGGGGACCAAAATGTCAGTCACCTACTAAAGTTTTGCATCAGTGGATAATAGCCGAAGTATTTTTAAAATGTTTGGTGGAACGAATAAAAAATCCTGACTGTCTATATGCTTTGTTAATAACAATGCGTAAATGTTCACTGAAGGACAGCTTTGAGCTGACATAGACACCTAAATCCTTAATTTTGTGTACCACTTCAAGCTCCTGGCCTTCAATGTCATACTTAAATTCAAATAATCTATGCGATCTAAAAAAATCTTAGTGCTTTACATTTTGCTGTGTTTAATTTTTTATGCACCAGTGTTCTAGGGAGATAAGATCTTTCTGCATGTTTGATGCATCAGCTGGTGACTTGATAGAAGAGCAACATTTCAGATCATGAGCATATAGTAGTGATGAAGACTTCAATAAGGGGCACAAGTAAGGAAATTTCGAATCGGTTCCAACTTTTTTGTGGAGGCTGCTTGAGATTCACATGAAAAGATCAAAAAAGACCCTGAGTGCGACACGGCCATTTTGAAATTCCGAAAAGTAATTAGTCATGGTATTTTCAATATGTCTCGGTTATTACCAATAGGAGATTCCGATTCGGTTCCAACTTTTTATGGAGGCTCCTGAAGATCCCCAGGAAATATTACAAGTGATTCCAGAATGCGACGTGGCCATTTTGAAATTCTACAAAGCAATTGGTCATCATGTTTTCATTAAATCGCCATTATTAATAACAGGAAATTCCGAATCGTTTCCAACATTTTTATGGAGGATCCGTGAGATCCCCAGGAAATATTAAAAGAGATTCCCGAGTGCGACTCCGCCATTTTTAAATTCTGAATAGCTATTAGTCGTGGTATTTTCAATATGTCTCCGTTATTACCAACAGGAGATTCCGATTCGGTTCCTACATTTTTTTGGAGGCTTCGTGGGATCCCCAGGAAATGTTTAGAGAGATTTTAGAGCGCTATTCGGCTATTTTGAAATTCTAAAAAGCAATTTGTCATCAAATCTTCAATAAATCTCCGTTATTAACAACAGGAAATTCCGAATCGGTTCCAACTTTTTTATGGAGGATCCGCGGCATCACCAGGAAATATTAAAAGATATTCCAGAGTGCGACGTGGCTATTTTGAAATTCTACAAAGCAATTGGTCATCATTTTTTTAATGAATCTCCATTATTACCAATAGGAGATTCCGAATCGTTTTCAACTTTTTCATGGAAGCTCCGTGTAACCCCCAGGAAAAGATTAAAAGAGATTCCAGGGTGCAACATGGCCAATTTGAAATTCTAAAAAGCAATTAGTGGTCATATTTTCAATAAATCCCCGTTATTAACAACACGAAATTCCGAATCGGTTTCCATTTTTACGGATTGTCCGTCATATGAAATTTTTGGAAAATTCATGAAATGTAAACTTTGCCAATAGCTGGGTTATATAAAAATTGTTTGTAAAATACCTTCTTACATATCAAAGAATTGGAATCGATTCGGAATTTCCTGTTATTACTAATAGTGATTTATTTGAAACTTGATGTATACCGATTTATATTTTAAAAATGGCCGCGTCGCCATCTCGAATTTTTTTTAATCTTTCCTGGGGATCCCAAGGAGCCTTCATTAAAAATATTGAAACCTATTCGGAATGTTCTGTTATTGATAATAAGGATTTGTTGGATAATATCTGATTAATAACATTTTTTAATTTCCAAATGGCCGCGCATGAGCTCGGATCTCTTTCAGTCTTTTCTGGGGATCCCAAGGAACCTCCAGTATAAAAAATGAACCGATTAATGACGCCCTGTTGCTTATTTTGGCAAATATTACAAAAATTCTTTAGAGAAGCCCTTGACGTGCTACGCTCTTTCATTGGAGCGTTCGGTTGCCAGCTTCAGGCTCGTAAAGGTATACAAACAATAGGCAGCCGTCTCGTCGTATACCTGCGCACGTCCCGGTCCAGTCGAGTCAACCGCATCTGGAAATTTTGCATGGATAAGCTTGAAATTTTCAGACAATATTCCTAACGAGTTGTACAATTGAATAAAAAATTAAGAAGAAATCGATTGTTATAGTTTCGAGACCCATGTAACCCTTTAAGCAACTCCAGCTTGTTCAGTGGGCGATAGTATGTCCGCAGTTGATGTGCGAACGTCTTGAAATTAGCCGTAATGAACGGCCACGTGTTACATACTCGATCACACACTGAATTTGGGGAAACGAGTTACCGTGTCATTCGAATTTTGCTGTTCAATTGAGTCATGCGTTTAGTAAACTGTTAGTACCCCGATTTCTTTGACAGATTTCGTGGAGTCACTAGATCACTTGCAGCCTCATAAACATAGGGTGGTTAGCCCTGCTACCTACTCCCCGTTGTTATGCCGCTCTCGTTCGTCTCTTACCTCGCCACCCATTGAGGGTGGTTACCCGATCTCAGGCAAGGTTGCTAAGAGATCATGGCCCCGGCTTTAATAAGCATTCCTGGAGGTGAGAGTAAGCCATTTTGAAAGAGAGGCTATGTGTTCGCATTATTTCCTTTGGGCTTCTATTTTTTTTACGGAGGGGGGAAATGCATTAGGCACCATAGGGGATTGATGGTCTGGGATAACCCCAGGTGTGTCGGACTCCCTTACCCTTGATGTTAACTGGATGGTTTAACGACCAAAATCCTAACCTCCCTTGGCTCTCCTTACCCCGGGACGGTCACATCTCAATAAATAATATAACAGTCACTCTGGGCCCAGAGCCGAAATGTTGCCTGTCATATGGCTTTTAATTGACGTAATGACTTGAAATAGACCACTGAACGAAAACGTAAGCCCGAGACCGATAGCTAGTTACTTCAAATTGGGGATCGTCGTTTTTCAGTTTATCAGCAGCAGAACTGGTTTTTTCTGTGTTACCATCCGAGGTAAATTGATTACCATGAAAACTCCTCTTTCTGGATCTATGCGGTACTCCTTGTACATTTTTTCTGTCTAGGATGAATTCTGAGTACACATAAACGAAAAATTTACCAACTCGTGCTAGGACTAAAGCGAACTGTCACCAATAAAACTTTTGCCGTATACCATCTTTTGTCCCACCCACCCACCACTAGAGTTGGGCGCGGACAAATAAACAAATAAGGAAAAATCTACCTGGGCATATAAATATCAAGTAGGGGGGTAAATAAAAACCCCCCTGTCCGCGCTATGTTGGTACTCTCTCCTCCGGTGGAATATTATCTCTCGGCGCTCCATCGGCTAGACGGGACGGTTGTTGGGCTCTTGCCCTCCTACGTACTGCACGCCTATAGCGTGCACAATACAAGTTAATTTGTCGGTCGCGGTTGTTTGGGGAAATCCCTCGCTTCCGCGGCCGACACGTCAGAATATTAAAATTTCGTAGGGGGGAAATTCCCCCTGCACGTTCCCTTAATTAAAATGTTATGAGGGTCGCTGTCCCCCCGTCAACCGGGGGAAGTTACAATTTCCGTCGATCCGCCGATTCAAGGTTAAAATATTTCGCCGGCACGGGAGTTTTGCTATACTTTTACCTGTGCCGGCATGTCAGAGTAAATTGCCGCTTCTCGCTAATATGCATTCATTCTGCCACTTCTGAATCAAGCTCAAAGTCCTTATTTTTAATTACTGGATCCTCCTTGCAATGTTGTGACGTATCAAAATCGATCACTCTCTTATTTGCTTCCCATTCTTGAAGTGAACGTGGAAAAAGTGAAAATCCAGCATTGTACGGTCGATTATGTGAACGTCGGTCCCACATTTCCGTGGTTAGATCGATGTCCTTGTCCACTAAGTCCAATTTCTGATTAGGATGTTCAGTAGTATCTTTTTTAGTTTCTGTAAAACTTAGCTTCATTCTCTTATAGTCGGTCGTTATTGAAACGGTATCATCTTGTATTGCCTTCTTTTTCGACCTATTCTTTTGTTGGCTGGTCGTTAAAGTCCCATATTCCCTCATGTTTATCCTATTTATGATATTGTCTGCTAACTGCCTTATAGCACGTGGAATAAGTTGTCGCATTTGACCAACGAAAACAAATTGTTTTATAATTTTATTCCAACTCTCCACTGTGGCATTGGAATTTCTTCTTAATCCGTATTTTTTAATTAAAATTCCTGACCACAGTGGATAATATGGAGACAATTCATCCAGCACGTACTTCAAAAGCTGAGGTACGTACATGTCATTTATTTCATTTTGAGACGATGGTGCATCTTCCAGTGCCTTATTGTGTTGCTCTCGGAAAAGACAAGAAAATGGAGACCGCTCTCTTTGGGTTTTGGAATCCACATACACATCTGTATGCACATCATCTTCATCAATAATTTTTCCAGTAATAAAATCCATCATTTGTATATCACAGATTTTTCCCATGTCATTATCATATTTGGGGCATTCCATATGAACTAGCCACCCTGAAAATTAAAAGCTTCTCAATGGCGTTAAAATTTTGACAATCACTTGTCCTATTAACACAAAATTCCCAATAAAAATTTTAAGGCCCTAGTTCAAGTAATTGCCTGGTTACAGGGGCTCAAATTTCTAACATGCGTCCACCTTCTCTAGCCTGTAATTTCCCAAAGAATGCATAGATTTAAAAATATGACCAGTGATTTTTAAAGCATTTTTCACGGGCTTTAAGACTGTTATGTGCAATATGGACAAAAATGGTTATTTCGTTGATATTTTTTAAAATTAATGTTTTAAATCGATGTTTCACGAAATCGGCACCTTCGATTTTCAAATAATCGCTTTTAATTGGAAGAAGAATTCATTCCGAAGAACAAAGTATTACACGTCCAACATGGAGAAATCACTCCTTCTCGAGATATACCCGATTTACAAACGCCGGCACGTTACGTGCCGGCCGTACCGGCCTCCGCGTTGTGTTCCAGTACGAGCGTAGCCGTGCCCAATAGATTTGCTGATGCAGTGGCTGTGCCGGGAACTCAAAAATATCATGCCGTCATTCCTTCTGATGATAACAAGTCCCTAATTTTCAAAAAGTATTCCGCTAATATTGATTCAGAAGTTTTCCCTAAAATAAGTCAAAGAGCGAGAAGCAGATGCACTAAATAAGTTGATAAAAAAACAATACAAATAGAAACAGAAAAATAAAAATAAAAACCAAAAAAAGTAAAAGAAATAAAATTGAAAAATAAAAAAAAATAATAAAATGAAAAAATAAAAAAAAATAATAAAATGAAAAAATAAAAAAAAATAATAAAATTTAAAAAAGTACAAAAAAAATACAAAAATGGAGCTGAATATCCCCACGTCCACGCAGTAGCTCTGGGTAACGCGGAGAGGGAAATTTTGTGCGTAGCAAAATTGTGCAGAGCACAAGTATAACAATTCCGCACGAATCGCCCGTACGGAAACATACCGCAGAGGCGGGTACGGTCGGCACGCAACGTGCGAGCGTTTGGAAATCGGGTTATATCTCGAGAAGGAGTGATTTCTCCATGTTCGACGTGAAATACTTTATTCTTCTGAATGAATTCTTCTTCCTATTGAAAACGATTATTTGAAAATCGAAGGTACCGATTTCGTGAAACATCGATTTAAAACATTAATTTTAAAAAATATCAACGAAATAACCATTTTTGTCCATATTGCACATAACAGTCTTAAAGCCCGTGAAAAATGCTTTAAAAATCACTGGTCATATTTTTAAATCGGTGCATTCTTTGGGAAATTACAGGCTAGAGTAGATGGACGCATGTTAGAAATTTGAGCCCCTGTAACCAGGCAATCACTTGAACTAGGGCCATAAAATTTTTATTGGGACTTTTGTGTTAATAGGACAATTGATTGTCAAAATTTTAACGCCATTGAGAAACTTTTCATTTTCAGGGTGGGTAGTTCATATGGAATGCCCAATTTGTCATATTTATATTTCGTTCCAAATACTCGACACATTAATCGGAATGCTTCCATCGCATCATTTATATCCGTCTGGTGAATTAATGTTGCGTTAGCAGATCTCATCATTATACGTAGCGATTCGTTACTTGTGAATACTTTGATTCTCTTAATGGATGTTTTTATAAAATGACTGGAACAAATATGGATGACTGTGAGTGGGTATGGATTAGCTTCTGTGGAATTAAAGTAATTCAGTTATACCATGCAAACCGTAAATAAATGGCAAGATCCATATTGTTGAATGACTTGCAGGAAGCTTGCAATAACGCTTTACTAAAATCCGTCTCTATCATCGCAACTAAAGGGCGGGAGGTAGTAATTTGTTTTAAAACAAATACAAATAAATCTAAACATTTCGATATGATGTTGTACACGCCATGTCCACAGGTAATGAACTCCGAGACAGCTACAGGAGGTCCGTCATCTGAAGCAGGTAACACCAGGCAATAATAATATGACCGTTTTTCGGCATCTGGTGGTTGCTGAAAGATTTTGCCTGTTGCATCAAAATTCAAGCAAATAGGCTTTTTCTTCATTTCATTAGCCACCAAACGCACTTGTTTTTCCGAAAACAAAGTCACGGAGAATGCGGGATAAACACTATATCCCTGGATAAATCCATTGATAATTTTCCCTCTGTACAATTCGTCAGCATCAAATTCATGTTTTAATTTAGTCAAAAACATATGGAAATCTCTGTCCAGGTCAAACTGTTTCCGATGATCGCTTTTTATTTTGTTGAGGACCATGGCAGAAGGCGAATCATTGCGATTACCAGCGTCTAAAATGTTTGCGGGGATTTTAGCCATTAACTGACCAGCTAACATACATGGAGCTTTTGATTTTAACATATTCCCCAATTCTTCACGCTTTTCGCCAACAATAAATCTGCCATGAGTCTTTCCACAACTGTGATCATATTTACCAATCCTGTATATAGTAACAACAGGGGAGTTACTTTCAGATATGACTTTGTTTGTTTTGAAAATGTATTTGCAGCACCCTGTCATTTTGCACGTTGCAATCGCTTTAAATGGAGTGAATTTATTTTTTCTTTTACCATATTGAATACGATGGTGTTTAAATTCTAGAACACATCTGTCTTCAGTTTCTTTGAATAATGTGTTGAATTCCATTGTCCAGCCTTTTGAAAATGAGGGTTTTCCTGGCAGCCAGAATTTATTCAGAAACCAATTGGGCAATATAAAACTGCCACATTCGATTTCTTCATTCAGCCAGTCAGAACAAGCTGCAACATTTTCATCAGCGGAAACCATCGTTAAATTACTCATTGTTACATTATCAGGAGTAAAAGCAGCTGATTTATGTCTTGAATTATTTACAGATGATACATTTTCACTTAAATTGTCCGATGCCAAGGATTCAAAAGATAATTCATTACCATAATTGTTCTGATGTACGAATGTGTCACCCTCTTCAGCAACAGCTGAATAATTTCTAAACACATCTTCGTCTGTAGCAGTGGCTAAACTGTCTTCTGAATCAGTTGAATATACAGTAATTTCAGGCACCTTATCAATCGTGCAAGAAAATACAAAAGTAGATTCATTAACTTTGCTTCTAACAATGTCAGTTACTGCAGCAATTTGCTTTTTAAATAACGTACATACTTTCGATACGTGTTTGTCAACAGAGCGAATATCTCCGATATTGTACCTTTTCAAGATGTCAGATGTTAGTTCTAGCCACAAGCTGCTCGTACGACTGCTATTTTTCAAAACTTCTATAATTTGCGAATAATCTGTATGCCACCTCGTAAAAATAGCATTTGCTATATCTTCTCGAGAAATTTTCATTTTTTGCAAAGTAGTAATGACAATAATTAAAACGGAAAATCTACAAAATTTAAATTAACAGTTCGTGCTTCCCCTCCTAATGTAAGATAATCCACTAAGTACAACTATTACAAGCAATTTCTATGGCATAGTAACAGCCGTAATATCTGTTGAAGAGAAGTCTAAGCATTAACTTAATATGGCAAATTCGGGTACTAAGATCCCTACTTCAATATGCAGAGTTAAGAAAATAAATTTCTTATATTTGAATGCGAGGCAATCCTTCCCCGCATATGTATAATTCAAAATACAATATTGAATCGAGAAACAGAAAAGCATATCTTCCACCTAGAGGAGGTACAAGTTACTGCGCGACGAGAAGTTTCAAATTTCACAGATTGAGAAAACAAAAAGCTATCAAACACTTCTTTCACACGCATTTCTTTTATTTTTTTGTGCCAGAGCCATTCGACTACACTCACTCGTAATAATAAATGTAGAAATTGCAAACCCCGCACCTCCATTCGTCTTCATGCCAGCAGTAATTGTTGCAAAATTGTTTGAACAATTCCTACGGTCACACGTATTTTTTTTTATTTTTTTCCGCAGGGCCCATTCGAGTACAGTAACTCGAAAGAATGGATGTAGAAATAATGAACACCGCACCTTTTCCAGTTTTCAAACAGCCGTATTTGTTGCTAAATTGTTTAAATAATTCTCGTAGTTCGTACGCATTTTTTATCACTTTATACCTCAATTAACATCCCAAAACTGTTACGTGATTAATCGAATTAATTTTAAACCACTAATGACAAAAAAATATTTTGATTGAGAACCACTGCTTTTTCGAATCTGCGGCTACGAATGTGCGGCTAGTTTCAGCATCATAAAAAAACAAAACAAAAACGAAAAAAAAAAGAAAAAAAAAACAAAAAAAAAAACAAAAAAAAAAACAAAAAAAACGTCAGTTTCGACCATGTGTTGGGGGCGGGTGCATATCGCTGCCAACTGTAGGCTGTGACCATGCGCCAGTGCTTGTGACATGCTCGACATAAATGTCCCGGGACCATCAAGTGGTGTCACTAACCATCAGCCGCCTCATCATCGCTGCGTATCTCGTATTAAGTTTGAGGCGGCCGATCACTCTGTCATTGGCGGGGTCCCAAGAACCGAGGGCACCAACGACGAAGGCAACGTAACCTCGTAACCACTCCTTCGGAAGTTCTTTGCCAGAGGCTCGTAATTGGCCAATTTCCGAGCCCTTGTTTCATCGAACGCGATAGTACGATTCTCGTCACGCGGTCGGGACGAAGGTTCGCCAGTTCACCCTCGGCGCCCTTTACGGGCCTCTTTTTGCGCATGTCCCCAGGAAGATGGTGCGCGGCTAGGCAATCCACGATGTTGTGGCGCCTTTGGATCGCACCCGCATGGGGGCCGCAGTGACCGATCACTTGCGGGAGAGATTCAAGGTCTGCCCCGCATCGCCTACAGCGTTTATCGCCCTCACTCCAAAGCCTCGCTCCATTCAGGGGCAGGACATCGAGACGAGCGCAATGTAAGACATGCCATTCGCCAAGTGGTTCGAGACTCCACACCGCGATGACACCTCGAAAAACTTGCCTTGATCTTTTTTGGCTAGAAGGCTCTCCCGATATCTACCAGCCACTGCCGCCCTCAGGCGGCCAATAACTTGCCACCGCGAGGTGGGAGCGTTATTATCCCGCCCGCCTCGCAACCCACGGCATTCCAGGGCGAACTCTGCCCGATGCTCGCTCCACCGCCAGCAGAGATCAAGATGTTTCGTTTGTCTCCTGGCGGAGGACCGGGCATCGCTCCACGTCGAGGCGAGACTACTAGACGGTCGCTTGAGCACACCCTCGGAGGAACCCGAGAGGTACTGGGCGACGATGTTGTTGTTTGGATCCCGGCCAATCTTCCGCCGTACCTCATCCAACAGCGAGTCCGTCAGTAGCTTCAGAGCGTGGGCGATGGTCAGCGCGTCCGCCATGTCCGCGAGCGGGAGTAGTCCAGCACCCCCTTGGTTGGGGGGGGGGGGGCAGGAAAGCCACCTCCGCACTCGCCCGCTGCGGGAGGTTGAGCCATCCCTTGGCCGCCTGCATTATAAGCCGGTCGGCCTCGGTTAGCGGTCCCTTCTCGACGTTGGCCCCCTTAGCAAGAAGTCCAGCCGCGGCAGCATAAACGTCGCCACGGCATCGATCTTCTGCCAGTGGGCCAGGGCAGACCGCACGGAGATCCCTAACTACATCTCCGATCAATGCAATGGGTGTCTGTCGCACCTGGAACCCCGTGGGTACACCGAGGTAGTCATATGCCTCGCCCACCCCCAGGGACTTGACTACGCCGTTTTGGACGCAAAACGTCGTCGGCCGGACCCCAGCATTCCGGCCCCCAACAATGTGCATTGTGGTATACTTTGCCGGGTTGAAGGATAGACCGACCGACTCTGCCGCCCCCTGCACCGTGCGTAGCTGCTCACTCGTCTACTCCTGGGTGCTAGCCAATTGTACGGTGTCGTCCGCGTAGGTCAAGTTGTTAATTAACCTACCCCACAGCAGGTAACCCCCTCCCCCCTCCCCCCTCGAGCGGCCAATGACCGCGAAAAGAGGCTAGAGGGTCAGATTAAATACTATGGGGCGCAGCGGACAACCCTGGTGAAAATTTACGATTCAATCAGATTGCTCAATCCGAAATCTGTCACCAACCTAATCGGACCTAATCAGATGATTTTAAACCGACAGAAACGGATGTAATCGACGTAATATGAATACGACCTAATCCGACGACTTGAATCCGGCTCAAACGGATCTAATCCGACCTAATCGGACCTATTCGAATAAAAAAATTTTCAAAAATTTTAAATTTAAAAATTAATTTGTTTGCTTTTAATATTTTATTTAATTATTATTATATGTTTTATTATTTTTTCTACCTTTTTTAGATAATTTAATTATCTTAAAATAAGCCGTTCTCATGGGATCACTCATCCAGTTATAGACCACTGCGTACAGTGCCTAACTTAAATATCTATCGTTCGCGATGCCAACCATTGGTCTGTAAATCTGATAAAATTTCGAGGTTTATCAAAAGGGGGCATGATCGCGAGTCGATTAATACATGAATGAAGATTTTGAAAATTTACAAAATTTTAAATTCCGATGACAGTTCGGATTGAAACCGTTTGCGATTCCCACTTCGGAATGATTCCGATTAGTTCCGATTGATTGGTAGGATTGAAACCGTTTGAAATGTCGACCTGGATTGATTCCGATTCGTTCCGATTAATAGTTCGGAATGAGTCCGATAGATTACGAATAAAAGATCGGATTGGATCTGTTTGAAATGTCGCCCTTGGATCGAATCAGAATCGTTCGGAATGAAATTTCCGATTGGTGACAGATTTCGGATTGAAACCGTTTAGGTCGGAACAAGTCCGATTGTATCCGATTGAAGTTCAATCGGAAACTTTCACCAGGGAACCCTGTCGCACCCCGGAGGAGATCATGATAGGGCACGTTCCCCCTGGGCGGTACGAACACGGTTGTAGCTCCCCGGCTGGACGCCAGGATAATATTTCGCGGACCCTGTGTTGCCTTAGGGCCTCGGCTATCGCCGCGTGGGGGACTGATCCAAAGGCATTGCTCAGGTCCAACCACGCGAAGACCAAATCCTTTCTGCAGCGGCGCGCGTCCCGAATAGCCTCCTGCGTTGTGTTCGTAGCAACCTTCGTACTGCAGGAAGCCCTTCTGGGACGCACTAAGGCGGCTGTTAGCAACAGTCCATCGGGTTAAACTGTCCGCAAGGAGCACAGCGAAGAGCTTAGTGATGGTGTTACCCATCGCTATCGACCCCCAGTTGGAGAGGTCGTCCAGACAGCCCTTTTTATAGAGGAGTCTGGTGGTCGACTCCTTGCACGGCTCCGGCACGACCCCCAATCGCACGCAGGTGTTAAAATATGCGGCCAGCAAACAACCTCCTCCGTCGGCCCCCGTCAGATCCAGGTAGTCATCTTCCGGAGCTTTTTGGCCACCTCACCGGCCCCAAAGGGTGCCTCCAGAGCGTCGCAGCTGGCTTGCGATGGGGGTTCAAACGGTGGCAGCTGCAACCCGTATCATTCCCCTCTAGGGCGATGAACTGTCGAGATGTGCTCCTGAACCCTTGCCTATCAGCGTTCTGCGAGAATCTCGTCTGGTTACCGCGGAGGGGCCCCGAAGCGGCTGCATTGTCGCAGAGGTCAATTTTCAATTTCTTGATATTTTTTCTGACAAAAATACCTGCGGGAGGTCAAATCTTAACCAAACGGAACAATTTTTTAAAAAATACTCGTAATTGATTGCACTTTAATGGATCACTGCCCACATTTCGAAATCGGACGGCATACGTGATTAACGACCCCTGAAACCCCCGAGTAATGAGCTTGATGCGATTTCTTTTAATTTCTAAAAAAACTTCCGCCATAGTGGATCCGCCATTTTGAATCTTCAAAATGGGTTATCAGATTCATAATCAGCTACCCAGGAAACCTAGAATAGTGTTATCGCATAGAAAAAAATAAAAAATAAAAAAAAATAGAAATCAAATTGTGAAAATCGCGAGTTTGTTTATAGAATTGTTCATATTAGGTGTTTATATGAATAATGAACATATGCCGTCCAATTTCGAAATTTCGGCAGTGACCCATCAATGTGCAATCTATCACAGGTAATTTAAAAAAAATTTGTCCCGTTTGGTTGAAATTTGACATCCCGCAAATATTTTTGTCAGAAAAAAAGTCAAGAACTTGAGAATTTACCTCTGTTCTCCGTTGCTGATGTTCCTTGGCACATGGGGACGACCCCCTGTGTTGCACCCTGTAAACGCCCCAGGGCGTTCGGTGCCCTGTTTGGGAATTATATTATTGAGAGCACCGTATACTACACTAGACACTCTCCGCAAACTACAGAGAAGAGAATATTTTTTAAAATGAATAGGAAAGAGAACAATAAGTCGATCCGTCGGCACGCCGCACCTGCCGCCTCCTGGTGTGCTCGAGCGGCCGGATTTATCGCTTGACGCGCTCCCCTCTCCTCTCTTGTATACCTATTTCTCGGTTGTGAGAACCTTCATTACTAATTCTATATTATTTTTAAGAGTATTTTCTGGTGGGGAAAAAAGTGTTCATATTTTTGAAAATTGTTTGGAGGAACCTGGTCATAACGATGGTCGTTTTATCAGACTGCACATCCTGCACATGCCTCTGTGGCATTGTCAGGTATGTGTAGGCTTTCTCAACGCTAAGGTCGACCTTTATGTGTGCGAGCTCGATATTGTTGTTATTGGAGTCTGACCTTGCTCTGTGCAAATGAACGACTGCAATTTGTCCAATCTGTATTCCATACCTATATCTCTCGAATATGTGAGGGCGATGTTCAGAGATCGATGTAATTGATCTTCGCCTGATGCGTATAATTTAAGATCATCTATATAGAAAAGATGGGTGATCTTATATACACGTTCACCAGGCGGTCCACACATGTACCCTTGAGATTTCCGGAGAGCAACGGATAGAGGCAATAGTGAGATGCAGAAGAGCAGAGGACTCAGAGAATCTCCCTGATAGACACCTCTTTGGAATTGAACCAGTCTAGACACGGTTCGACGCTTGTCCGATGTCATGACAAAGCATGTTTTCCAAAGAGGCATTAGGTCCTCTACACTTCTCACTATATGTTGATGGACATGAAGGTGTTTAAGCAACAAGCTTAAAAGGACATGCGATGTTGATTCATACGCCTTGATTTAATCTAGCCAGGCTATCGGTAGGTTACGCAGGTACTGGACGGAGTCCTGGCAAACACACCTGTCGATAAGCAAGTTGTCCTTGCAGCCAGATACACCCATTTTGCATTAGATTTTGGGATTAGTGTCGGCCCTCCACCAGCCAGTGCGGAATTGGGTTGGCCTCCATTTATATGAGAGGTGAATATTCGGGCTAGGTGTTGATGGGCAGAAGTGAACTTCTTCCACCAATAGTTGTTAATTCCATCCCAGCCCGACGAGGAGAAATTCCTCGCTCCTGTGATGGCATTTTTCACCTCTAATGCACTGACGGGTGGGCAAGCTTCACTTTGTTGTGTGACTTCGTCGCACAACTCGGTGAAGATTTCAATACCTGGAGTGTCTACATTAAGCCTAGATGTTTTCTCGTAGATGCTCTCCCAGAATTCCTCAACTGCGGCCATCGGCGGAAACTCACTTGAGGATGCGATACGTTTGAAGAGGTTTGAAGGATTCGTCCAAAATATTGCGTTTTGTCGAATTCCATCTTTTTGACATCGGCCAAAACCCGAATTTCATCCGCCAAACGTTGCTTGATGTTGAGCAACTTCAGCTTGTTCAGTGTGTGATAGTACGTCCGCAGTTGTTGTGCGAACTTCTTGACTTTAGCCGTAAATGAACGGCCAGATGTTAAATAGTCGATCACACACTGAATTCGGGAAGCGAGTTTCCGTGTCACTCGAATCTTACCGTTCAATTGAGACATACTTTTTGTAATCTGCCGACTCCCCGATATTTGTGTCAGATTTCGCAGAGTCACCAGATCACTTGCAGCCTCGTAAACGACACAATTGACTTGCCACAGGTCGCAGTCATCTGGAAGAGCATCCAGTAGTAGGCTATTTGCTCGGTCTAATTCTCGTTGTTTAGGCAAAACTTTTGTTTTCAAATTTTTCCTAAACACGAGTGTCGTGCTTTCATAATGTGGAGCATCTCTCTCAACACCGCGTACGGGCTCAGTTGTTATTGCCCGCACATCCGGTACCGGTTGACAGCTGGGAACAACGAAACCTATCCGCCTCTGATAGGCCACATAATCTCTCAGTTGTTGTTGAGAAAAGCGATCTGCCAGTTCGGGATGCATTACTGCAAACCGACTGTGCATTCGCGCCATGTAGCCTCTCTGTTGCGGACAGCTCTCCTCGTAGCAGCGCATTAGATCTTGCCTGAGATCCTCCGTCCACTGAAATCGTCCGTGGGAAAGTAAAGGTCGTTGTCCCGGGACACCCGTTTCGGCTCCTCCACCTCGGGACTGGGCTGCATCCGAAGCAGCCCGATGGTCAGGAGCCCTGCGCGTTGCATTTCTAGAAACCGCATTTAAAAGGAGTAGGGTGGTTGGCCCTACTCCCTGTTGTTATGCCTCTCTCGTTTGTCTCTTACCTCGCCATCCACTGGGGTTGGTTACCCAATCTCTGGCAAGGTTGCTAAGAGTCCAGGGCCCACCGGCTTTAATAAGCACACGTGGAGGTGAGAGTAGGCCATTTGGGAAGATAGGCTAAGATGCAGCTTTTTGCATAGCCGCATTGTGTTACGCATCATTCCCTTTGGGCCCCCGATTATTATTATTATTATTATTAGTGACATGTATCATTTGGGCATATGATTATACGAAAATGATAAAGCGTGTATTCAATATATATCGGGCACTTTATTTCACTTGTCTATTCGGGCGACAACTTAGTTATCACGGAAACCCCGAAACCCCGATTTGTCCACTGACTTTGGATACCCCTAAAATTTTAACCCTTTCACGCGCATGGGACATATGCCTCCCACCTACACAAACCTCAATATCTTTGAAGAAAATTAATATTTTTGAGTTAAATTTAGTGCGTTTTGTTCAGGAAGCATAGGTCTTTAAAAATATGTAACCTAGATCGTGTTAAATTCCTATTGTTTAAAAAAAATATACAAATTGTTGTTAAAAACACGATTTTTAAAACATTTTTAAAAGGCCTCGAATACGAATCCGTTATTAATTTTAAAGGATTCAAAATACCGGATCCAATATGGCGGACGACAAATGTAAAAATTAATCTGATTGGCATGAAACTTGCTACTCGGGGGATTTTGGGGTCGCTTATGACAAAATATGATCCAAATATGTCTTGGATCCGCAATTTTGAATTTTTGAAAACATGTCATTTTCGTAATCTTGTCATATCTATGATAATCTGTATCTATTTTGTGTGTGTGTATATATATATACTTGATAGATACATAGTTATATTTATATTTCAACAAGAATAATCAAGTTGATATTTCTTTACAGAAAATTCCAGGTTCCAATGATAGATGAAGTATATGGACGAGGTCGTGATTGGAATGTAGATCTGATTCCAAAATTTCTGATGGCAAATGGTTTACTCGTCAAACTTCTTATTCATACTGGTGTAACGCGGTACTTAGAATTTAAATGCATTGAAGGTTCATACGTTTATAAGTCTGGAAAAATCTCCAAAGTACCAATTGATCAACAAGAAGCTCTTACTAGTGATTTAATGGGCCTTTTCGAGAAAAGGCGATTCAAAAACTTTTTAGTTTGGGTAGAAAATATGCAAGAGGATGATCCTAAAACTTGGGACAATTTTGATCCTTTTAATAATCCAATGAGCGCTCTTTACATTAAATTTAATTTGGATAAAAATACTCAAGACTTTACCGGACATGCACTTGCTCTTCATAGGTAATATTTGAAATAAACACCGTTCTTAATGCTTCATACTTTATATTATATGTATATGACGAATTATGTATCTAACTATTTATTAATGTTCATTTGACATGAAAAATATTAATATAATTGTCCATTGTGTTAATCTTAAATATAGATCATATAGTCGCAGAAAATGTATTTTATTTTTCGAATTATTATTTTGACTTTTTGCTATTATTTAATTATTTCTGAGAAAAGTATACATCACTGAATATGAGTCCAAATAACAACGCATCTTATGGCATACAGCGTAAGCAGACTAACGTGCAGATGCAGTGGTCGACAACGTCATGATTGCCCTCTAAAGGAATGTTTGTTTTATCTACGTTAATAAGTGTCAAGTCTTTATAATTTGGTCCCATTTTTCCTAATATTTCTTAGGACCCCGGCAAAGATTTTAAAAGGATATAATTAAAAGATAAATAGATATCAATATTCAATATTAGCAATATTTAATATATTAATATCAATATTTAAATAATTTTTTACTTTAGTGGAATTACTGTTATTTTATACAAAGTAAATAATTCCACTACAAATTTTTTCAAAATAATTTTCCGTTGGCGATATCATTAGTTAGACCGGCTAAATAGGGACAAAGATAATTTCTCTGCACACCAAGTCGTTAATAGTGAATATCCACAGTAGTCGTCTACTTGTTTCTTCTTCGCTAATTTTCGTTGCTGGTGACACTGCCGCCCGTTGTAAATTTTCATTATTCCTGGTATCTATTTGATGTAGATAACAGAGATATCAGTATAATGGTCAAGGTTTTTACTCCAGTATATGCTCTTATATTTAATACTTCCAAACGAGTAAGGTATGGAATAGTACATGCGGCAACTGCTGCGAATGATTTGTCTAACTTAAACTTGATGATTGAGTGCTTCTTTAATTGATCAATTCCTTGATCGGTGATTTTAGAATAGCGCATTTATGAAGTTCCTTCAAATTCGTTACTTTATCACAAATTACAGATAGTACGTCGTCGCCCATCCATAGCACTCCTGCAGCAGCATATGTTTCCACCTTCGGATGAGTACTTATCATATTCCTTACTTCCACACTTATTTGCTTTTTAGTGGGTGATTCAATGAGGTGTACTCGTGATGAAACGAGCGTTGATCATTTCCGTCACGAAAGAATGTTTACAAAAATACATGTAACTGAAATCTAAAAGATGCAATTCTTACAATAGTCTTGTGTATGCCTTATTATGGTTCTGTCAGTAAGACTTCAGCATTTAATTAATTCAAATTTGTACAAAAGTTGCAAGTTTGGTAAGACAATTATTAAATGAATGAAATTTATGTAGGAACTGCAAACATTTGAAAGTTTGCTTAAATTCTTACTGATTACGGATAATTCCTTTACACTTGATCTCACTCCCAATAATCAGAGTGAGTTATAAGTTCTATTGCTTGCTATTATTCCGTCCAGCTTGTAGTGATTAAAACTTGGGGAACCAAGAGTTAGAGTTTGCAATCTGGTTCGTCTTTCTAATTCGTTGATTATACTGAACGAAATTTCTATACCCTCAAGCCTAAATCCTCTAATCTATTACATCCTTCAATTACACTGTAAAGATTTTTACTTCAAAGGTTTATCGTATACTCGGCTGGCGTTAATTTTAACCCTTTTATGTTTTTCTCTACAACACCAGTAACTGTTTGCAAAGCACTCAATTTAATTTTCTAGTTTGATTTCGGATTTGAGTACCAGGAGCTCAAATCCAGGTTCAAGTGTTTGTTCATCCATGAATCAGCAATTAAATTTCTCATTCGTGTACACGTGATTCGAAGACGTAAACCATCAATGATAGAAAGATAACTCATAATATTTAATATACAAATAATCGGGTAAATATTCTATATGAGGTTGAATATCCCATTCATATTCTTTTAGTTAATAATTGATCATTATGTATATCGTTTTTTTCTTTAGCATAAATTAACTTTAGATGATGTAACGATTGTTTCTGTTATTTTAAACACTTAATCAACCACTTCAATCTTATTAATATTCAGGAAACTTTCCAAAAGAATTTGGAAAAACTAAACCCAAACAATATTAAATGTTTTGCTTTTATAATTATGAACGCAACAAGACATCATATCGGTTACACGTAACGCGATTCGCAATTTAGTCAAAAGAATCGAATTAAATTAAATATTTAATTATTTTTGATAATCATATAAATTCAAAATTATATACAAGTATATTATAAAGTTCAAACTAATACAACATTATTACTACAAAACCTTTACCGATTCGATTATTTAACGTAGAAGTTAATAAGTATCAGGCTGCATCCATATCCAAATTGACCCATAAAATCTTGATAGTTTCAAAAATTCACGCAAACGGAAAAAACTTCGTCAAATATATTTCCAAAAATACTGCCAATCATTGATTTGTCATTTGTAATGAGACAGTCTCAGAACCATGGAGTAGTAGTGAAGAATATTTCAAATATTTCAAGAAATATTAGAAATAATGCAGGCGTCACATTTTGTTATAATGAAAAATAAGGTTAGGTCTCTCACCTAGAAGCACGCTGAGGAGAAAATATCAACGTGGCCTCGCACCGGCTCTCCTCAGCATGTACGATTTATAATAGCTTGAATTCTGTTATTAGCAGGATCGCGTCAATTGGATTCTTGAAGTATTGGATACTATTTAACAAAATTATATTTCAATTTTGGAACTTAAATGATATGCAATCTGACGAAAGGCTTGGAATTAAACGTAAGTGCATTCCTTTCTATTTCAAAACTGACCCGCTTGCTTCGGGAGTAAAAGATACAAGAAGAAGAAATCGTTTAAACTAAACTAAATTCGTCCACAAAATTAACCATGCCTCTTGAGTTATTCGGAGACTTTCGTTCTTTCACGAAGATGACGATGAACTTACTCCAGCTGTTTCGGGCCCACTCTAGAGGTATAGTCGGAGAAAGCGTCCCGTTGCCAGCGATATCATATTTGTTATTTCCCATTACATCCTCTTCGATTATTATGGGAGGGTAGATAATTCTTTACGTGCGTCGATAATGAAGAATCCTCTTTTAGATTATCTGCTTTTTTTTCACTAGTTCCTACCTAGTCTCTCTCTCTTTCTATAATTATTTGAGTTTTTTCTACCTATTCTCTCTTTTTCTAAGTCATTTACAATATAATTCATATTAAAATATCACCTACAATGATAATACTGATATTTCAAATGAGCAGGAAGGGCTTTTAATTAAAACCTGTATATCAATTGCTTATTTTGAGTCAACTCTTGTACTCGATAGGCCACTTCACCCGAATCCTAGGTGACATATCCCATTGCTACCTTATGTTTACATTTTCTAATACCTCAGAAACACATTACCTTCCCAAAGCATTCCAAGTGTGGTCGTAAGGAGGCTAATTTGTTGGGTTTCTATAGCATATTTTTAGTGTATATACACCGTGTTTCTCAACCTATTGAACCCCGTTTACCAGCAGATAGAGCGTAAAATTCTGAAATGAAAGTTCCTTTGCCGAAAATGTTTTCAAGCTACCGTTTTCAAGTTATTCAGCATTGAAATGAACCAATAGGAAAAGAGCTTTGCGATTATCGCAATGGTAGTATTGTCGGTGCATGTTGAGAATAAATACGAAGAAAATGCACATCGTCCATAAACCGCGCAATTGTTTTCTAGCGAATCACTAAATTTATGAAGCTATTTAGAGATAATAGGGAACGATTTAATATTCGAAATTGCTATATTGACCCAATCAATTGCTGACATTTCAAAGAAATGCATGATTCACAGAAGAATTGATAGGCAAACCAGAAGAAATACAAATAACTTACGCGAAACAGACCAGTAGGATTGCAATTAATGAACCAGGTATACTTAATTTGTCCAAAGGCTGTACTGCCTAGAAAAGTATAAGAATGTTAATAAATGTTCAAGATTTCACATTGAGTGAAGATCCAGTCGGAAATCCAATTGAACTTAACATAATCAGTCGACAATGTATTCGAGTATGCCAAGTATGCCGACACTAATTCGACGTCGGTATCCAGGAATTTAGAATTCTTGAATAACAAGAGTTTCGAGAGTTATTCACTGCAATATACTATTGAACCCCGTTTACCAGCAGATAGAGCGTAAAATTCTGAAATGAAAGTTCCTTTTCCGAAAATGTTTTCAAGCTGCCGTTTTCAAGTTATTCAGCATTGAAATGAACCAATAGGAAAAGAGCTTTGCGATTATCGCAATGGTAATATTGTCGGTGCATGTTGAGAATAAATACGAAGAAAATGCACATCGTCCAGAAACCGCGCAATTGTTTTCTAGCGAAGCAGCGGAAAGTTCGAATGAGACTGTCAAAAATATTGATCGGAATCGAATGTCTAACCTGCTACTGGTTTTCGGTTTCGAAAGGAAAATTAAAACTTTTGAATCGAATTTGTAATGAATCGAAAAATGATTATTTTACAGGTTAGGCATTCATGTAGAAAATAACGTTTCATATGTTTCGAAACCCTGGAAAATATTTTCTAAATTGTGTAATGAGAATATAAAAGTTAAAGATTTAAAATTAAGGGATCGACAGTTTTTTAAAAAGTACTTGGATTTAAAATCAGAAAGCATGGATTTGTACACCCTGGAAAAGTCCCTTGTTTTTTTTTGTATGATTTACAAACGGCACAGAACCACTTTTTGAGCTCCAATTTTTTCTTTTTGCAAAATTACATCATCGACTTAAATAATCAACATCAGTCAGAGTTGCACAAGATTAGCCCGTCATTGTTATTAACAAATAGTTCATAAAAATCAATTCTAAAAGGCACAGACCCATTTTTGGGCTCCGTTTTTTTTCTTTTGAAAAACTAAATCATCGACTTTAATAATCAACTTCATGTAGAGTTGCACGCGATTAGCATGTAATTGTTATTAACAAATTGTTCTGAAAAACCATTTCTAAACGACACAGAACCACTGTTTTTGCTTAAATTTTTTTCTTTTTGCAAAATTACATTATCGACTTTAATAATCAACATCAATCAGAGTTGCTCGAGATTAGCCCGTAATTATTGTTAACAAATTATTCATAAAAATCATGTCTAAACGGCACAGAACCATTTTTTGAGCTCCAGTTTTTTCGTTTTGCAAAATGACACTAATGACTTGAATAATCAACTTCATTCAGAGTTACATGCGATTAGCACGTAATTGCTATCAACATATTGTTCTAAAAATCATTTCTAAACGATACAGAACCACTGTACGAGCTCCAATGTTTCCTTTTGCAAAATTAAATTATCGATTTTAATAATCAACTTGATTCATTGTTGCAGGCGATTAGCACGTAATTGTTATTAACAAATAATTCATAAAAACCATTTCTAAACGGCACAGATTCATTTTTTGCGCTCCTTTTTTTTCGTTCTTCAAAATTACACTATCGACTTTAATAATCAACTTCATTCAGAGGTACATTCGATTTGCACGTAATTGTTATTAAAAAATTATTCATAAAAATCATTTCTAAACGGCACAGAACCACTTTTTGAGCTGCAATTTTTTCCAATTGCACGATTAAATCATCGACTTAAATAATCAATTTTATTCAGAGTTGCACGCGATTAGCACGTAATTGTTATTAACCAATTATTAATAAAAACTATCACTAAACGGCACAAAACCACTTTTGGGTCACCAATTTTTTCCTTTTGAAAAATTAAATCGACTTTAAAAATCAATTTCATTCAGAGTTGCGCGCGATTAGCACGTAATTGTTATTAACCAATTATGCATAAAAATCATTACTAAACGACACAGAACCACTGTATCAGCCCAATCTTTTCCTTTTGAAAAATTAAATTATCGACTTTAATAATCAACTTCATTCATTGTTGCAGGCGATGAGCACGTAATTGTTATTAACAGATTATTAATAAAAATCATTTCTAAACGGCACATAACCACTCTTTGAGCTCCAATTTTTTCTTTTTACAAAATTACATTATCGTCTTTAATAATCAACTTCAGTCAGGGTTGTACGAGATTAGCACCTAAATGTTATTAATAAATTATTCATAAAAATCATTTCTAAACGGCACAGATCCATTTTTTGAGCTCCAATTTTGTCCTTTTGCAAAATTAAATTATCGACTTTATTAATCAATTTAATTCAGAACTGCCCGCGATTAACACGTAATTGTTATTAACAAATTATTCATAAAAATCATTTCTAAAAGGCACAGATTCATTTTTGGGCTCCAATTTTTTCCTTTTACAAAATTAAATCGTCGACTTTATTAATCAATTTTATTCGAGTTCGAGTATAAGTCGACGATTTAACGCGTAATTGAAAAAAATTGGAGATCTAAAAGTGTATCTGTGCCGCTTAGAAATGATTTTTATGACAAATTTATTAATAACAATTACGGGCTAATCTGGTGCAACTCTGGCTGAAGTGGATTATTAAAGTCGATAACGTAATTTTGCAAAAGGAAACATTGGAGCTCGTACAGTGGTTCTGTGTCGTTTAGAAATGATTTTTAGAACAATATGTTGATACCAATTACGTGCTAATCGCATGTAACTCTGAATGAAGTTGATTATTCAAGTCATTAGTGTAATTTTGCAAAACGAAAAAATTGGAGCTCAAAAAATGGTTCTGTGCCGTTTAGACATGATTTTTATGAATAATTTGTCAATAACAATAACGTGCTAATAGCGTGCAGCTCTGAATGATGTTGATTATTAACCCATTAACGTCAAATGTGCACATTTGCTCATGCCCACTTTCAACGCTGTATAGAAAAACCCAATCAGTCAGAAATGATCATGCAAACCATATTTTCTGATAGATTTTTTTAGGAACTTTCAGAATCTGGGGTGAAAATTTCGAAAAACAGTTTGTGTCAGCCTCATTTTTGCAATTTTTGGGGGAAAAAACGTGCAATTTTTCAGATTTTTTTTTTGAAATCCAAAATTTTCACAGGGAATCCGTTGAGCTAGAGGTCTAAAACCTTAAGAAATCGCGCACAAACTATTTTTCCTTGAAAACCGTACCCCTACGAGCATCAAAAATCAACTTGGCGAATCCAAAATGGCGGCCGAAAAGTAGATGATTTAATCGTGCAATTGGAAAAAATTGCATCTCAAAAATTGGTTCTGTGTCGTCTAGAAATGGTTTTTCAGAACAATTTGTTAATAACAATTACGTGCTAATCGCGTGCATTTTTCGGGACTTTTCCAGGGTGTACAAATCCATGCTTTCTGATTTTAAATCCAAGTACTTTTTAAAAAACTGTCGATCCCTTAATTTTAAATCTTTAACTTTTATATTCTCATTACACAATTTAGAAAATATTTTCCAGGGTTTCGAAACATATGAAACGTTATTTTCTACATGAATGCCTAACCTGTAAAATAATCATTTTTCGATTCATTACAAATTCGATTCAAAAGTTTTAATTTTCCTTTCGAAACCGAAAACCAGTGGCAGGTTAGACATTCGATTCCGATCGATATTTTTGACAGTCTCTTTCGAACTTTCCGCTGCTTCGCTAGAAAACAATTGCGCGGTTTCTGGACGATGTGCATTTTCTTCGTATTTATTCTCAACATGCACCGACAATATTACCATTGCGATAATCGCAAAGCTCTTTTCCTATTGGTTCATTTCAATGCTGAATAACTTGAAAACGGCAGCTTGAAAACATTTTCGGAAAAGGAACTTTCATTTCAGAATTTTACGCTCTATCTGCTGGTAAACGGGGTTCAATAGTATATTGCAGTGAATAACTCTCGAAACTCTTGTTATTCAAGAATTCTAAATTCCTGGATACCGACGTCGAATTAGTGTCGGCATACTTGGCATACTCGAATACATTGTCGACTGATTATGTTAAGTTCAATTGGATTTCCGACTGGATCTTCACTGAATGTGAAATCTTGAACATTTATTAACATTCTTATACTTTTCTAGGCAGTACAGCCTTTGGACAAATTAAGTATACCTGATTCATTAATTGCAATCCTACTGGTCTGTTTCGCGTAAGTTATTTGTATTTCTTCTGGTTTGCCTATCAATTCTTCTGTGAATCATGCATTTCTTCGAAATGTTAGCAATTGATTGGGTCAATATAGCAATTTCGAATATTAAATCGTTCCCTATTATCTCTAAATAGCTTCATAAATTTAGTGATACCACGGCAGTACTTCAGGTCATTGTCAAAATAGTCGAAGCGACGATCGGACGATAAGAGCATATAACTAACAAAAGCAGATGCAACATATATACTATTTTTAAATTTTTGAATTTGCATTGGCACTCACCCCACCAACTAGCATAGCGAAGAAGAATATTTACTTACAGTACCGTTCATTTTTGGATTTGTGTCCTAACCACAAATAATGACTTTCTCAATCCATATTTCTGAAAGAAATTTTTTGACATACATACTTTTATCGTCTCCGCGACGAGCACGTCACGCGCCCGACGAGCCTAGTTGACCGACTGAGCCAAGCAAAAAACGATTGTGCCAGTCGACGCTGACGCAACAATAAATGACGCAAAACTTATCGATTATAACGACAATAAAAAATTATATCACATTAAAAATATTTATGATAATTACGTTGAATAGAATTTTCTTCTTTTCAACAGATTCATTATTGTTAAATTAAATTAAAAACTTAATATTACACTCAACAAAAACATTATTTGCTCAAGCTGAATGCCTATAAAGGCTGACAATACGTCGAATATGTCTATAGAAACATTGAGCTTATGCAATAATTTTTTTGTTGACATTAATTCCGTTTTTAATTCAATTTGACGATAATGAATCTATTGAATTCATTGAATAATAATATATTAAAATCGATATTGTGATCAAGGATTAAACGAATATCGACAACATTCCCTTTTATAAATAATCTTTCTGAAAAAGATATCATCATTCCGGTAAAATAGTAAATCCTAATTGTATTATATTTAGCATATAACATATAAACTATAAATAACATATAGTTTTAATTTGTGTATTAAAGCGATGGTTTCGATCATATAAGCGTATATACAGGGTGGCCGATTTATCTGAAAACATAGAAATATCTCGAGAACTATGCACAAAATCAAAAAAGGTGTGTGATCAAAATTGTTCGACACGAAGGGGGGCATCCAGTGATAATGAAATGGACCCCCTCCCCCACCCCCTGGGGGTGGAGTGGGGGCAAAAGCAATAAAACTTAAATAGGAACCCCCATTTTTTATTGCAGATTTGGATTCTCCAGAAAAAAAGTACACCAATTTAACCTAGGAGCTATTGCATTTTGGTTCACAGGTAGCGCTGTAATCGATAAAAATCCAAATTTATCTGAAGACATTGAAATGTCTCGAGAACTATGTACAGAATCAAGAAAGGTGTGGGCTGAAAATTGTCCGACACGAAGCGGGGCATCCAGTGATAATGAAATCAACCCCCTCCCCCGCCCCCTGTGGGAGGGGAGAGGGGGGACAATAAAACTTAAATAGGGACTCCCCATTTTTTATTGTAGATTTGGATTCCTCGGAAAAAAGTGCACCAATTTGATCCAGGAGTTTTTGCGTTTTGGTTTAATGATAAAAATGAAAATGTTT
This sequence comes from Trichopria drosophilae, assembly GCA_030407085.1. Taxonomy (NCBI): domain Eukaryota; kingdom Metazoa; phylum Arthropoda; class Insecta; order Hymenoptera; family Diapriidae; genus Trichopria; species Trichopria drosophilae. The sequence goes on from CM059584.1 coordinate 87,480,199, forward strand.
AAAATATCGTTACAAATTGAGAATGTCACCAGAATTCGTTTCAGATCAAAGAAAGTAAAATGGTTGCCCAACACATTTTTCAAGAATGGCAAGGGAAGTATTAGACCGTGATTCCAATGGTCGGTGGATTGGTAGAGGTGGCCCCATTAATTGGGCGGCGAGGTCACCTGATTTAACATCCTATACATCGGATTTCTTCCTATGGGGTTACTTAAAGGGTAAGGTTTATGAACAAGTACCAACGACTCGTGGAAACATGGTGAACGCATTAGAACTGCTTGCGTAGAAATTTCTGCATATATAATACTATCCTGTATAAAGTCATTTGAAGAAAGAATAAATAAATGCATTGAAGTGGAAGGTCAACATTTGGAACACTCACTCAAGTAAGTGAACAGTGAGAGGCAAGGGGACTCACGTAAAACAAGCATCCCAATAGGAACAGAAAAATACTACGTCCACGTCATTGTTCCTAGGTAACGCTAAATGTATTTTTTCCCGGCTTTGTTAGAATGACCGTATTCCATATCCGCTACACCTGAGTGTAGTTATTTAAGGTGTCTTGCCTCCCGTTCGGGTTTAAAACACCCCCCCCCCCCCATGGGGGAATGGGGCCAAATTTTAGTGATGCGCCAGCACCGCTGGTTGTGCACACTTAAAAAAGATATACAACAAGTCAGCTACCACATTTATTAGCAACAAGCTGCCTGCCTTGATGCTTCTGTTGGTTCAGAGAACCTTTCTAACGTTGCCACGGCCCGCTAGAAGCCAACCCTTTCTGCGGTTACTGCCTGCACGGACACGGCACGCCGTAGCGCTCCCCCGTGTGGAACCCGCCGGCAGGGGCTTGACACCGCACCCTAGCTCCCCAGTACGGTGGGTCTCTCGAGTCGTTTCACGATCAAGCATTCGTCGGCACAGACCAGCCGAACGATCGGGTCCGTGAGGTCGTCAATTCTCAAAACTTGCTAAGAGAAGCGGATCTTTCAAAAGCATTGCTCCTCTTCGAGCTCGGGCACTTCGACCCCTCACTCTACCACAATTAAATTGTGGACGGAGATAACCCGCTCCGCTCTCTTCCACAAGTCCCCTGCGGGGTTCCATATCCGCTACGCGGGGCAAAAGTTGGCAATTCCGTCTGAGTGCCCGTGCGCATGCGCACTTCGTTCTCATTACTCCCGTGGGACGAAAAGTGCTGCCCGCGGGAGTGGTGGATGCGGCCAGGAAAAAACTAGCGTATACGTCGCGAGAGGAATGCGCGCACACGTTAAAGTAACTGTAAAGCGAGCCGAGTTATTGCAACAAAAACAATTGTTTTTTTGAAATTTCGATGGCTCGCCACTAAAATTCTGAGCTTCAGATCCCATTTTGGTCAGAATGATGTCAAGATTCACCCCCTGCAATATTATGCCGGAGTTCTGGGACACCCTGTATATATGTATATATAATATATATAATATACAAAATGGCCGATTTATCTGAAGACATCGAAATATCTCGAGAACTATGCACAGAATCAAAAAAAGTTGTCGGATGAAAGTTGTTCGACACGAAGGGGGGCATCTAGTGATAATTAAATTTACCCCCTCCCCCATCCCCTGGGGGTGGAGTGGGGGCAAAAACAATAAAACTTAAATAGGAACCTCCAGTTTTTATTGCAGATTTGGATTTTCCGGAAAAAAGTACACCAATTTGACCTAGGAGCTATTGCATTTTGGTTCACAGGTGGCGCTGTAATCGATAAAAATCCAAATTTATCTGAAGACATTGAAATACCTCGAGAACTATGCACAGAATCAAAAAAGTTGTCGGATGAAAGTTGTTCGACACGAAGGGGGGCATCCAGGGGGCAAATAGGGACAATTTGATCCCTTTATGAAAATTTAATATTAAAAATTCTAATATTAGAATTTTTAATATTAGAATTTAGTAATATCAATTGCGAAAATTGTTATTCTGAATATGAAATTTTAATAATGTCCATTCGAAAAATTAAGATTATGAATAATTGATATTCTTATAATTGCAATTTTATAAATAAGTTTTCTACCTTCAATAAAATTACATTTTAGGTTTTAAATTTATTATTTAATAAACAAAAAGAGGACATCACGCAATCCATTAAAAAACGCGTCATGTCCCTTCACTCGGCTCATTCATTCTCTCTCTCTGTATGTTTTTTCCGAAATGAGAATAAATAAGCTGAGCATTGTCGGTCAAACCAGCTTCTATTTAACAAAACAAAACTCTTACTTCATTTGGGGATTTCGTCGCCATCTACCGGACCCCGAGAGAACTCACGTGGTTTCATACATGTACATCGCTTGCATTTCGGCCATCACCGGCGCCGGTTGTGTTACATAACACTAGAGGGCGACATAACTCGAAAATAAAGTAGCATATCATTTTATATATAAGTTGAGTCACACGTAACCAGTTCACCTACATTTTTCTCTACTTTCCTGAAGGGAAGTAAATGGATATCGCGACTTTCTAATCCCTATATTAAAATTTAGTATTCACGGTCTCTCAGTGTAAGACTGTTTTTGAAGTCCATTGTATTGGTAGTAATTCGGTCGGAGGTCACTTTGCTTTTAGAATAACAACTTTCCGTTTACGTGACTATTTTTTGTCTACCCTTCATTGCTTAAATCGAATTGCAAGTTAAAAATGAATCCTGCTACAGTTCCCGAAAAAATCGAAATGATTCTTATTTATGGTGAATGTAAGAGGAATATTGACGATGCTGTTGCGTTGTATGCTGAGCGTTTTCCAGATAATGCTCGCTCGCGTTCTTTTTTTTACAAAGTTGTGAATGCCTTTCACTCTGATGGCAGCGTACAAATGAAAAAAAGGAAGCGAAGATTAGCAGTTACAGGAGAAGCTAACGAAGTAGCTGTACTAGCAGCTATTCACCAAAATCCACATGTAAGCACACGACAATTACATCGCGATTCCGGCATTTCCAGAGACAGTATTCAAAGAATATTGCATCGTCATAAGTTTCACCCATATCACATTTCACTGCACCAGGAACTAGATGGCGATGATTTTCATAACCGCGTGGTGTTTTGTGAATGGGCATTTCAAAAAATGCAAACGAACCACAATTTCTTTGCTAATGTATTATTTTCAGATGAATCTACATTCACGAACCATGGTGGCGTCAATAGGCATAATATGCATTATTGGAGCGTAGAAAATCCCCATCGGTTACGACAAGTTAATCATCAACGTCCTTGGTCGGTGAACGTTTGGTGTGGAATCATAGGAAATAAACTCATTGGTCCTTATTTCATTGAAGGTAATTTGAATGGAACAAAATATCGAGATTTCCTAGAACAAGAAGTACCATTACTACTTGAGGATGTTGCTATGGACGTCCGACGGACAATGTGGTTTCAGCATGATGGTTGCCCAGCACATTTTTCAAGAGTAGCAAGGGAAATACTAGACCGTGATTACAATGGTAGGTGGATTGGTAGAGGTGGCCCCATTAATTGGCCTGCGAGATCACCTGATCTAACATCTCTGGATTTCTTCCTATGGGGTTACCTAAAAGGTAAGGTTTATGAACAAGTACCAACGACTCGTGAAAACATGGTGGAACGCATAAGAACTGCTTGCGCAGAAATTTCTGCAGATATGATTCTATCATGTATAAAGTCATTTGAAGAAAGAATAAATAAATGCATTGTAGTGGAAGGTCAACATTTCGAACACTTACTCAAGTAAGTGAACAGTGAGACAGTGAGAGGCAAGGGGACTCACGTAAAACAAGCACCCCAAAGGGAACAGAAAAATACTACGTCCACGTCGTTGTTCCTGGGTAACGATAAATGTATTTTTTCCCGGCTTTGTTAGAATGACAGTATTCCATATCCGCTACGCGGGCGAAAATTGTCAATATTGGAGAGTCCAAATCTGCAATAAAAACTGGGGGTTCCTATTTAAGTTTTATTGTTTTTGCCCCCATTCCACCCCCAGGGGATGGGGGAGGGGGTAAATTTCATTACTACTGGATGCCCCCCTTCGTGTCGAACAACTTTCATCCGACAACTTTTTTGATTCTGTGCATAGCTCTCGAGGTATTTCAATGTCTTCGGATAAATTTGGATTTTTATCGATTACAGCGCCACCTGTGAACCAAAATGCAATAGCTCCTAGGTCAGATTCGTGTACTTTTTTCCGGAGAATCCAAATCTGCAATAAAAAATGGGGGTTCCTATTTAAGTTTTATTGTTTTTGCCCCCACTCCACCCCCAGGGTATGGGGGAGGGGGTACATTTCATTATCACTGGATGCCGCCCTTCGTGTCGAACAACTTTCATCGGACAACTTTTTTGATTCTGTGCATAGTTCTCGAGATATTTCGATGTCTTCTGATAAATCGGCCACCCTGTATATTCTAATAATTTCTTTCCTAACATGAGTATTTTTTCTGCCCATTTCTCAATTCCAATTTTGCATTTATTTAAATGTTATTAAAAAATCAGTATATAACTTATTCTTAAAATTTTTAATTGTAACAAATGTTTTATTAATTCAGAAATTTGTTAATACAACCTATTTATCAATAAACGTTTGGATTTTGCGAACGTTTCTTTACTATTTCTTATAAATGTAGTAAACTAAATTTATTGTATATTGTTATAAAAGGAAAAATCAGATTTTAACCATTTTTTTAACGAAACGATTATCAATTATTTATCACCTTTTCTAGTCGGGAATGAAACTGGGCGATTTGTTGATAAATAATAGACCATATATTCAGTCTTGCTCCAAACATGTAGTTTTTTAATAGGTTAATGAAAATCAGTATCTGAAACATAATGTACTAATTTTCGATATCTTAATCGGTGTATTACAATAACATTAGTATAATATATTTATTTAATTAAATAATACGTGAAGAAAAACCCACAGCTATAAATAATAGCATAATGTAGGCAAAATAAAGTAAATAATGAATGACGAATAACGATCTTGCTGAATGATATATCCTTGAAATCAATTTAATTAAAAGTAAGTAAAATTGTTGTGAAAGGGTTTAAATATTTAAAAAAAGATTGGTGAAAATCTATAACTAATTTAAATAAGATTTTATACTATATAGATATACTGATTTACAGAATGCTGATAGTGTAATGATATAAGTTTTCTAACGGGATAAAAATATTATTGTCCACTAGTGTTGAAATATTTCAATAAAGCATTTAGTAATTTAGTACAATTTCATTGGATAAGTAAAAAAACATCTTTTTATTTTAATATTACATTAATCGAGTATTCCAAATATCTGTTTTGTTTGCACGATACTTTCGTTTACTCTGTATTCTGTAAAAGATGTTTCCATTTACCGTAAATGCAATATAAACTGTTGCCGTATATATAAATAAAGATACCGCCCGATATTAGGAATTAGATGGAAGGTCTACATTATATTTGAAATATATCAAAAAAATCAATTACAAGCTTATATTAACTACAATAACTTTTTTAGAAAAAATGTACGACTTGTAATTTTTGTATATTATTTCGGAAATTACAATAAAATATTGTACATTTATTTTTTTAATATTACAGAGAATTCGATTCTTACAAATGTCATTCTGCAAAAACATATTGTTTAATGTTTTTAAAATTTATTTTCACAAATCATTTTTGTAAATAAAATAACTAATAGTAAACAAATAAAAAATTGTTTTCGTTCCAAATGTTGAGTAAATGAACAATAAAAAAAAGAAATCCCCGACATCGAAATCGAACTAAAAAATAACGCGCTGCGCTTCAACTCATGCGCTTGTACCACTCGACTACGACGAGTATACACAATTTTAATTTTCGAAGTATCTGATAAAGTTCAACCCCCCGTCATTTGTTTAATACTTTCGCGCGCCCGACCATATATTTTCCTCTCGCTCTGCTCCCCTCCCGAGGGCCCACAAGCTCAGACCGCCGACGACCGCCGAAGCAACCTGCGCGCGGAAGGTGCGCAATAAAAACGGCTCCTTTCAGCTGAAAACGGCTCCTTTTTGACGGCACTGACTTGTATATGTATTGGAGATAACTGTAAACAAGGGCACTACACGAGTGTGTTACGCAATGGAGAGTCTAGGTTTCATATAAACGGCAACATTATAACAAACAAAACATGTCCAAGAAACTCTAAGGATTTATACGTTCTTAATTTACATGAAGTTTACATTTTCAAAAATACGATATTACACATGGCGACCGATTCCATTTCAAATCGGGTAGAGGTAAAATGTTGACATCTCGAAAATTGTTTTCCATGAAATATCTTGTTCTTTAGGGCAAATAAGGAAACCCGTATTCTTTTGTTTCAAGATATTTTTTTCCAGAGTTATGCGCAATTTAAAATCAGGTACGACAATCTGCTAAGTCCAAAAAATAGGGTATAACACTTTTAAAAAATGGTGTTTTTTCTAAAGTTTTTAATATTTTACTATTATTTCTCATGCATATGATTTTGTTATTGGTACTTTATTGATATCCAATAATGAAATTGAAAAAAAATTTAAAAATAACAAAATGGCGGCCATTTTCGAAAAAACTAAAAAGTCGGTCTGGTATTTTTATCAACAGCGGACCCCTAAAAAAAGATTAAATTTAGATGGCTCATTTTTATCGGTCCCTTTGCTTTGTCTGCAGTCTATTTATATTAGCAAAAATGAGTGAAATGCTCCAAAAAACACGTTTTGTAAAAAAAACTCAAGACAAGACGTCGATCAAGCCGAGCTTGAAACCACTGAAGCATCTAAAGAGCACAGGACTGCAGCAAGAAATAAAAAATTCTTGAATACGCCTATGAAGACCAGGAAGGATTTGCGTATGCAGCCGGATTGGATATGTGAGTAAAATTCACTTTTTTAAACGATTTTCCACGAACCTAAACTTCAATCGCCTTTTTCTCGAAACCACGTTTTCTCAACTGGATAACACTCTTATTTAGTAACTATTGCACTTATCAACATGAACCAAACGGCATTTTACTCATAAAATGTCTCTCTATGTTCGGTACTACAACAAAAAATATTCCTTGTTATTTAAAAAAGTTGTAACCATTTAAAAGTGAAAAAAATGGTAAAAAACTTAAATATTTCGCCATTTCGTTTTTTTTTTGTGAAAATGTTTGGAGAGTAAATTTCGAACCACTTTAAAAGATATTAGTTGGGTAAAATTGATCCCCCAAAACCACTTCTTGTTAAAAAACTCGCCAAGTTCTTAGTAGTAAAACATAATTACCACAAAAAATGCTTTCAGAATTAAATTATGTGCAATTATAAGGCTATACTCTTATTCTACAAAAAGGATTGAAATCATGTAACTAGGTCAAGTTCTTTCTAATGAATGAAACTATCCATTAATGGGATATACAATAACTTGGAAAGAAAATTTTGCGTACATTCAGAACACCACACAATTTTTCAAGAAACTTCTTTCAAATCAAAGTAATTCTAATCATTTGTGTAATGAAATTACCATTTAATAAAAAAGTATTATTAATTAATTTAATGAACTTTAAAAATCGATGCAATATCATCAATAATATACACATTGGCCCTTATTCCAAGCATTCCACAACTGGCTTGTCAAAAATTTGACTGCCCTTTTAGTCAAGTTTTGGGAGTTAAAAAAAACGCCGTCATTTAGTAATCTGTTTATGGTGTTAAGTAATAAAAGAATAATGCTGTCCCAAATTACAAAACTATTTTTCTGAAAATGAAGTTCTTGCAATTTTCAATATGGTATCATGTTTCTAGATAGCCATATTACCATTCGCCATTCGATGCAAGATCTTCCCGAACAATCAAATCAAAACACAGAAGCGAAATCGTAAAATGTAAATAACAACAATTTAGAAGCAATGATTTCGCAGTTGATGTCTCAAATGGACACAATGTTAAACCTCATCGTAAGTTTAATAAGTAAATTATAATAAGACGAAATGAAATCGCAATATGGAACAGTAACTGATTGTCTCAAAGACGTTTAGAATTACAGGCCTTTCTAATAAACCAAAATATAGATGTATTGCTTGTCTCGGAAAAGCATTTCACAAAGAAAAATTGTGAAATATGCTTTACAAATCATCCTGATGGTAAAGCTCGCAGGGAATCTGCCATATTAATTAAATTAAAAAAACATGCATTATGAGAATAACAAATTCTACAAAGACTATCTACAAGCAACCAGCATAACAATAGAAGAAAATAAAGAGCCAATAACTTTTACTGCTGTATATTGCCCACCAAGATTTACAATCAAACATGACCAATTTAAAGAATTTTTTAATACTTTGGGCAATCGCTTCTTAGCCGGTGGCGATTGTAACGCCATACATCCATGGTAGGGTTCAAGATCTCAAACACCAAATCCGAGAATATATAATAAATTTATACTTTAATGGATAATACTTTAATGGATAATAAATAATCTTACATCAATATCTACTGGGGAATCCACATACTGGCTATCAGACATAAGAAAGCTGCCAGACTTAATAGACTTTGCAATTACTAAAGGACTATGCAAAAAACGAATTAATGCGGAGTCAAGTCTAAATCTAAAATCTGATCACTTCTGGTTATTATAAAACAATCAGCTGTAGCAGCAAATTTAAAGACCAACAATATAATATACAGTAAAAATACAGATTGGAGTAATATTAAACGAAAAACTAGATGTAATATACGGTTAATAAGTGGAGATGACATTGGAAATGAAATAGAAAATTTGAATCTACTAATACACGACGCGTGGAGTGCTGCAACTTTGTCAAAAAAAAATGTAAAATCCCAGAAGTTTCTAAAACTGCATTAGAAAAAATAAAACACAAAAGGAAACTTAGAAGAATTTGGCAAATAACAAAATCACCAATAGATAAGATAAACTTAACCCTTTGCGGCACGGCGGGACTTTGAGATCCCACCATTTCCCACCACCGTTCCCATTTTCTTCGTCTTTCAGTGCCTAAAACGTCTTTTTTCATGCGGCTTTTTGTGTATGCGTTTCACTAATATGTTAATAAACATGTTTCAACGGGTAATTCACACAAATTGTTTATTATATTGTTTATATAAAAAATTGAATTAAAAAAAACACGTTTTTTTTACAATAAATACATGGGAGATAGAAGAATACAATAAACAGGGCCAAAAAATCATATATAGAGGGTTTTGGAGGTCGCTGATCACGAATCTGCCTTCAGATTTTCAAAATTCAAAATGGCGGATCCAATATGGCGGACCAAATGTCCAAAAAGTTATGCGATCGCAGCGAAATTCGGTTTCGGGGGGTTTTTGGAGGTCGCTGATCACGAATCTGCCTTCAGATTTAAAATTCAAAATGGTACTCTACTTCACTTGCGGGAAACATGCTTCGTGTATTGACCGTATGCGAGTCGTGCGAAAAAACCCCCGAAACCAAATTTCGCTGCGATCGCATAACTTTTTGGACTTTAGGTCAGCCATATTGAATCCGTCATTTTGAATTTTGAAAATCTTAGGGCAGATTCGTCATCAGCGACCTCGAAAACCCCCCCAAAACCAAATTTCGATGCGATCGTATCACATTTTGGCACTTTAGTCCGCCATATTGGATCCGCCATTTTGAATTTTGAAAATTGGACAACGAATTCGTGATCAGCGACCCTGAAAACCCCCGAGTAACAATTTTCAACCATTTTCCGTGTAAAGAAAAATGCATGGCTCAAAGGGTTAAACAAACCAATTAAGGACCTAAAACAATATTTGAAAGAAGAAAAAAATAAAGGATTCATGAACTATTTAGAAAATATGGCAGCTTCAGATTCATCCGATTATTCACTGTGGAAAGCAGTCAAACAATTAATCATCCAATAAATTTCATTGGTCCAAAACAGAAATTGGACAAGAACCAGAATAGATAAAGCAATTACATTTGCAGAATACTTCAAAAATCTTTTCGATTCTTCAGTTCGAGAGACAACAGAAAATTATGAAATTCCAAAACTACATAAAATCTCGCAGTCTTACATGAGTCCATCAAACATATAAAAGTAAAGGAAGTTCAAAATGTCAACAAACATCTCAAATCTAAGAAAGCTCCAGGATATGATGGAATAAGTGGGCAAATGATTAAAGAACTGCCACTAAAAACAATAATGTTAATTACTATCATAACACAGGCACACAAAAAAGAAAATAATTCGTGACCCAGAGATCAGGCGCATGTATTCCTACGTTTTTGGGGTCGCTGAAACCGAATATGACTATACAAAAATTATGTCATTGCCGATTTTCCCGCTGCCGCCCCCTTACATCCCCTCAGGGGATTGACATTTCAATTTTTAAGGAAAGTCGAGTAGGGCGTCTATTCTTATGTTTCTTGGGGCGCTGAAAACGAAAAAAAACACCAAAAATAAATTGGGGCCTTCCTGTACCCCCTAGCACCACCTTCGTACCCCCTAGAGGGGGTTGGAATTTCGATTTTCACGAAAAGTCGAATACGGTTCTATTTATACGTTTTTGGGGAGCGGAAACCGGAAAAGGCCGCCAAAAACGGGTGCATTTTTACGCGAGTCCCGTTATCTCTCACCACTTGGAGTGTTTCTTCAACGTGAGTTACTTAGAATGAGATTCAGTATCTCTTATACATCTACAGACACACACCCCACACGAGTTTTCATAAAAATGAAATTTCTAATTCCCTTATAGGGATAGAAAGGATGCTACGAGGTGAAAGAGTAGACGAATTAGTTTTTAAGGGTTATTTTCTGTTTCATAGCGTCCCAAAAAACATACAAATGGAACGTCATTATCAAGGGAAATGGGACATGAGTATGATGGCCGATTACTGCTGGAATCTGAAAAGGGATTTACCAGAAGAGAAAAAGGGTCAGAAGCGAAATCCTCTCAAAAGGTCATTTGAATCCAAGCGGGTTCGGTACCATAGGAGGAAATGAGAGGCAAGAGGACTCGCGTAAAAAAATCACCCGTTTTATGCGGCCTTTTCCGGTTTCAGCTCCCCAAAAACGTATAAATAGAACCGTACTCGACTTTTCGTGAAAATCGAAATTCCAACCCCCTCTAGGGGGTACAGGAAGGCCCCAATTTATTTTTGGTGTTTTTTTTTCGTTTTCAGCGCCCCAAAAAACATAAGAATAGACGCCCTACTCGACTTTCCTTAAAAATTGAAATGTCAATCCCCTGAGGGGGTGTAAGGGGGCGGTAGCGGGATAATGGGCAATGACATAATTTTTGTATGGTCATATTCGGTTTCAGGGACCCCAAAAATGTAGGAATACATGCGTCTGACCTCTGGGTCACGAATTTTTTTCTTTTTTGTGTGCCTGTGTAATCAATACAATTATTCGATTAAATCATTTTCCTGCACAATGGAAGGTTGCACAAATAGTTGTTATTAATAAACCTAATAAACCATCTGAATACGTAACGTCTATAGACCTATTAGTCTACTACCAATTCTAGCAAAGGTACGTGAAAAGCTTATAATAAAAAGTCTAAATGAAATAATAAAAGCTCAGAAAATAATACCGGAACATCAATTTGGTTTCCGTAGTATTCTCGCAACAATTGAACAAGTGAATCGAGTAACAATAGAAATAAAAGTACTTTTGAAAAGAAAAACTACTGTTCTGGAGTATTTCTTGATATTGCCCATGCATTCGACAAAGTATGGCATAAAGGACTGCTAATTAAACTAAAAGACATTTTTCATGACCAATTTTATCGATAGCTCGTCATACATTAAAGATAGGTTTACATCCATTTTGATATTAAAGTACGTAAATTATTTGCTCTGTAATTTACCATATAGCAATGACAAAATCGAAAGCTAACGCGAAATTTAAATTTAAATTTAAAAAAAAAGCTACTTTTCTGTTCCTTATTTGGTGCTCCGAAGGATCTAGTATCGGATGAACTTCCAACAACGAAGATATTCTTCGGTGCTGCTCTGCAGAGCGTAAAAAAATAGCTCGCACTGACCGAAATAAAGCGCCTCCATTTTTAACCATTGCCATTAATGTAGCAACAAGGATTATGTCTATATACGAAAAGGCAGGTATCCGTATTATCCAGTTAAAATTTGTAGTGAAGAAAATCAAAATTTCATGACGCTAAATATCAAAGCGGAAGAAAGGACAAATACAAGAAAGAAAGTGATAATTTAGATTACAAATGCGAAACAGCTTTTTGATATATCTACTTGTAAATGCGATAATCTTTCTAATTGTACTTGTGATAATTCTAAACTCGAACGATTCAGAATTTCCGGGATTCAAAACACGGAATCGGGGGGCGAAATTATTTCCACGGTTCAAGTAACACCCGCAAAAATCTTTGATCAATTGTGAAACGTTACCTGTGCCGAAATTTATTCCCATTGATTGTGATTCACCTGTTATTACAGCTACTGATCTGACTATTGATAAAAAATATCTACTTGGGATTGCTCGCAGTGTCCAATCCGACCAATGTCCTATTGATTTAGCAAAACGAAATCCGGGAGTTCTATGTCACTCAAGATGGCTTACGGCTGCAAATAGGATTCTGAGACTGTAAATAAGCTCAGAACATCCTTCAGATAATTTAAAAACGTTGGTAGAATTAATTATGAAGGTTTATGTAGCTGCGTGGTTTCTAATAAAAACAAACTCATCTTCGACTGAGGGTGCGAAGCATATTTTCCAGATTATAAAAAACTGCAGTTACCTTCCTGAAGCTTTACAAACGATAGTGTATGACACAATTTCTCGAAATGGATTTTTTATTCACCCTGAAAATATTCTTTTAGCAATGGCAGGTGATACCAATAGCGAAATTCGCCAATGAGCCATTCACCGAATTCTTGAAGCTAGGTCGCAAGCTAGACGTACGTCTCAGGTCATAAAAGAAATTCGGGCGTTTCAACCCCCAAAAGTAATAAACTTCCACGCAGAAAGTTATGTAGATCTTATAAACTGAAATGATATAAAAATCACTAAGCCGCCCATTCTAGTAAAATTAACAACTTCAGACCTATAGTTCCTAGTAAATGAAAGTTTAACTGATGATCACCAGTTTACGCAGCTACCATGTCATACGCAAGATATGGAAAGATGCGTTAAACTTGTGACTAAATCTTCACTTCAGGTATCTGGTCACAAAAACAGAGATGGCTCCATTTTGGCTAAAATTCAATCTCGCTCAAAGATACTGAAATATGAGACTAAGGCGGACTACAACTTCGGATAATTACTAAGCTTGCATTCGGATAGGTGGTTGGGGCGGGCATGGGCGGAACTGGAAGTGTAACCACCTTCTCGCGGTGAGTTCTAAGTCATTTCCTGACTCAGATATCATGAAATGAGCCGAGAGTCACTCAGAATTTTAAAAAATCGTCCAAATATAATGCCAAGTGTAATGAAAAAATTAAGGATAAGAAATTTTTGTCCGAGTCATTATTGTATAGTATATTTTTATAAGCGAAAAAAAGGGATGTTATACACTTTGAGGCAATGACGTCCGAATTGTTCTGTTTGAAATATAAAGAGAAAAACAAAATAATTTATTTCTTTAAGATGTTTTATTCTGTTTAAATAAGTCATAAAAAATATTATTATACTCTTATATAGAAAATGTTGGTCTTAAAAATATCAGGAAGTAGGATTTCCGTGACTTCAAATTTTAAAACGTATTGTAACAAAATGAGAAGACAAACGATTTTTCGTTTTAATGTTATAGTTAGGTATTAATTCATATATTTAGAACGTAATATCTCGGATGGAATTTTTTTTAAACCAAAATGTACTCTACTCGGTATAGTGCCTAGAAAATATGGTTCAATTGCTAAAATAAAAAAAAATGTTTCGTGACTTTTACAGCAACTAAACAAAAAATCGCTTTTTTTCCATTTAAAAATAATGTTATTTTTCAAGCCACTTGCGGAGGCAGAAGATATTGTCTGACGGAACTGGACCTCTGATGTTCAAAAGGGCTTACAAAGGTAGCTTCTCAGCATAGTGCAATTTCGATCCCCGGTGAAATTTTTTTTTCGCCCCACCCTATCATACACCGTTCGGCTTGCGAAAAGTGGGTTGGTGCTTTAAGGAAAAGGAAGGGAAGGAAGAAGTCAAGGCTTCAAAATGACTACGGGCGAAGAAAAAAGTCAAGCCTTTAGAATGACAAAGGGGAAGGAAAATGGACGATATTGATCGAGAGCAAAATAACGGACGCACTGATTTCCAGAATTTAAGATTTGTTCTGCGACTGGTAGAGTCTGGTAGAGACTAGACTAGACTAGAGACTAGCTCTCCTACTGATAGAAAAATAACGCTGTACTTGGACTAGACTGTACTAAACAGCTTTGAATTCATGGGATCGCTTGCTTTTATAGTCCGCCACCCACACAACAATTGCGGTCGATCTGAGGATGCGATGGTTGGATTTTCGCATTTTTCCCGTCTATATTTATAATTTTCATGTTGCACAAATTGTTACGTGGTTTTCGGGGTAGATTATTTTATGACAACGTTCCAAATGAGTCTTCAAAGAAGAACGACAGTTGTAGCATTTTTAGAACTAAAGTTATATATAGTAATTTGTTTTGTATTAAATATTTATATAAAAGTTGCGAAAATTGTAATGTTTGGATCTTAAAAATAACTTTGATTTCGTTAATGTTATTTTTATAATTATGCGAATTTTTGTTTAATAATTGTTACCACTGTAATTCGTTCATCTTTAATTACAATTTTTACGATATAATATCCGCTGTAATATTAAATAGCCAGGGAAAAATCCTCAAACTTTTGTCTGAAACATTTTCCCCGAAAATGTACTCTCGGTGAGATATTTCGCCGTTCCGGGACTTTTAAGTTTTACCTTGAAACGACCTTGACCAAAATATCGGTCATATCATATTCGGACGTAAAATTTTCCGCTCTTTCCGAATCAATGAAAAAAAAAGTGTTCCCATAAGAAAAAACGAAGATGACCTTCCAATAACTTTGAAAAAGGTCGACAAGGTCAGAATCGAGGTCACCATAATTTGGCCCTCTTTCAACCATACGACTATTATCTGAAATTTTTTCTCGGGCTACGCCTACTTTTTGAGATATTTCACTGTTTAAGTTAAAATGGGCACCCTCTATAGGGTAGATGCATCGGCCTGATGCGCTACCGCTTGGATTGGGGGTACTTCTAGGCTTGTCCGAATGCATTTATCAGCAATGGTCTCTCGCACATACGATTCCGTCGCATCGGGGTCGACCAAAGCGTGATAGATTTCTCCCTCTGCTTCTACAAGGATGTGTGTTCGCCCAGCTTTCGTTGGTGTGCTGCGTTGGCCCAGTCACCTCGTTCCTTCGGGTCTTCATAGTAGTGCACTACATCAGTTAGAAAATCGTTAATATTGTTCAAACTATCTCGATTGTTTTTTATTTTTGTTTTTAAATTTTAATTTTTGAGAGTGGATGATATATGTCCCATATAAGAAATAGCACTAATTTTACAGATAATTTGAAATTTTGAATAACATTTTTTGTTTTCGAAACAATACGAAAAAATAATATACCTATAAAAAGGTTGAGTTTATACATATTTAAACAAAATTTATTTACAAAGTGTCGTTATCAATTATTTGTTATAACATTTTTATGAAATTATGATACACCAGATCTAAAATTGATACTATTGTTGTTATATTTTATATATACAGGGTGAGTCTCCAACCTATGTGACCAGAATACTGATCAATTATTTAGACAATTCTAAGGAACTTTTTCCTTTGCAAAAATGTCGGGACAGCCACAGTTTTTAAAATTATTCAGCATTGAAACTGACGCATAGGAGCTTGAGATTTTTCCTTGTCGGGGAGAAAGTCGAATAGATCTATGATTGGCTAACATCCTGGGAATGCAACCAAAAAATATGAGCATCTCTATCGCCAAGGCGGGTAAAGGGCTCTTTTGTTTTCTACCAGCAACGTGGCATTCGAAATATTAGTCGAATATCTAACCTGACGCAAGATTTCAACATTTAAAACAAATTTACAAAATAATACTCGGATTACAAAAATTATTAAAAATGAAGGGTAAAATCCGAAAATTATTAATGTGAATAATAGCATCGGCTAATAAAATAACAATTTTATTATAAAACGGAATGACAAACATTTTTTAAATTTTAAGATATTTTAATAATTTTTACGGAATTAATGGCTAAAAGATGTAACCTGCACGATTTCGTCTTTGCGGATTAACTAGTGTCAGTGTCAATCATTCATAAACTCCATGAACGACCGAAACAATACTATACTCAGGCTCTCAATCGACACACACATTGATTACAACACACAAGGAAGGTGAGCGAAATAAATACAATTAGCTGTTCGACTGACATAAACGATTTATTGTTTATATTTCAAATTTCGACATACTAATATATGGCCTCGTAAGCCTTGCGATATTTCGATACACGCGAATAATCACGCCGCCGCATTAATTATACAAAGATTAAATGAGCGCACGACGATTCCGGCCTCGTCGTTTTCAAATATCGCTTACTCAAAAATAAATGGTAAAGGAAGGTATGACGGGATCGCCCTCAGTAATCACGCGCCCGCAAAAAGTTTTAATTTCTTCTAGCCTTCGCCCTTAGCGGGGTCAGGACTAGCGTACTTGCCTATCGGACTAAATAAAAACAAATAGTTCGCAAATCTAAATAAAAGTCTTCAAAGAGAAATGTTGAACCGAGTCAACTATTTTAGTGACGTAATCACCGCGATGATTACGCGACCGCAGAATAATACTTAAGTCCGCACTGCCAGGACCCTTGGCGGACTCTTGACGAGTGCGACTTGTTACAAACAAAAACAAACTTGATATTTTACAGATACGAAATTAACTAAGGTCGCACTATCAGATCCCTTGGCAGACTTCTGACACGTGCGATTTATAAAAGTGAAAAACAAATTTATTAGTAAAAAAATCGACCAAGTTTGTACAGTGCAGGCCCTTGGCGGACTACGCCCGAGTACAACTTGAAATAGCTGAAAAATAAGAAAAATTATGTTTGTAATAGCAACGAAAAGATCGACTAATCGATCGACCTCTTGGCGAGGTAGCTGGACGAGAACTGCTCGTCTTACCGTTTTGTCCCAACAGGTCGCCTCGGGTTTCCCTCCCTCGTGGTTTTGGAGTTCCCTCGGTCCAGGCATGCGCGTTATCGTGACTGATAAGCGTCAACAACGCTCGGCCTCGTCAACAGGCCCAGGCCCGTGGCCCCACGCGTAGTCACCCCGACCCAAAGATGGCCCCATATACATACGGCCCTGTGAACACCACAAAACCGGCGTTGTGGAGGTTCCAAAGAACTGCTTGATTGCTATTATTTTAAAAGGTCATGTCCTCGACCGAACCATGAAAATTGCAAATTGTGGCGTTATTTTTTTTTGTTCTGATTTTTTAAAAGATTATATCTCTGTTCATGAAATGAATAATAAAGTAATTTTAAGATTTTATAAACATTTTATTCACTCCCACATTTTTCAAGTGGGTAAAAATAGCACCCGGGATTGACAAAGTTTTTTTGAAATTGGAAAATTAATCCTCGTTACTGTTTAAGTAACTAGTGTTAATTTAAAAAATAATACTTGGACATCTACTCGATGAATGCAAAATAGGAAAATTATAAAGTTTTAATACGTTTATTTATTTATTTAATATTATATTTAACTTTTTGTTACTTAAATTAAAAATTAATTCATTCCCTACTTTAAAACCCGTTAATAAATTGTCGATATCCGTCGATGCTTTTGACAGAACTAAAATTGTGTTGTATAAAAGGCCGCTCATTCGCATGGAAAGTTAACAAATTAAAGCGGGCTTGGAAAGATCAAATGTATTTAAATTTTTCGAAAATATTTATAAAATTAAGGGTAGAGAGATTCAATCAATTATTTCTTAAATACCAAAATAACCCTATAAACCATCTATTTAATTTTACATTAATGACGTTTACTCAGCCAATAATGGCACCATGGGTTGGCACTAATCCGTAACACCCCCCCATTTTCGACTGCCTAAAAATGATACCAGAGGTTCAAGTTGTTTCGAAACCGGAGAAAAATTTCGCCTTTAATGTCCAAATAATTATTGTTCATTTGACACATAATATTCGCACATCTTCCTGATGAATGCAAAGTAAGAAAATAACATAAACACTGTTAATAATTAAAGACCGCTCAATCGCCTGAATTATTTATTAGAAAACTAAAGAGAGCTTGGAAAGATCTACCGTAGAAGTGACATTATCTTATTCGCAACTAACTGTGTTAAGGAAACCACACCCCACTGTCCACCGCCTTTTAGTACACCAGTGATATTGCATATCTTACTTTATTTCTAATTTCACAATATTTGCAAACTTACTTGTTTCGTTTTTTGACTTTTTAGTTAGCCCAATTTTGAGTTGGGACATGTATATATGCAGGCCCTACGTAACTCTCCCTTTGTCCGTTGCATCCCAATCCTCTTGCCATTGGTCAATGAGTGTTTCAAGCACTCTACTTCTCGCAATACATTGATGCTCTTTTTTGTCTCTTTCGTTATCATTGCCAGCTGGCGCGTATGTGTAGTCATTTATGACTACATTGATAAAATTCAAGAATATCAGAATATATTGATAAAATTCTTTTCTTATTTTGTAGTTGGCGGCTCGTTTATGGATTTCTGCGTTGATTGGCAATACTCCGGTAATAACCGGAGCAGCCATTCCTGATATTGTTTTATACGCGCCAGTGACTCTGATGAGAGCAAATCTCTGAGCCGTCATGAGTTTTCTCTTGTCGTCTGCTAGAAGTCTATCCTGCCAACCAGATGCTGCATAGGCAGCGATCGGCACGAACAACCCTCCGTAAATCCTTCTCAGAGCCCCAAACCTGAATATTGTTTACATGTGTATGCATTTTCAAGTTAGTCTGAAAGGTTATTCCTAGGTATTTGTATTCTTTGACTATTTTAAGGACTTTATTGTTTAATTTGACCGTGGGGCCTCTTATGAGGTGCGGTCCTTTAAGCATTAGTACCTCACATTTCTTTGTTGCTAGTTGTAATTTGTTAATTTGTGTCTATTTTTCAACTTCCTCTATTGCGATTTTGGCTTTTCCTTCCAGACCTAGCTTGCCTTTGCCTTCAATCAGTATGACTTGATCGTCGGCGTATGCAATATTTATGATGTTCAACTCCTCTAGTCTTTTCAGGTTCGGGTCAAAGATCAGGTTCCAGAGGGTCGGCCCGAGGACCGAGCCCTGCGGGCATCTTTTGATGATCATTTTAACGACCTGGCTTGGGTTGTTCTGCAACATGACTTTTCGTTTGCTCAGGTAACTTTGTATGATTCTGTATATTTCGCCTGGGCATTCGTGTTTCTTTAGTCTGTTAAGAGCCATAGGCCACCAAACGTTATCGAAAGCATTCTGAATGTCGAGGAATATTGCCATTACGTATTTTTCTTTGGAGTTTGCAACAGTTTTTCGGAAGTCAATAATTGCATCTTCTGTAGAACGAGTTTTCCAAAACCCATACTGAGCATCACTCAGCACCGGTTCGATGATTTCGTTTAACTTGTGGAGGATTATTCCCTCGAGAAGCTTTCCCAGGATTGACATGAGACATATCGGTCTGCATGATAATGGATCGGAGGGATCCTTGTCTGTACCTTTCTTTATCGTCACGACTCGAGCGATTTTATAATCATTAGGGAAGATACCTAGTTTTAGGCCGGCGTTGATTATTTTCAGTAAATCTTTTTTAATTATTGGCATAGCTTGTTTGATTATTTCAGGATTCAGGTTATCTGGTCCTGGTGCTTTTCTTAATTTCATGCGGTTAACCACATGTTCCAGTTCTTTCATCTCTATTGTAATATTTCTGTTTCTGGGTGGTGTTTTGATATCTTCCCTGATTTGTATCTGCTCTGTCGTTTCGTTTTCTTCCGTGTCATCCGGGAAAAGTCTGTTTAGGACCTCTCCAGCCGTAGTTTCCAGTCTAACGTATGACGGTCTTCTATCCTTATATTACTGGCCTCTTCTTTGACTTTGATTTTTTCTGTTTGCATCTTGTATATTATACTCCAAGGGTTTTCATTCCCTGTATACGTTGCGAAATTCTTCCAGCTTTCGTTTGGTCTTTTGCCTTGAGTATTATTACATTTGGCGGAGGCCTTATTTACGTTCTTAACTGTTGTGACTTGGGTGCAACGATCCTAGCGGCGGTTTCTGCATATGTCTGTACAGGCTTTTTGAAGCTTTTTAATTCTTCATATGCTCCTTTTATTTGTGCGTTTTTTATGGTTAGATTGGTGATCAAAACCATTAAATTGTCATGAGCCGTTTGTGCCTTCTTGGAGCCTTTTATCTTCCGTATTATTGATTAAATATTGCAGAGTTCTCTTACTAGGGGAATCCACTAAATCCACTTCCATTTCGGATTCCATGGAGCTTGTTTCTGTATCTGTCTCAGGGGTGAGCTTAGATACAGTGTTTGCCTTGGGATCCTGTGTTTTACCTTTTTCTTTTTCTTCTTCTCTTTCTTCGAGGTTCACTCTCGTGGCGCTCTCAGAATTGCCCTCTTTTGTTGTCGGTTTATTTTTGCTTATAGTTGTTACTGCGTGTTTCGCTTTATTCATATTCATCGCCTTTTTCATTTCGTTGGTCGTTATTTGTTTGATCATGCCGGTTTCTTTGGTTGGTTTTGTTGGTTTTGGTTTGTTTATAGAATTCATTTTGGATCCCACGAGTAATGAGGAACTAAATGACCGGCCGAACAGAGCCTCTTTCACGGCCTAGAGAATTGTATACTCAGCGTGCTCCCCTGGGCCTCACTGAGGGATCGTTTGCGACATATCTTACCTTGTGCCATGCATGCCTTCTGCACGGTGCCTGAACACATTAGCGTTAGGGTTTTTCTCTGAAGCTTGTCTGACCTTTCACAGTGAGCCTTCCCGGCATGATTGTATCTACCGGGTAGCCGTGTCTCCCCGCCGATATAGCCTCATAGGTCATTAAAGTTCTCAAGCCCCCCCCCCCCCACCCCGTGAAGGTCTCATTCTTGGGGTGGGGGGGGGGGGGTGTACGTATATTTGCCAAAATGCCGAATGCGCCTGTATACCCGCAATTTGCTTAATCGCGGTTATGTAGGACCTGTGACGTGATCGCGGCGCCTGTATAATACCACCTAAACTACGTGTGATTATTAATCTAATTAACAATAATTTCATTTATTTCTTTATTTAAATACACAAAGGAATCAATCCATAAGCTTTATTCTTTGGTGCTATAATTATGCTACAATGACACCACAGATTTTAACTTGAATTTGTGGGCTTTAGAATTTTAATTTGTTTCGGTCGCTTAGTATAAAAACACAAGCCGCCGTACAAAAGTCGATTGTAGCGATGCTTATTCTATAAGCGCGCTGCGACGACTGGATACCGGATCGTCGGTGAGGCCCTCTCTTTATAGGCAAGTAGGGGTACGCTTGTGTGCGTACTTCGCATGTGATCCAAATGTGTATGTGTGACAGCGTACTAACTTTGAACGTACTCACGTCGTTGTCAGTTAGAAGTAAGATAAAAATTAACAATCTAATACAAATTGTCTTCTGGTAAAACACGACTTTACAAAATAAAATAATATTCTAAGCGACGCAAGGTCATTTGACTCGGGCAAATGTGTGAAACAATTAACCGACAAACGATTTTTTAACAAATTATTTTGTTGCAGGCGCATTCCAGCGGGATGAGATTTTCGCGTCAGGATTAACAGGCTTAATGTTTAATTAATTTAACAATAAAATAAATGATCAAATATATGGATTCTTTTAGTTAATTCCCGTACAGGAATTTTTATTGTTTATATTCTTTATTTTCTCAAAAAAATTATACTAAATTAATTGTACTCACCCTTTTTTTTTCGTTGAACACAGCTTTAAATATAAATCAACTTAAATTTATATTCTTTTTACTGAATTCTTTATTTAAATATTATTTGGTTATACGCAATTATGCCTAACGGCTATAATAAAACTTTCTTATAGACTTTAGGCGCCTTCACTTTGAAGGTCTATCGAAAAGTGACAATGCCCGGTGTGCATTGGAGAACGACGTTAACCAAACAATTTGAAATCAACGTTTCTTCAACTTCGCGAATACGCGTTAGTATTAGTGCATTCGCGAAATTCAACCTTCGTACGCTAATCGTTCCACTCAAAAACAAACACGCCCAAGACACTCATACTTAAGCATATCGGGCTATAAAGCCAATGTTAATTTAAAATTAACTGCTATGCTTTATAATATAATACATAGGCAAAAACCAATACAGTACGTGACACACTCATTCATATACATAGCGGGCTATAAGGCCAATGTTAATTTAAAATTAACAGCTATGAAAGAAATTAAATTAATAATTAAAAATATGGGACGTAACAGTCCTCCCTCCTTAGAAACGTCGTCGTCCTCGATGACTTATAGAGAAAGGGGAGAAACTTAAACGTACAAAAAATTCATTTTTATTATATACATATTACATGTTTATTAATAATAGTTAGCGGACCATAGGCAAAACGCTATGCATTGCTACCCCACATTCTCTTCTTATTTTAATAATATCCGGAATATCTAGAACAAAACAAAAATAAAAATACTTTATAATTATTTCATATTATTTAAGATGGAAATAGTATAAAAAGATAAATGATTACAATTAGGCTTGATAAGATTGTCGATCGTAAAAAATCTTCAAAAACGAGTATGCCCGATCCTTTTTCTGTGGTGTCGCCTTAGTGCCAGCAAGATACAACGAAAGGGGTGTATCCCACCAGTACCATAGCGGTAGGCCCACCACTTCTCTTCCCACATTCACACAACCTCCCACATCTACCGAGTCAGGCTGAATGAGGACCCGATGAGAGCAGATATCGCATCTCCGTGGAAGCCATAACAATTTCGAGACTCCAACACTTTCAAGCGTTCAAGATCACTTAAAAAATAAGCACCAATATTTGGGCGCATGTGTGATGTTCGTAAAGTTTCTAATTTAAATAATCTTGATAATGGCTCACAACCAAAATCATCGATGATGTTAGAGCAACCCGTAATATCTAGGCATTGGACACTCAAAAGATGTTTAGCTATTTCCCACACGAAATGATCATCCACTTGAAAATTAAATCTCATTTCAAGGTGGGTCAACTGCGAACAAGTCCTCGGCAAACTGATACCTTCCGGAAACACAATTGGTGGTGGTAACTCGAAAAATGGAATATCAGCATCATCATGATCGTCTTGTATCTCGACTATATTATTACTTTCTCTTGCTGTAGTATGACCATTAAGGCAAAGTCTGTTAAGAGATGAGAAAAACGCATTCTCAGCCACCGCAAAAAGAAGAGTGACTCCATTCAAATCCCGCCCTCTTATAACGGTCAGTTCTTCCAAGCATTGTTGTCTTCTAAGAAGTTCCTCGAAAGCTGAGGACTTGAACCGGTCACATCTTTCGATTATCAATACTCTCATAGAAGAAGAGCAATTAGCAAGACTGGAACCAGACAAGCCCGTGCCAAGCAAGATCAACGAATGCAAGTTGGGATTTGCAGCGAAAACCATACCTAACCCGACGTCAACCGGTCCAACTATTTTTCCCATCTCAAGAGAAATCAACGTCCGGATATTTTAAGCGATTGCTTCCAATGAGTTCGGACGAACCTCAATACCCACGGTATTAAGGGTTCTCAAGTTAGGACAGGTGTTTCCAGTTATGATAATTAACTTTGTTTTCAGATCCGGCATGGCACAATCAAGAAAGACATTGTACAGAGCCCCTCCTCTACGCCGCGCCGCAGAGGCCAATGAATCGAAGCAGAAGTTATGTCTTCTTCGTCCTATGAGGTCTTCCAAGCCCAGGATTCCAAATCCAAGGTTCGGCTGTCGTCATGCGATCGCAGACTTCCCAATCTCCATCTCTGTGAGACTAATTCCAAACGCGCCCGATCTTTGTAACCTAAATATTGTGCAATACGCATAATACATTCCTCGGGTAATTGTATTTTCGGAACATCAAGCGAGGCTGCCTCAGCTTCGCCACCCGAAACGAAATTAATTGGGTCTCGATCGTGCCACGGATCAACAGGTAACATAATAGTTTACGTTTGTGTAAAACAAAAGGAGATTCCCGACTTCTCCTCAAGACCTCATCAGCCCGCTCGCGAGTGCCGAAAGTTGCAAAAGCAATATTCCCCATTCGCCTCACCTGTACTCTTACTGACTCAACGTGGTATGGTTTGAATAAGGTCATCAGATGGCGTGTCCGTGTATATGACGCTAGCCGAGTAACCAGAACACGTCGAGATTTTGAAATATTATCCATTGATGTAAAGGACCAAAAAAAAAATCACGTAAAACATTTGTTATAAAATAGGCGGGTTTAACCAACATTAAACAATGGCCAATTTATCTCAAATGCAAACTATATAACAAAAAAATAATAACTAATGCACAATGTAATATACAGGGTGGCCGATTTATCTGAAGACATCGAAATATCTCGAGAACTATGCACAGAATCAAAAAAGTTGTCGGATGAAAGTTGTTCGACACGAAGGGGGGCATCCAGTGATAATTAAATTTACCCCCTCCCCCATCCCCTGGAGGTGGAGTGGGGGCAAAAACAATAAAACTTAAATAGGAACCCCCATTTTTTATTGCAAATTTGGATTCTCCGGAAAAAAGTACACGAATTTGACCTAGGAGCTAATGCATTTTGGTTCACAGGTGGCGCTGTAATCGATAAAAATCCAAATTTATCCGAAGACATTGAAATACCTCGAGAACTATGCACAGAATCAAAAAAGTTGTCGGATGGAAGTTGTTCGACACGAAGGGGGGCATCCAGTAATAATGAAATTTACCCCCTCCCCATCCCCTGGGGGTGGAGTGGGGGCAAAAACAATAAAACTTAAATAGGAACCCCCAGTTTTTATTGCAGATTTGGATTCTCCAATATGCTTGTTTTACGTGAGTCCCCTTGCCTCTCACTGTCTCACTGTTCACTTACTTGAGTAAGTGTTCGAAATGTTGACCTTCCACTTCAATGCATTTATTTATTCTTTCTTCAAATGACTTTATACATGATAGAATCATATCTGCAGAAATTTCTGCGCAAGCAGTTCTTATGCGTTCCACCATGTTTTCACGAGTCGTTGGTACTTGTTCATAAACCTTACCTTTTAGGTAACCCCATAGGAAGAAATCCAGAGATGTTAGATCAGGTGACCTCGCAGGCCAATTAATGGGGCCACCTCTACCAATCCACCTACCATTGTAATCACGGTCTAGTATTTCCCTTGCTACTCTTGAAAAATGTGCTGGGCAACCATCATGCTGAAACCACATTGTCCGTCGGACGTCCATAGCAACATCCTCAAGTAGTAATGGTACTTCTTGTTCTAGGAAATCTCGATATTTTGTTCCATTCAAATTACCTTCAATGAAATAAGGACCAATGAGTTTATTTCCTATGATTCCACACCAAACGTTCACCGACCAAGGACGTTGATGATTAACTTGTCGTAACCAATGGGGATTTTCTACGCTCCAATAATGCATATTATGCCTATTGACGCCACCATGGTTCGTGAATGTAGATTCATCTGAAAATAATACATTAGCAAAGAAATTGTGGTTCGTTTGCATTTTTTGAAATGCCCATTCACAAAACACCACGCGGTTATGAAAATCATCGCCATATAGTTCCTGGTACAGTGAAATGTGATATGGGTGAAACTTATGACGATGCAATATTCTTTGAATACTGTCTCTGGAAATGCCGGAATCGCGATGTAATTGTCGTGTGCTTACATGTGGATTTTGGTGAATAGCTGCTAGTACAGCTACTTCGTTAGCTTCTCCTGTAACTGTTAATCTTCGCTTCCTATTTTTCATTTGTACGCTGCCATCAGAGTGAAAGGCATTCACAACTTTGTAAAAAAAAGAACGCGAGCGAGCATTATCTGGAAAACGCTCAGCATACAACGCAACAGCATCGTCAATATTCCTCTTACATTCACCATAAATAAGAATCATTTCGATTTTTTCGGGAACTGTAGCAGGATTCATTTTTAACTTGCAATTCGATTTAAGCAATGAAGGGTAGATAAAAAATAGTCACGTAAACGGAAAGTTGTTATTCTAAAAGCAAAGTGACCTCCGACCGAATTACTACCAATACAATGGACTTCAAAAACAGTCTTACACTGAGAGACCGTGAATACTAAATTTTAATATGGGGATTAAAAAGTCGCGATATCCATTTACTTCCCTTCAGGAAAGTAGAGGAAAATGTAGGTGAACTGGTTACGTGTGACTCAACTTATGTATAAAATGCTATGCTACTTTATTTTCGAGTTATGTCGCCCTCTAGCGTTATGTAACACAACCGGCGCCGGTGATGGCCGAAATGCAAGCGATGTACATGTATGAAACCACGTGAGTTCTCTCGGGGTCCGGTAGATGGCGACGAAATCCCCAAATGAAGTAAGAGTTTTGTTTTGTTAAATAGAAGCTGGTTTGACCGTCAATGCTCAGCTTATTTATTCTCATTTCGGAAAAAACATATAGAGAGAGAATGAATAACTGAGTGAAGGGACATGACGCGTTTTTTAATGGATTGCGTGATGTCCTCTTTTTGTTTATTAAATAATAAATTTAAAACCTAAAATGTAATTTTATTGAAGGTAGAAAACTTATTTATAAAATTGCAATTATAAGAATATCAATTATTCATAATCTTAATTTTTCGAATGGACATTATTAAAATTTCATATTCAGAATAACAATTTTCGCAATTGATATTACTAAATTCTAATATTAAAAATTCTAATATTAGAATTTTTAATATTAAATTTTCATAAAGGGATCAAATTGGCTCTATTTGCCCCCTGGATGCCCCCCTTCGTGTCGAACAACTTTCATCCCACACCTTTTTTGATTCTGTGCATAGTTCTCGAGATATTAATATGTCTTCAGATAAATTTGGATTTTTATCGATTACAGCGCCACCTGTGAACCAAAATGCAATAGCTCCTAGGTCAAATTGGTGTACTTTTTTCCGGAGAATCCAAATCTGCAATAAAAACTGGAGGTTCCTATTTAAGTTTTATTGTTTTTGCCCCCACTCCACCCCCAGGGGATGGAGGAGGGGGTAAATTTCATTATCACTGGATGCCCCCCTTCGTGTCGAACAACTTTCATCCGACAACTTTTTTGATTCTGTGCATAGTTCTCGAGATATTTCGATGTCTTCAGATAAATCGGCCATCACGATTTTGTCAATATGTTTAAAAAATCTTTTACCATTGTTGTCTTGTAATAAAATATTATTTTTATCAAGAATGTCTATTATTTTACATGGACCATGATACTTCGGATAAAATTTCTTTGGTTTTGGTTTTATTAATACACGAACATTGTCACCTATTTTCCCTTGAAAAGGTTTATATCCTTTATCATATCTCTCTTTAGATCTTTCTTTTGCCTTTATTAAATTTTGTCCTGCAATAACTTGCATTTCTGTCATTCTATTTATTAAGTCAGATAGATATTTATTATATGTCATTAAAGAGCTACTTTCGTCCATCGAATTTGAATATCTAGCCATTTTACCAAAAATCAACTCTAAAGGAGTAAAATTTGTGTCTTCATGTACTGAAGTATTATAATAAAATATTGCAAATGGTACTATCCTGTCCCAGTCTATAAAATCTTTAATGTAATGACTAATATATTCAATTAGGACTATATGACTGCGTTCTAAGCTACCATTTGTCTGAGGTCTATAGCCGGAAGTATTAGCTTTCGAGATTTTAAATAATTTAGCTATATATTTTATTACTTTTCCCATAAAATTTTTTCCTTTGTCAGTTAAAATAGCCTTTGGGGTTCCGAATTTTAAAATGAGATTTTATATATATATATATAAATATTTGGAATGGGGACAGCTACACAATATTTTGTTAAATTATCCTGTATTGTTAAAATATGACAGTTTTCACTATTTGTGATTGGTAGAGGATCAACAGTGTCTAAAGAAATTTTATCAAAAGCACTTATAGGGGTATCAGTAATTATAATAGGTTCTCGTGTTCTTGTGCGGACTGTTTTCATAAGTTGACAATTTTTCCAAGTCTGAGCAAAATTTTGGATATCATTCCTTAACCCAGGCCAATAATATCGTTCACGAATTCACGGTATATATTAAACATTCCACCGTGACCTCCTGGAAAACTGTTATGAAATTCTGTTCTGAGAGAGAACAAAATCTCAAACTAATAAAAAAGATCCTAACGCAAAACAACTATCCACAAAACTTAATTCAAAAAATCATTAGAAAACGCGTTCATAACATCTACAATAAAAGCAGTGAACGTTTGGGTATTGACGAAATTAATCACAAAACTACTATATCATTACCATATGTAAAGGGTTTAACGGAAAAAATATCCAAAACAATGACACATACGTGCTGTAAATAAACCGATCAATACCAATATCGGCGAGATTAAGCCTTTTAAAGATAAACTTCATATTCTTTAAAAAAGTTGTGCAGTATATCAAATCCCATGTGGTAATTGTAATAACGTATACATAGGTCAAACAGGACGACTCCTAGAAACAAGAATAAAAGAACATAAACGTAATATTTATGCCTCTGATAATAATTACACAGCTCTGACTAAACATAGAATGGAGACTGGGCATGATTTCGACTATTCAAAAGTAAAAATCTTAGCTTCAGAAACCAATCTATTAAAAAGAAGAGAATTAGAGAATTATTATATTAAAAAAATTTAAAAAAAAGTTTCTCTTTTACCCGAAATATACAACGTTTTATTTTCATAGTCCCGGACATCATAAAGTATACAGAGGTATTATTAGTCAAGGACATTTAAATCGCGTTTCAAATTTCAGAAATTAAACGCACACTTGCCTTCTTGGTAGTAGTAGGGATACACAACACAATGATATATAGTATATATATGTGTATTCCATTAACGTTAACATTATAACAGGGCAACCATAATCATGCACATTACAAGTGATTAAGAACGAGTCGCCGAATTTAAAAACAAGTGCTTTCAACTTCACAATGGATCGACAAAGACACCAGTCGTATTCCGGCTTTTTTGTAAGTCTTCCTAAAATGTGTTAAAATACTTTTATCAAAATTTGATTTTAAAGTCATTCTAATTGCATTAATAGGGGTTGTCAAATTCTACCATTTAGCCGTTCTTAAGCACAAACAAAATTCATCTTTCTGTACAAAAATTGTTGCACACATACTCAAAAACTCTTTACTCTATGTGAGTCAGACTTTTATTATCTATTTTTTCATATTTAATGTATCTTTCTCAAATTGTAAAATATATGTTGTAGATTACTGAAGAGGGCGCACATTATGCCGCCGAAACGTCAATAAATTTTGTTTTTTTTTTAATTTCTTTTTTATGGGACCGACCTTACCAAACCTCTAACAGATTTTTCAAACTAATTATTACTAGCGGTCAAGAAACAAATTATTGAAATAAGGATGATTAAAAATCCTGTTCATTCCAGTATCAATTGGACGTGACAATTATATCTCCATTTCTTTTTATTTTGTCCAATTTTTAATTTTTCTTTTATAATTATAATTTTTTATTTTTAAATTTTCTTGTATCCTTTTCATTTATCCTGATAATTATATTTCGTAGTGGCCTCAACGAATATAATTTTTCGAAATTTGGCTACCTTTTTTAGGATCTGTACTATTAGAGATAAGCAAATTGCCTAAAATATATCGAACTTAGGAACGGATCATTCCATTTTGGGTCGTTCGACCAATAATCGTGTTAGGAAGGCAATTTTTTATCCTCATCATAATATTGAGTCCTAAAGAAATCACTAATTCATTTTTTGTTATTAATTGTGCATTCTTCTGTTTTCTGCTATATATAAATATTTGTTTCGTGAACTATTAGATCTGAAAATCTTGAAAAAAAGAAGACAGATATAATATTTTACGCTCATTATGTAGATGTTTGGATTGTCATTCATTGCTGGGAAGTGAAATTTAATCTTCTACGTTCGGGGCTGCTTCTAAAATTTGTCAAATTTTCTAAATAAACGACCTGGTATAAAGTTTTATATTTTCATGCCCAAAAGAACTCATTACGTGGATGATCTAATTTTCATTCGTTGTTGTGCAGAAGGATTTAATCACCTATGCTTCCGACTGTTTCTAAAATACGTCAAACATTAAAAATAAATGAACTGGAGTGGTGTTTTGCACTCTCATGCCCGAAAGAACTCACTATGTGGATATTTTTCAGAAATTTCGGAAAGGTCAGGGTGGAGCCAAACGGATGCCGTACATAGTCTTCATTTTCACAGAGCAGATTTCGATGGC
This sequence comes from Trichopria drosophilae, assembly GCA_030407085.1. Lineage (NCBI taxonomy): Eukaryota > Metazoa > Arthropoda > Insecta > Hymenoptera > Diapriidae > Trichopria > Trichopria drosophilae. The sequence continues at coordinate 87,510,712 of CM059584.1, forward strand.
TTATATGGTGCCATCCGTCTGGCTAAGAGGGATTCTGTGTACGCTGCTACTGAACCAAAGGACGCTTGTGATGCCTTCTACAGTATTGTATGTCCCATTATGTCTGCATTTCTCCCCGTGCATCGATCACCCATTTTGCCGCCCGGAAAGCTGCCTTGGACAAATAAAAATATTGATGACACCGTCTTGTCAAGTCACGTAATGATGTTTATAAACGCTTTCTTTCTGTATCCTCTTTGTCACCTCATTCCGGTCTTCGCGTGCCTTATAATAGCCTGCGTAAAGCTGTCCACTGTGCCGTTCGTTCTGCTCGTCGTGATTATTTTATGCGTCTCCAAAATCGTATTAGTGATGACCCATCTAAATTTTGGGCTTATGTTCGCCAGAGTAAGTCGGCTTCGCGAATCCTTCCTGTCGCATTATCATGGCCAGTCCCTTGATTCTCCTAAATCAATTGTTGACGCCTTTGCAGCACACTTCTCGTCCGTATTTATCCCTGCCACCTCCTGTCCTATTTCAACGTCGGTCCAAGCTTTAGCAAATTCGTTGACCTTTATATCTATCCCTAAAGTCCTTCGTCAGGGCCTGACAAGGTTCCGAGTTTTTTAGTACGCGACTGTTCTCCTATTTTTGCCGAGCCCCTTAGTTTTATATTTAATCTTTCCTTGAGTCATGGTATTTACCCATCTTGCTGGAAGAACGCGCGGATTTGTCCCATTCTTACGTAACTAACTACCGTCCGATTGCTATTTTATCGGCCTTCGCCAAGACGTTTTTGATCGTCGTCTGCACGTTCTCCTTTTCTCCTCTGTTATCGGTACCAACTTATTGTGTTTAGTTCAGTTCATGAGATCAGTCCTGAAATCGGGAGGACAGGTGGACGTACTTACTACGGACATTGCGAAGTCGTTTGATCGCTTGGTTCACCATGTATTGCGAGCCAAGATACACGCTGCGTCAATTGAACGTTTTTTATGTAACATTCTCGCCTCCTACATGGAGGGTTGGGAACACTCAGTCCACTGCCAAGGGCACGTCTCTTTTACTTACTCTCATCCTTGGCCCCCTTCTCTTTTTAGTTTATATTAATGACCTGTCCTCGGCAGTGGATTGCAAAACCTTATTATTTGCTGATGATGCTAAGCTGTACCTGGAAATCAACAACATTCAAGATTGCGTACGCTTGCAAAAATGCCTTAACCAGCTACTTGATTGGTGCACAAGCAATGGGTTAAATCTTAACACTGCCAAATGTGAAGTGGTGACCTATACTAATAGAACAAAGCCCGTTTCTTATGAATATTCTATTAACAATATAATCTTTAAGAGATCGTCAACGAAAGTTGATTTTGCCATAAATTTCGATACTAAATTACGATTTAATACACATATTTTTAATACAGTCAAGGCATCTTTGCGAGATTATTATTTTATAGTTCATCCTTTGCGACCGTTTTCTAGTCCTATAATTATTGAGACTCTGTACTGTGCATTCGTACGTAGTGGATTGGAGTATGGGAGTCTGATTTGGTCAGCTTATCAGTCTACCTTTAGTCAGCAACTTGAAGCTGTCCAACGGAGGGTTCTTAAATATCTGACTTACAAACTGTCTGTTTCTTATCCTCCTCGAGGATCAGACCAGATAGCTCCGCTCCGGTGGACAGGGTTTCAATCGGTAGCTCACCTGTGTCAAACTACAGCCTTACAGTTTTTAGTTAAACTAGTCCGTGGCTTTATTGATTGTGCTGAATTGTTAAAACAGGTTAGTCTGCGTTGTCCCACACGCTCTCAACAGGTTCTTGCACTCCAATCGGCCCGCACAAATGACATAAAATAATCTCCACTTAACATTATATTCTCTCTTTTTAATAGTGTTTCGCGGATGTCGCCTACGCAGATCGATTTGTTTTTCACGGACATTGATACTTTGTTTGGACTTTTTTCGGAACACATCTCCTCTCTCGAGCGTCAATCTGTTAATGCTGCATATTAATTGTATTTATTTTATTATCTGCTTGTTGTATACTTTTTGTACCCAGCCCCCTAGTGGTCTTCGTGACTGTGTGGCTTGTATGGGTTAATAAATTCAATTCAATTCAATAATAAATACAATTTTGATTTTCATTCATTGTTGGGAAGAGAAATTTTACATCTACGACCGGGACGTATTCTAAAATTCGTATATTAAAATAATGGACCAGGTATAAAGTTTTATATTTTCTTGCCCGAATTAACTAATTATGTGGATATAATCCTGTTTTTTTTTTATTAAAATTTAATAAATTTTAGAAGCAGCGCCGAAAGTGCGAGATTTTAAGGCACCGCTGGAGGAGGGAAATGTTGAAAAGCGATGAAAATAACAAACAACGGGTCTTAAAAGTTGCAATTCCAGTTTTGCCATCGTTTTTTTCATCGAATATTTTGCAATAATGGTAATGAATAATCTGATTCATTTAAAAAGGAATCGGATGACAGGAAGACGCCGCTGGAGGGGGGGGGGAGGGGAATGTCGAAAAGCGGTGAAAATCACAAACAACGGTTCATAAGAGGTGCAATTTCAGTTTTGCCCCTCGATTTTTTCATCGAATAGTTTTTAATTATGGTTGTTATGTTCGTTAATCGTCACTGATCGTAGCCAAATTGGAAATTATAATTACTAAAGAAATGATTTACAATCGCGATAGGTATCAGATTAGACGTAACCCGATAATCGTGCATCCGGCCTCGCGTTACAAACTATTCGGTCGACTGCACGATCACCAAATTATTGTAAGCATGGTTCTTAGAATTATAAACCTTTTTCGAACTGGCAACTTTCTAACATAAGCGAAACGTTTTTTTTTAAATTGTTCAAATTGTTCATTGCCCTCATTATTAACTATTCGATGAAAAATACGAGGAGCAAAACTGGAATTGCAAATTTTATCAACGTTTTGCGTGTTTTTCACCGTTTTCGACATTTCTCCCCTCCAGCGGTGTCTTCCTGTCATCCGATTTTTTTTAAATTGTTCAAATTGTTCATTACCATCATTATTAACTATTCGATCAAAAGACGAGGGGCAAAAATGAACATTAGAAAAACTTCGATCAATAAGATGAAAAAATAACTTGCCATACCACTTCATTTTTTTCTAACTGTTTCGGTTACAGAGAATTGTCTATCTACATTGTCAACACCACCACATTCTGGTTGTATTCATGGATGCATCATGGTTTTATAATATCCTCATTGGTTTGATAGTGTTTTTTGTCAGTCGTACAGAACTCAGGTTCGTGCACAGTTGTAAACATACAAACACTACGCTTATCTTGCCACCTGAGTCCCATCCACAAATTATTATGAGCGACTTGAACTTCACCTCGCTCTAATTTATTTTCTAATTTTGGAATTCCTTTCCTATTTGTTTTTACCGTGCCACACATGTCTGTATCGCGATCATGCAAAAATGCTGCCAATATGGGAGATGTATACCAGTTACTTATGTATATGACATATCATAAGGTTGTAAGAAATGAGCGTCAGTATCGCCAGTAACACCCAGATCAAGCTTTTGATAAGCAGTATCAGCGCCAGTGTAGACAAGAAAGCCCAAAATGTATCCAGTCTCACAGTGTACCAATTGAAAAGGTTTGATGCCGAACCCATTCCTTTTCAAGGGAATATACTGCTTGAATCGAAACTTGCCTTTCCGTAATACTAGGCTTTCATCTATGCACAAATTTCTGCCTGGAATAAGAGCTGCTGAGAATTTACTTTGTGGATAGTTTATTATTGGTTTTATTTTCACTAAAGGATGGTGAGAGATTTCCAAGGTAACTTCATTATCATAAAAATATAAATAGCGTATGATTTAAAGAAATCTATCACGAGACATTATTTGACCAAAAATGGGAGTATAAAGCAGAGGATCTATAGACCAATAATCTTTCAAATCAGCTTTTCGAATATGGCCTATTAGAATCGAAAGGCCAAGAAAACGTTCAAATTCATCTTTCGTAAAAGGAGACCAAGTTTTCTGATGGGATTGCAGATCTTCATGATTCTGACTTTCATAGCGATTCGTCTCATCTATACTTCTTTCAATCAGAGGGGAATCAAAAAAGTATTCAAAGTAATTGATTGGTTTATTCTCCGATATAGAGATGTTAGGATTTATTTCAGAAGTACCTTGAAAATCTTTGATTGATGGATAAAAATACGCGTTTTCAAAAAGTCTCATCATAATCATTTTCACCGAATCAACTTCATGAATTTCCTCATTCTCTAAATCTTTTATTTCAGGTTCAGACTCGCCACTAATATACAATATAGATAATGATGAAATAATAAGAATATTATCAATAAAAAATCTTCCACAAGAAAAAATAACTAAGTGTTGATCTGTCAAGAAATAATAGTAATAAATACTTCAAATAAACACTATGAAAATGCGTTTTATCAAACACAACACTATTTGTTTCGTATTCAAAGCATCAAAATACGGTACGCTAAGGTATTGACGACCCCATCCTGGCATGCGAAGATAAAACTCTCGGTCTCGGATTTCAAGCCGGCTGATCTTAAGAATGAGACGGTCATCTCTACCGAGGTTTCGTGCCGCTCGTTCCGCCGCGTTGCACAAAAACGCTCCCTTCCCCTGAATTTCATGCTGATGAACTAGCATCATCTGGTGATCCTCCGTTCGATTAATCACGTCGCAAGCCGTTTCGAGGACCAATCGGTCATGCATACACAGATTCAGAAGGCCACGACCTCCCATATTTCGGGGCATATACAGTCGTTCCACTGAAGATCTTGGATGCAAACTGCGTTGCATACAAATCGTCTTCCGTGTGCATCGGTTAAGACCCCGTAGCTCGTCAACGTTCCTCTTAAGTGCTCCAAATGTATAGAGAACTGGTGAAACGGCCAACATATTTGGGGCTGCCACCTTATTTTTCCCCATCAATTCCGATGACCAGATCTGACGAAGAAGGCGCCGGCATTTCTTAACGATGTTCGTTTTAGCAGTCTGCACATCCTGAACATGCCTTTGAAGTACGCTCAGATATGTGTAGGCTTCTTCGGCGCTAAGGTGGCGGATGACATTTCTGTTGACGAGCTCCATATCGTTGTTATTGGAGTCTGACCTTCCTCTGTGCAAATGAACGACTGCACAATTATCCAATCCAAATTCCATGCCGACATCTCTCGAGTATGTGAGGGCGATGTTCAAAGATCGATGTAATTGATCCTCGCCAGATGCGTATAATTTAAAACAATTCATATAGAAAAGATGGTTGATCTTATGTACACGTTCACCAGGCGGTCCACACATGTACCCTTGAGATTTCCGGAAAGCAACGGATAGAGGCAATAGTGAGATACATAAAAGCAGAGGACTCAGAGAATCTCCCTGATAGACACCTCTTTGGAATTGAACCAGTCTAGACATGATTCGACGCTTGCCCGATGTCATGACAAAGCGTGTTTTCCAAAGAGGCATCAGGTCTTCTACAATTATCACTATGTTTGGGTGGACATGGAGGCGTTTGAGCAACAAGCTTAAAAGCTCGTGCGATGTTGAGTCATACGCCCTCACGTAATCCAGCCAGGCTATCGACAGGTTACGCTTGTACTGGACTGAGTCCTGACAAACACACCTGTCGATAAGCAAGTTGTCCTTGCAGCCGGAAACACCCATTTTGCAGCCTCGTTGTTCTACTATCCATTGCCACACCGGTTTCACGGTTTTCTGAATACGTTCGTTCAAGATGTTAGTGAACCATTTGTATAACGTATTTAGGCACGGGATTGGTCTATGGTTTCTCGGATTAGACAAGTCTCCCGACTTTAGGATTCGTGTCGTACGGCCCTCCACCAGCCACTGCGGAATGGGTTAGTCTCCTTTTATGTAAGAGGTGAATATTCGGGCTAGGTGTTGATGGACAGAAGTGAAATTCTTCCACCAATAGTTGTTAATTCCATCCCAGCCCGGCGAGGAGAAATTCCTCGCTTTTTTGGTGGCATTATTCACCTCTAATGTACTGACGGGTGGACAATCTTCACTTTGTTGTGTGAGTTCGTCACACAACTCGGTAAAGATTTCGATACCCGGAGTGTTTGTATTAAGCCTGGATGTGTTCTCGTAGATACTCCCCAGAATTCTTCAACTGAGGCCATCTATGGAAACTCGCAGGAGGCTGCCATACGATGTTTGAAGAGGTTGGACGGATTCGACCAAAATGTTGCATTTTGTCGATTTCCATCCTCCCGTCTTTGCAGTCTCCTTTTGGCATCCGCCAAAACCCCAATTTTATCCGCCAAACGTTGCTTGATGTTGAGCAACTTCAGCTTGTTCAGTGTGTGATAGTACGTCCGCATTTGTTGCGCGAACTTCTTTACTTTAGCCGTAAATGAACGGCCAGATGTTAAATAGTCGATCACACACTGAATTCGGGAAGGGAGTTTCTGTGTCAGTCGAATCTTGCCGTTCAATTGAGACATGCGTTTTGTAATCTGCCGACTCTCCGATATCTGTGTCAGATTTCGCGGAGTCACCACATCACTCGCAGCCTCGTAAACGGCACAATTGACTTACCACAGGTCGCAGTCATCTGGAAGAGCATCCAGAAGTAAGCTATTTGCTCTGTCTATTTCTCTCTGCCTCGTAGCAGCGCATAATATCTTGCCTGAGATCCTCCGTCCACCGAAATCGTCCGTGGGCATTCGTGGGTCGTTGTCCCGGGACACCCGTTTCGGCTCCTCCACCTCTGGACTGGGCTGCATCCGAAGCAGCCCGATGGTCAGGAGCCCTGTGCGTTGCAATTCTTGTAACCGCAAATACAGGGAGTAGCGTGGTTAGCCCTACTCGGTTGTCTCTTACCTCGCCATCCACTGGGGTTGGTTACCCAATCTCTGGCAAGGTTGCTAAGAGTCCAGAGCCCACCGGCTTTAATAAGCACACGTGGAGGTGAGAGTAGGCCATTTGGGAAGATAGGCTAAGATGCAGCTTTTTGCATAGCCGCATTGTGTTACGCATTCCCTTTGGGCCCAGAACCTTCGGAGAGGTTCAAGTTACGAAACAAGGCGCATGCCTTAGCCATCGTTACCATCTCGCCCCCTTCTTTTTGTTGTTGTTATTGTTATTGTTATTATTTCAATAATAACTTTAACAACAACATTGGTTTCTTATGTCGCTCAATCTCTACGAAAAGTGAGAATTTTTTGCTCAAATTTCTACCAGATCAGTGTGAAATGTCACTGCAACCACGCCCCAAACCATGAGGTAGGTGATTGTAGTGTTGGTACTGAGTTCAATTCAACGCGCAGAAAATTGTCTACACGGGGACTCGAACCCAGAACCTTCGGAGACGTTCAGGTTACGAAACAAGGCGGAAGCGAAACTTAGCCATCGTAACCATCTCGCCCCCTTATTATTATTGTTATTATTATTATTATTCAAATATTGCGGAGGGCGCACATAATTCTCTGATATTATTTGGAATATATATTGCTAAGAAAATGTTAATAATTTTTGCATCTGCAAAAGATCTATCGAGATCACGTCCCATAATACCAATCTGTTATGCAAAAGCAATTGAAAGGCGAGATTCCGTTTTAAACATTATTACATTCGTGAGAGTATATAGCGAGATATAATCCGTGTATTGCGGTGAGGTTGACAGACACTGCCGCGGCGCACAGATTTGTCCAAAAGTCGCTCTGAAAATCAATTCTCAACCGATTACATTTTTTTTTAATCCTCGTGAAATTACTTACAATAAAGTGAGGTTGCAGATGCCTTACTCGGTATATATTTGAACGTGTTATTATCAAAAGATTGTTATTTCGTAATTTGAAATGATCAACGAACCCACAATATATACATGTAATTTCTAGCGTAACATCCAAAATGTTGTATGTATGTGAAATTTGTTGTATGGTTTCGAGGTTGCTGACTAAAATTCCAATGTCAAACTTTCAAAAATTTAAAATGGCGGATGCAATATGGCTAATTTATTTGATTTTTTTTAATGTACATAAAAATTGGTATCAGTTGGCATCTGGGTCGTTGATTACGAATTTCAATGCAATATTCCAAAATTCAAAATGGCGGATGAAATTTGTGATTTATAAATTTTTATTGCGAATCCCGTTCAAATTGGTAGCCGGGAATTTTTTAGAATCGCTGATTACGAATCTTAGTGGGTCGAGTCTTAGAAGGTCGTGAAATATTGCCTTTTCCACGATATATAAATGCTTCGGACTGCGGTATTCGCGTCACTTTTTTATTTGCGCCAAAACTTATTTGTTACAATTTTTATATACATTTCGTCTGTGTCATTTATTGTTCTTGTAATGACCAAAACGTATTCTGTATATTACTTTTATTGATTGTCTGGCGGACGGGCAGGACGTAAATAAAATATCGCAAAAGTGCGAAGCTATATCCAGCGACGTAAGTGATCTTAAGAATCGTGATTCTTATGATAAGCCCACGACCGACCTTATAATTACCGGCATCCCAAAAGAAATCAGTACCGAGCCCAAAGAAATTTGTGTACGTGTCCTCGAAATTCTTTCGCTTCCTGAACTCGCTACCGACATATTGCAGGCACGCGTCGTAAACGCTAAGCCGTCTGCACCTTTAACCTCGGCTTCTCTGCCTATAAAATATGCGTATTCAATTTTTGTCAAATTTAGATCCACGGGTACTCGAAATTTTATCATCGATACTAAGCGGAAATACGGCAATATTACTGTAACCCAACTTTTTCCGGATCTTGTATCTTCTAAATCGGCAAATACCTTGGTCTACGTAAATGAGTTCCTTCCACCATACACATACCAACTTCTTAAAGATACCAAAGCTGCAGCCAGAAATGCTGGGTTTTCACGTTCGTGGGCAAGAGACGGCTCGATTTTGTGCGTAAAGATGCTGCATCTAAGGAAATTGCAATCGTCTGTCAAGATGACCTTAAAATAATAGCATGACTATCATCACCCGTATCGCAGTCAAATGCAACCACCTTAGCTGCTTCATCTCAGTCTTTAAAACTATTATTGGCAAATATAAATTCTCTTCGTGCTCACCTAAATAGTGTGGAGCAAAAACTTGCTGATCAGTCGGTGAATATATTTGCACTTACTGAAACGTGGCTGACTCCGGACGTGCCATCGTCGAGCGTCAATATTAACAATTGTAATTTCGTTAGGCACGATAGAGGGTTGAAAACGAGCGACTCAGCACGTTTTATTCAAGGCGGAGGTATAGCGTGCTACTTACACAAGTCAATATCGTATTTCATGCTAGAATGTTCAAAAACTACATCAATCTATGATCCAGAATTTATGTTTCTTACTGTTATAGCGTCGGTTACGTGTAATGTTCTTTTAATTGTAAAATATCGTCACCCAAATGGCCTTTTATTCGCGGATTTTATTGCCAAATTTCTTTTATATATGCCCTCATATAAAAATATAATCATTGTCGGAGATTTAAATTGTAATTTGTTAGGCGGTACGTTTGAATCGACATACCTAAAAAACATCACCTCGGATTATTCCCTCTTTTCCGTTCCGTTTGGTCCTACTCATCACACTCTCCGATGGGATACCCATCTAGATGTTGCCACCCTTGATTCACGCGATGAGCTAATCTCATTTGTGAAATCATCGACCCCGTTTGTGGCAGGTGACGATCTTATTTCCGTTACATATGATCTCGTTACCAGTTTATCGCTCCGTAAAACAATTCTTGCGTAATTTTCGAAATTGCAATTATAAAGCGTTTATACATTGTTTAGAACAAACATTATTGGCTCCCGGGTTACTTGCGTGCGATCAGCTCGACGATTTGAGCGTATCCGGGTTAGTCAGTAAATTTTATAGTAACTTAAACAATGCTCTAGATACGTACGCGCCTCTTATTTCAGTTGTATACCGTCGACCGTTTGCGCCCTGGATGACCCATATACAAACGGGCAAAATATTTGTCATGTCCTCTATTGATGGGAAAATATCGCCTGGCTCGTAAAAACCTCAAACACACTATTAAGCAGGCCAAAAACTCTTATTTGTCAAACATATTTCAAGGTCAAAAAGATCCCTCTTTTATTTGGTCTCACCTATGTAAGTTTGGCTTGGCAAAAAATGCGTGAAACTCAGCTCTCCAGCACTTCTCTCCTGAAGAATTAAATCAGTACTATGCACAAATTTCATCCGTTCAGCCTGCCTGTTCACTTCTTGATCTTGCCTCTATCTTAGACATTCAAAATCCTACTGATACACCGTCCTTTCGTTTTCCAACTTTACAGATTCATGAAGTCCTGGAGAGTCTACAAAAATCCCTGCGTAAATCTCGAGGCCGGAGCCCTGACGGCTTGCAGCTGGCTCATTTGCAACGTGTGTTTGAGGTCATTGCAGGACCGTTGACTGAGATTTTTAACGTTTCCCTACAACTTGGTATATTCCCAAAAATATGGAAAAGTTCCTTCGTAATTCCCTTGAATAAAAAGTCAAATCCTCTCTCTCCAGCCGACACTCGTGCAGTAGCAAACCCACCGCACTTGGCAACAGTTTTTGATGCCTTGATTACTCGCAAAATAGTTCGTTTTCTTGAATCTAATAACAAACTGCATCCACGTCAGTGCGGGTTTAGACGATATCACAGCCCGCAAACTGCTCTCCTTAAAATACTGGATGACACTCGGCAGGCTATAGAGAAGGGTCACGTTACTATATTAGTACTTTTCGATTTCACAAAGCCATTTGACTCTCTTAGTCATGCAGTTATCTTGCGTTGCCTTCGTGAGGTAGGATCTGACGATCTACCAATTAAATGGATTCACTCATTTCTTACAGGTCGGTCACACTCGATTGTTGGAATTGATGGGACATCCTCAGCCCCCTGTTGTACAACTTCAGGCGTACCACAGGGATCAAGCCCAGGACCTATCTTATTCCTGCTTGTTATTAATACCCTTTTCTCCCGATTGTCCTATTGTAGAGAGACTACAATAGTTTTTGCTGACGATGTACAATTTTATCTTCAGGCTCCTATAAATCATCTTCCAGAGTTAGTAAATTGCATTAATGAAGACATCTCATCTTTAGTATAATGGTCTCATGATTATGGTTTACATCTTAACGCCAGTAAAACGCAAGCAATTATACTTACCACCACGCTTAAGAACTATTAAAACCGTCCCTATTCCAACTTTAAAAATAAATAATAGTCCTATTGAATTCTCAAATACGGTCAAAGATCTTGGTGTATGGATATCCTCCGACTTGACGTGGAATCAACAGGTGGCCTCAATTTCATGAAAAGTTAATTATACTCTTTATCATTTACGTTAGCGTGGATCGCATCTGCCATCTAATGTTAAGCTCATGTTAGTAAATTCCTTAATTATACCATACTTCCACTTTGCTTGCCTGGTTTTTTCTGATGCATCCGAATATCTTAACATCAAACTTCAACTACTTCTAAATAGTACGTTACGATTTATTTTCAATCTACGTCGCGACGAGGCTCTTAAACCATATCACCTCAAGGCAAACTGGCTGTCTCTTAAAAGTAGACGAAAGTATTTTTTAGGAGTCCTGACGTTTCAAATAATCACTCTAGCACAGCCTCCGTATCTTCGAAATTTGTTTGAGGATGTCTCCGAACTTCGTCGATCGTCGCGTATTGAAAATTCACCGTTCCATCTACCAATCTGTCGTACAAACTATTTTGCGAATTCATTTTGGATAACGGCGGTAATTTTGCGAAATCATTTTGTAATTCCCTACCATATCCTCTTCGTCAGTCACCATCCATAGACAATTTCAGGGCCAAGTTGGATTGTTATCTGCAATCTCAGGATTTGTAGCGGGAATCCTTTCTTACTTTTCCTTCTGTTTTTGCTTCATCGCCTGAGCCGTCTGAGGTTTATAGGTTAGTTTTTGCCAAACTATTTGTCACCAAATTGCGCATGGTAGATTAAGTAGATAGATAGTAGTTTCATTTTTTATATCACATCTGTATAAGTGTTTGTCTAGTTTAATATTATTTTCCGTCTTACCTTATTTTTATTATTTCTGACAGCGGCAACTCTTTTATTTTTGTATCGGTTTTATCTGTTTAGTTACTATCTTATTGTAAGTTATCGTTTTTGTGCGTTCGTCGTTATATTATTTATTATATGTATACAGTTGTATTTCTGTAACGGCCAAAATTAACTCAAGGATCACAATCCAGAGTTTAATAAAGGTTATACATACATACATGCAATCTGAATTCAGAATTCCAAAATTCAAAATGGCACATCCAATATGGCCGATGAAATTGTGATTTATTATTAATTTTAGTTCAAATTAGTATCTGGGTTTTTTTTTCGGATAGCGAAGCTGAATTTAGAATATTCACTCACGAAATTGGCGAAAATCGCGTTTTTCGAATACCAAGCCGGTTTCGCCAATTCCGTAAGTTTAAGAGGCTCCTTTAGGCTACATTTTTATCGAATCGCATCGCATTAGGGTTCAAATAGTTCGATATTTCAAGGCCTGTAACTCCTCCTATGGTAGAGGACTCTTTACTTTAAATGTCGCGTAGAATCTATATCCTAAATATAGTAAGTCAGTTCTAGGACACCCTGTAGGTATAATGTAAGATTATTGAGTTTAAATTATTTTTTTCTTTCTTTATGAAGGTGCAGCAGATTGCAGCTCAAATTATACTCATAGAGTTATATAAGGTTAATCAATTTTTATGAAAACACCTTTGAAAAAGTAACATTTTCAACAGCCTTATCGAATCCGCCATGTTGAATTTGCAAATTCTAAAATCAGCTTCGAAATCAGCGATCCAAAACAACCGCAGATACCAACTGATAATAATTTTTGAATACATATACATTTTAACAAAATCAAATAAATCCGCCATATGGGATTCTCCATTTTTTATTTTTGAAAATTTTACATTCGAATTTTGTGTAGTAACTGCGGCTCTCAAATTTGTCCGCGATCGGACGATAATCAAATATATTTGGTTTGTTGCCAGGTTTAAGGGGGGGGGGGGGGCTGGGGCTTAAAAAAAAACGTTGTTTTATTTAATTTTTTTCAACTATTTTATTGACGGTAATTAATATGAATTGAAGTAGATCTTATTCTGCAATATAAAAAGTATGTTCACAAATTTTGTTGCATCAAAATATTGACAAATAGCTCCGTGCCAGGGGCTTTTGTCCGGACTGTTTTTTTGAAGGAGCCCTGCGGTGTCCATCGACATTTGTAGTAGAATCATCTGAAATCCAAAAAATTAGAATTTTTAGTTAAAGTATTACGTAATCTCGCCCCCCGGAGGACAGAATTTTTTTTTTTCATTTTTGTAGTTTTGGCGGCAAGAAAACGTAAAAACAGTATTTTTCACGCTAAATTTCGCCATTTTTGGAAGTGCAAAACTACCTTCAAAAAAGGAGAAAAAAAAAGTAATACCGAGGGGGGGGGGGAGGTATTTTCTATGTAGAAAACGTGTGCCAAGTTTCAAAAAAATCGGTTGAATAGTTTTCGAGTTATGATGGACACCGATTTTCGAAAAGTCATTTCAAGAAAAACACGTTTGAAAAAATGCGTTTTAAAAAACGAAGAAAAAATGTTTTTTTCGTACCTCAAACGGAATCGTCTATTCCAGCACCGCACAATGTATTTCCGGCAGCAATATTGTTGTCATCTTCTTGCTTTCTCTCCAATCTGCGAAGAATTCTGGCTTCTTTCGATTGATCTTCATTTCTTTTATCAGCCTTGGCAATGCGATGAGAGTCGTGTGCTCGAGCGTACTCGTGAGCGCTTAGTCCAACGCCGATTCCCATGTCATTCATAACTTGTAACAATGCACCAGTACCTTCGTTGAAGGTACTGGCAGCAATATAGGCTGCAAACTGTACAATATTCTTGCTGCCTGATAGTTTTTTTTGGTGCAATACGCCAGATCAGCTGGTTTAAGCTTTCGTTCGCATTTTGCGTGTATCCTCCGACACACCTTTCCAACAGTTCATCTTTGCTCAAATCCTCGTATATTGGCTTCATTGCTTTAATAACATCATCTGGTAAAGGATTATAGTCGTGTCTAAAACCTTCAATCGTTCCTGCTGCTAGAGCCTTTTGGTACAAACACCACGAGTTTACGCCGCTCATACATTTGTCGTGCTGCGGTTTTTCATTGGTCGATTGCTGATGATAAAAAGTTGCCCAGACTGCAGTTTTCATTTTTTTTACAGAGTCGCAATTGTGTCGAATTGCAGATCCGTAAAAGCGACTTAAATTATCAATCATTTTTCCAGTCAATTTGCCTTTTCCACCTAATATCTTACTTCTTCGTGTTTGGCCAGCATTTTTTCCTGATTTGATGACTTTTTTTTGTACGGTATTTTTAACTAACTCTCGCAGACGGGAACCCATTCTCTTTTGTATGTGTCCAATGCACTTTTTTTTGTTAATGGTAAAATTTTCACCGTAAGGCTTCGCTTTTACTAAATTTCCAAAAGTTTTAGAATCCCCGTCTCCGACATAGTTGCCGATTTTCGCATCGTATTTTTCTTCGGAGCGGCGAAACATCTCAATCACAGCACCCACTTCCATATTTCCTGAAGGTCCTTCATGATTTGCCTGGCATTCCCCTTCCTTTACATGTGTTTCGTGCCATTCTTGAAATTCTTCTGTGGTCAATTTTGTATCCCAAAGTTTACATAATTGACAGTGTAAACAGCTAATAAAAATGTCAATCACTTTGCCTGTTTCGTAACCGATTAAACTCGTGACACCAAACATTGAAGAATATCCTTGCTTTATCCAGGTACCATCTCCGGAAACTGTCAAAATATCAGTTTCACTGTTTGTCAAAGTTTCTTTCTTTTCTTCTGTCGCGGCAGCAAAAAGAAATCGTTCACTAGTATCTTGGACTGACGCACAAATTTTTCTCATACTTTCAAGATAACTGGTTTTCGATAAAAACTTACTAGCGATATCCATTAAACCGCAGAATTTTTGTCATCCGTCATAACCCAAGCCTAGTATGCGCATAACAAATGCAAATCGAGTGTTTACTTCGTAAGTACGATGGACTTTTTCGCTTGACGGTACATAACGCGGTTCACACTTAGCACATTTCACTTGAATCTGGAAACCAAGTCCTTCTTTGTCACAACACTTGAAATCGACTTTTCCATCACACTTAACACATTTAACTAACGTCGAAATCGTTTTGAAAACGAGCAGAAAATCAATAATCCGATAATGTTTCTCAGTATCTTCTGGCACACTCCTAATAGTATTCACTTTGATTTTTTTAGATGGGGCACTACTTGTATTCAAATCATTTTCCCTTTTCTTAAATGGATTATTTATTTTCTTTCGTCTGCATAATCGACTTTTCGTAACTTCACGATCGAGTCGAGAAACTTTGGAAACACGAGGAATTATTTCACTTTGCACGAATAGCTTCGTTCAACGTACGACAACGAACTGACGCTTGTTTCTCTCTCGAACATATACGAAAACTATAACCATATGCTACAGTTAGCACTTTTGAAAACAACAAGAACCTTCTAGAAATATAAGAATGAATCACAAAGGTTTCGGAGCAGGTAAATGTTATACCTGCTCGCCGAGTATCGAGCGCATGGGGATTAGCGCGCAGCTGTCGATGCTCCGGTATTCGAAGTTCGTTCACTAAATGTGCTGCAACTTTTACAGTTTTGCTCCGATCGACTTCTAATTTTGACCCAACATTCTTGACTCTATTTGGAATCATATAAGCGAATAAAAGTGTTTTCGATTTTTAGACCCTACCCCCCCCCCCCTTCCCCCTTAAATATAGAAGTAACAAACGATTTCTTCCACAAAGAGGGGAAGATGTTTAAAGAAAAAAAAATTGAAAATCAACAATAATAGATCCATCAGAGATGAAATTCACATTTTTATATATTGAGGGTAACATATCTGGACCGCTGAGTGTATGTTTTCTTTATTTATAAGCAAATGATGCTCCTAACAACACAATGCTCCTAATGAGAATCACTGATAGTTATGCAAATTGACTTAAAATGTGAAGAGGGACTTGGCTATTCTTATCCCCATTATTACAACTGTTTATCATGATAAATTTGGTAATTCGTTCGATTTTCGAAAATTGTTGAAGTGTGTCTAAAAAGTGCGTTCTGGGATTTCTTGAGGTGCGAATGATCCAGAAAGCACGGATCCGTTTAAACGTAACTAAACCAAGGGGGTGGGGGGGGGGGGGTTGAATTCCTTCTACCATTCATATGCTACTTTTTTGTCGTTGATAAGTTGAAATGAAATAGGTGTAAACCACCCTGGGTGATTATATAGTAGACAAAATCTTTTTTAGGTACATGCCTCAACACAGTATTGCTAAGATTAGAATAAAACATTTCGGTCACGGTATTTATATCAGATAAAGATGCAAGTGCCTTCCAATGTATAAATGACAAATCATTTTTCTAACATCAGTCAGTCACTTTCATAATTAAAGAAACATAAAAGTACATTTTTGTAGTTCAACCGTGATGAGTCAGAAATATCTAACTGGAAGGCAGTTGTAACATAATGTGAATATGTTGGCAGACGGTTCATAGCTATGAATCACTGGGCAAATGTAGACGATGTAGCAATAAGGCCTAGAGAATACCATTTACTGGTACTCATGGTACTCACTAAATGGTACTCAGCGGCTGCAGATGATATTTCAGATTCAATACAGGGAATGCATTACCACGAACCAATGTATTTTCGATAACGCTTGTAAAACCGTAACCAGAGGTATCAATGTTGATGGTGCCATATGAAAATGTTTAAAGTATTTTTATAAGTCTGAGTTCCCCCAGTAATCAGATTACACTACTAACTACTTTTAAGAAAACTACTTTTCCGTCTAAACGGATTAAAGAAACCAAAAGTGTTCATGCATTTTTACCCATTAATGTTATATACATTATTTCTGCAGTAAAGATCGTTTTATTCAAATGAAAATAATTTTATTCTGTATTTAAAAAAGATACATTTATGCATTTGAAATTTAATTGAATTACAATATAGAGCAAAACTTCAGCAAACTTCCACTTCTGTCAACTTTAATACTTTTATTATTTATTTATTTGAAGAATGGAATACGAAAAAATAATTAAGTACTGTTACGGTTGCTGGCTACGTACATAATAGCACTCGTAACATAGACAATACTTGCCTTTGTAAGATCGACAAGACACACACCGAAGGGCCCTATTCGGCGTCGCACATAGATTGCACACGTGCTACAACTTACACGGGGAACCGGGGGTTCCTCTAGCTGCAAGCCCAATCGGTCAAGAAAGGAATGTGCCACGCCGAAGCTCGAATTAAAACAATCCATAAGATTGTGACTCCCACGCGCACACAATAGTACACGTGCCCCGAATCGCCGAAGTCACCAATAGGTCAAAGGAGTGAGAGATTCGTGGAAGATGAGACGTGGCAAATAACAAGTGCAGGTGTCCATCGCGAAGGAATGATGATCTCATCGACATCTACCATATAAAAAGGGCAATCGCATTGCCCGAAGTCAGAGTCGCCCCGCGCACCTAACTAAGGACATAGCTCGGTACATAGTCGCCGGAGTTCAATCGCAAGTCGCGCCGGCTCTCGATGAATTCGGTTCAAGACTCGGGAACTTAGAGATTTCGCGGGACGTTAATCCGCGACTCTCCGCGAATGAACGACTTTATACAGGACTTAGTTCCTACACACCCGTTCGTTCTGATATTGTACGACTTACGGTTGGCATTCTTTTCTTAAATAATAAAGTTATTATTCTTAAATTCACCGCTATTTTTGTCACTTGGGGTGTCGATCCCCCTTATGCGGAAGATCCAGATAAACGATTCTCAGCTACCGAGAATCAATTCTATAACTCTTGATCCCTGAGAGAAATCATTAAAACTCGTAGCAGTGCTTAACAACAAAGATCATTACGATGAACACAGATACAATAATGAAACATGTAATTCATAATTCTTTATACATATATGTTTTATATCACTGAAAATAAAATTTTAAGAATTTTAAACATTACCAAAAAACATATGCGTATTTATTAAATAATATGTTTTGTCGCTGTTTTGTGTTTTAGGAATGATGATTACATATCGCAAAGTGCAATACTTACAATACGCAGAATCAAGTTGTATAGAGAGAGTTTAGCACGATATGGCAAATCGCCGTATCTTTATCCCATGTATGGCTTAGGTGAACTTCCTCAAGGTTTTGCCCGGCTAAGCGCTATTTACGGTGGCACGTATATGTTGGACAAGCGGATCGATGAAATTGTAATAGAAGATGGAAAAGTAACCGGTGTGCGCTCTGGTAAGGAGACCGCGAAGTGCACACAGATATTTTGCGATCCTACATATGTGCGCTGTCGTGTAAAAAAGGTGGGTAAAGTAATTCGATGTATTTGCCTACTAGATCATCCGATTCCAAATACAGGGGACGCTCTTTCAACACAGATAATCATTCCGCAGAAACAGGTAAATTCGAATTCTGATTATATTTGTCATTACCTACTAAACCGTCTTTTGCTGTTTAACCAATGTCATGTGTAATCCTTGCATTTTTGTCATTAGGTAAATCGCAATTCTGACATCTACGTTTCAGTGGTATCGTATACACACCAGGTTGCCGCGAATGGCTGGTTTATTGCTATGGTGTCAACTACTGTCGAAACCGAACGACCAGAATTTGAAATCAAACCAGGTCTTGACCTTCTTGGACCCATACGTCAAAAGTTCATTCAAATTTCTGATTATTTTGAGCCGACAGATAATGGAACTGATAACCAACTTTTCATATCAACCAGTTACGATGCAACTACCCATTTTGAAACTACATGTCTGGATGTATTAGATATATTTAAACGAGCTACCGGCAAAGAATTTGATTTTAGCAAAGTCAAACTGGATCTGGGCGACGAAGATCAGTGAAGATTATATGCTTTTTTCTCACACATGCTTGTCCGCGCGCTCACACAAGATCACACATGCACACACACGCGCGCGCGCGCACGCACACACACACACACACACACACACACACACACACACACACACACACACACACACGCGTAAACAAATAATAAATAAATTACTTATATTCCGACGGTACGTTGTTATAAATATATAATGTATATGACTACCAAATCTTCCTCAAGTAAAGGTTTCTGTCTGGTTTGATGTTTCAAAAATATATGATAATTTTAGAATATCTCCTTTCCGGCTACATTGAATTTCTTCCACATCGTCGTTTAACAAGTTAATTTATCTGCAATTTTTTGTAGCAATATTTGAAATCAGCATAAGAATGAAATTTGACATGGGATTTTCAGTAGACCTACTAAAACACAAAGAAATCAAACAAATTTTTTAAAGAGTTCATTGATTTATCTCGATTTTAGGTATTAACTTGAAAAGAATATGTATTACCTTATATAATAGTAAAAAGAGCAGTAATAATAATTACGACAATAATAACAGACGATGCCCATGCTGATGAACATAACACTGTTAATTATACTATTATTCACAAGAGTAATAATTAAAATAATAGTGAATAATAGTAATTATGTAATAATGATGAAAGCAGGGACGATAACTACGCCTTGTAGCTAATTTCGTATCTGATCTCTGATTTAACACATTAAGGTCCAATTGTACACAAATTTAAAACTATGTTTACTAGTCCAGTCGGGTAAAAAAAACGACAGCAATTTAGGGAAAAAATTACTATTGCGATCAAAAACTTTACTAACTTGTAGAATGGGCCTCAGAATAGATGGCCTATATGAATGTAACAGTTAATTCGTTTGTGAAGCGCTAGTGGCGGTACAAGAGGGCAAAAACCACTTTTGTCGCTATTAACTTGGTTAACGCTAAACCACAGCACATATTGAAAAAAGTTTCAAATAAAAGCTGTAGCTCTTGAAAAAACGAACAAAAGTAGATGTATGTTGCAATCGTTTAAATAGGTTACGCGTAAAAAAAAACTAAAACCGCTAAAAGTGGAATTTTTTTCAATACGAGCTTATTTGTGCAGATTACGCAGGGATCTAAAATTTGGTAGAAATATACTTTCAAAGGTATTTTTAAAGTGTATCAAATGTCAACATAACCCTTTGCTTTCGTTGGTTATTTGCGCCTTAAAAATCAGTTTCTTATATTTCTGAGGTCGCATCTTGTTTTCTAC
Source organism: Trichopria drosophilae (assembly GCA_030407085.1). Lineage (NCBI taxonomy): Eukaryota > Metazoa > Arthropoda > Insecta > Hymenoptera > Diapriidae > Trichopria > Trichopria drosophilae. The sequence goes on from CM059584.1 coordinate 87,530,972, forward strand.
AATAATTAATTATAAACAAATACGTATAAAAAATTAACCATTTTTTGAAAACAAAAAAGAAACGGTTCTGGAAAATAATCCCGTATAAACGTATGTGTCAAACTTGTTTATATGTTTTTCGGGACGTTGATCACGAATTCGTTGTCAGATTTTCGAAATTTAAGATGGCAGATTTAATAAGGAGGTCCAAAATCCAAAATCTTGGCCTATTTATACGAAACTCTGCAATCGGGGGTTTTTGGGGTCGCTGATTACAAAACTGTTGTCACGTCTTGGAAATTCAAAATGGCAGATCCAACCAGATCAATTTACATTGAAACTCGACACTTAGAGGTCTTTGGGCGGACAAAAGTACGAAAAACATTTTTAAATATCGAATTCGTGTACCACATTCATTTTGGAACAATTTAATATTAGATTCGACAATTTCAATTTCGAAAATCTGACAACGGATTAGTAATCAGCGGTCTCAGAAACTCCCGAGTGTCGAGTTTCGTACAAATCAACCAAGATTTATGAATTTCAGTTAATTGGACGAAAAGAAAAATTCGTGGCTCAAAGGTTTAAAATAATTAAAAATTTTAGAACAATTGCATTTTAAAAAATTAGGTGATTTTGTTTAATTGCTATAGAACTGTCGCACATAGCCTCACAGAAACCAAACCAATTATTTTGATATATATGTGTTTTATAAAGCATGTTGAAGTTTTGATCGATCAATGATCGAAATTTTGTTTTCTTATAATACATATATTGCTATCAAATTAAGGCAGTTCCTCGTAGACAACTTTGGTCAAAATGTTGATGGTGGTGCAACTTCGGAAGTACGCTATCGCATATACGTGACAAGTGACTGTCGCGAAGAAAATTTTGACTAAGGCTATATGTTGAGCATCGCCACCCAAGCACAACGATGTATCCATGTAGACGAATACAACCCTCAGATAAATCGGCGATTTATTTGGCAATGTCGCATTTCGTATTTGAAAGCATTGACATCAGATAAAAATTACAAGATCAATTTCGTAAATGTAATGAGCGATTCGCGAAAATGAAAAGGAAAGTAAGGTGGAAAAATACAGTCAAAGCGATGAATGAATTCATGAAAAGGGCCGAAGTCAGCATAAATGGCAGTATATGTGAATGAAAAGGAATTGTCGATTTGAACGAAATAGTGAAAAATTTGGCACGCTGTAATTGCAGTGAAGATCTCAGTTTGCGATACAACACTGTAGAACAAAAACGTAAAGGTTACCTTTCATTGCTTACAGTGCAGTGCAATAATTGTAATGCGAGAACAATTCCAACTGACTATGTTCACGATGTCAACAAAAAGAACTATTCAGAACTAAATAATACATTTATTCTTGGTAAGTTTTTTGCAACATTTTCAATTATCGATTGAATATGTTCATTACATCAACATTTTAATTGTTTTTACACCCAGTTGCTTACATGCGAATATTACCTTATTTATTACATTTTCAAAGTTATGTACATATATTAAGTATGCTTCTATGAATTGAAAAATTCATTTATTTATACAGGAACTATACATTCCGGAATAGGTCACACAGTTCTGAATAAGATTTTAGCATGTGCAAAATTTCGTGCACTATTTCTGATGATTTATACCAAAAATATAATAGATTCGTAGGATTAATTGAGCAAATTGCAAAAGAGAGTTGTAAAAGAGCTGCAGAAGAAGGGAAACAACTAGTTGTAGATAATATTGTCAAGCTCCAAGCATACTTGTAAGCATTATATATTTTTTAACTGATGTTAGATTTCGAAAAATGTAACTGATTTATTCTTTATTATCATTTCAATAGGCCATCTGATATCTTCAATGAAGTACACCCTGATTACGAAATACTTCTTTCATCCATCCATCCATGGTGTATTATACGAAGACTCTAAATAAATAATTCTAATATCGGTAATTATAATACATCCGATATTGGATTTGACCTAGCATTGGGAAATATTGTAAATATAATCGTATCTCGCGATATGGGATAGAGCAAAAGGTGGCGGTTCTCACGCTGATGATGCGCTTGTTCGTGAGGCGAGTTGGCGTCCACTCGGGACGGCTGACGTAACTTCTGGGGCGGCGGTTGGTGACCTCTGAGGGTACAGTCACTTTCTGGTGGCCTCCTTCAGCGTCTTTCGACGGCACTGGTAATCAACCTTGTCCACTCGTGTATCGAAACCGTTGCACTTTTATTCTGTTCGTTGTAACTGGCAAAGTCTTCGCAACGCTCCGACCGCTCGGGTGTAATTCCTCACGTCGAATGTGTCGGGGCTCTCGCGAAATCCGTATCACAGAACATCAGCGGAAGGGGGAAAAGAAATAGAAGGTGTGACAGGCAAGCAGAAGGAAAAGGACAGCGATGTAAATTTTAATAGGATAAAGGTATGTGACGGCGGTATGGAGGGGGAAAGCAAGGAGACTTCGTATCACAGTACAGAGAGGGGTGCTTACGTTCTCTCTTGTGTGTGGGAGAGAGAGAGACAGCATATGAAACGTCTCAGAGTGACGAAGCGGGACGGCGTTAATTTCCGTGTCCTGGAGAGAGACGGACGGGAGATCGTCTCCTTTTGTTATGAAAACTTGTGCTACTCGGACAGCAGCCATCGGATAATGAAGCGTAAGGTCTGCCGTTGAATTTTGCCGAGGGACGACTGTCGACTCGGGCACGAAACGGTGGAGGCAACGACAGTTGCCGTACGTGCAAGGAGGCACACACTAAAAGAGGGGAAGAGAGTGAGACGGACGCAGCGACGGCTGCACGAGTCCAACGAGGAGAGTATAGTATTGGAGGGGCCTGTGAATTACAGGCGAACGAAAGAGGCGAGGCCTCTGCATGGAAGAATCCAGCGGAGGGAGAGGGTTCATGCGTCGAGAACGTGCGATGGATGCATGCACTCACGACCGAGGCGAACGGTTAACGGTGCAGTAGCCGTGGTGGGGACGAGAAATGGAAACGGGCTCTCGCGCGTCGAGGCGACGCGACGATCCAACAGCTTGGCGATATATTAAGGGCGAAAAGGAGGGAAGAGGCTCGCGTATCGAAGGTGTGAGAGAAGAGTTCTCACACGAACGGACGCTTTTCCGAGAAATTGATACTTTCCGTTCAACCGCTAAATTTACAGTTGACGGACGACGGTCTGTGTTTAGATAGGGGAAATAATTAGAGTCCTGCCGACTTGCCACTGCGCGGCTTCGTCGGGATTTTCTGTTGTCCGCGTCCTGGCAATCTCCTTTCGGCCTCTTGCTTTGCCACACTTAAACACTAACTAATAACAGTCTGTTCTGGCGGAAACTTAGAATTTAAAAGAGGTGTAGACGAGATCAGTGACGAATTTCGTCACAAACCCCCGGCCCTGACTTTAGAAAAGCACCACAAGAAAAAAATTACAAAAATAAAGTTGGTCTTCAGAATCGTTAATATCTCTTGAGGGCGGCAGGTATGAAGTGTCATTATAAAGTATTACAAAAAAAATGAAAAAAAGGAAGAACAAGGGGGGGTCTCCTTCATACATCTCCCGAAGCTCTTTCCACTGGTCCTTTGGACCATCGTCTCCGGAGGCTGCATCGCAGCGAGGGATGGCCACGGTGACCGCAGTTCCAGCAGCGCCGTTCTGCCGGGGACACCCTCTGAGGACTGCGATCGCGCCGCTCTTTCCCAGGGGGAGGAGGTGTCATGATGACCTCAGATGGGACTACTGATGGTGCAGGGTGAGTGGCAGAGAGGGTGGAAGGAGGGGTAATGGGAAGGGACATTAGGAATGGGATCCGCATACGTGCAAGAAGTTCGAGGGGGAGGAGATGGTTAATAAGGAAGGGATAGGAGAGGGTGTGGGAACGGGGATGTGTTAAGGGGAAGGGGTTTTTGGATTCCCCTGGGATCGGGGGGCTTTCTTCGCCTCGCGAGTGGGGGGACGGCTGGGTGCGATGCGCACCGGTTTATCCCTTCCCTCTATGGGGCAGGCGGTGGATGTTGCCCTTGCCCGTTGTTCCTTTAGTCGCCGTATCCAGATGGCGGCGTCGCTTGATGAGCGGTGGCGGAGATCGTGGTACAACAACTCCTGAGAGTTTTCGTGGACGTCCCCGACGTCTGGTTACCTTCGGTGTCGCTTTTGGTACCGCTCGGGCAATATTTGTCGGCCGCGTTTCGTCGAAATACCTCACTAACGAGTGGCTAGTCGCAGCGGCGAGTGGAAGATCGTTCTTGAACTCGTTCGTAGAATCGAAGGGGGTTTTAACAACGTTCCAGCGAACGGCCCGTGAATCTCGCAGTGCGACCGATCGCTGTCGATGTTTCAGTCTCCGTATCTCGAGACTGAATGTCCGCTCAATACCCAACTTATATTGAATATACCCGACGGATATCAATTTCTTATATTTAACAAAGGTTGATCTTTCCATCCTGAAAGTGTGCCGAGTTTCCCGATTTCCCGGGACGGCCACGGCTACGGTCGCCCGTGCGATCTACTATGGTTTGAAAGATCCCAGCCGAAAAGTGTTTAATGATTACGAATGTAGAATATAATATTGGTCGCGCATTCGGTTAGACGGTATTGCGAAACCGGATGGATCAATAAAACGTGTCTTACTGCTGATTCTCTAAAAATATTCTATCAATAATTGCACTCTTAATATATCAAATAACATTAATATGAGGTAAATTATACAATAGCATGTTCACCAAAATGCACGATTGGACGAATGTTCTATCGTAACAATTATCATAATCATAATTTTAAATGCTTTCATCGTTTCCAAATCGTCAAAATTTTCATTTAAAACATCAGCATTATGAGTTTGATTAATGTCATCGAAATTTGAAGCTGGGATTTCGTTTAATTTACTAAGCTCTTTTCTACAAGGGTTATAAATTTGCAATTGCGTAGTAAGTGTAGGAAATTTTGATAATTTTTAGAAGTACGACGAGTTTTACAAGATCTGTGATTTTTTTTTTCAAAGAATTAAAGCATCTGTCAACCCATGTTTTTGTACTACTTTTAATTACTTTAGGAGCCACAATCACGTTCAAAGTATAGAAGGTAAAGAAAAGGAAGGACAGACGATACAGGAGGCAACTGTGCAGTTTATACTAACTCGGAAACTATTTTTTGTTTGTTATATTTTATCATTAACAATTTCAATTCAGCTGAAGGAACACACGTCGGCGATTTCCAATTCGCATCGGTTTCCTATGTCTAGCCGACCTTATTCGTATCTTTCGAATTTCTACTTCGCTTGCGAGAAAAAACGCGTGTTGTGTAATAATATTACTGTATCAGGACTTGTGCGTGGTTGGGGTGACGTGATGCTGGGCTGCTAGTGCGACGCTGCGCTTACGTGAGAGCGCTCCGGAACTAAACGGTAATTTAAGAGATCAAAAGAGTTTCAGCCCACTTTTTGACTTAGGAAAAAACCTGTACTTTCCATTAAAAGGGAAAAAACGATGATTGATATTCATTTTTCAAGGTCAAAAAATTGTTATATTAAAAAATGAATATAGCCATTCGAAAGAGCGTGAAAAAATCTACAAAATCCATATTTTTAATGAAATTAATTATTGACGGCGCATGAGTAAAATAATACTGAAATACATGATATCCGCATAAAATTCACAAATTCAACCCCTCTCCCTCGGTTAATATTTGATTAATCGACAACATTTTTTAGCATAAACTATTATCACGTAGGACAAAAAACGTCGATTTTCAAAGTGGGCGCAATTCAGAAATAATGCTCCATATATGTATGTATTTTAATAATGTCTACAATCAAATTGTTTAAATGTTTTTAATCAATGTTTTCAATTTTTTACCATATATAAATATTTTCATAACTACCCTCTTATTAGCCTCATATATGTAACTTACAAAATTAATTTATTTATAAAATTATATACCGGAAATAATTCTGTTAATTAAACTATTCATATCAACATTAATTTTTTGTGTGATGTTTCTTTGCGCGCTCTTTCTTCACGTGCATGTTTCAAAACGCCGCGAGTTTCCGGACAGTGTTGTCGCTTGTTCAACATTCCTGTGACAAGTATAACAATTAATTCATTATCTCGGTAACGGTACGGTTCGGGCTCTTGAAATTTTGATCACATTATGGTTATAATACATGCTTCTATACTCTAGTTTTTCATCAACATACAAAGACGAATATTTTCGCAATCAATGAAAATGTCACTTTCGTAAAACATTGCATAGGAGATTAACGTTAAAAATTAAAACTTTCAACGCATATATCTCAAGTTTGAAAATTTCAAGGTTTTTTAAAGAAATTGGATTTTGCCGGGAACTACCTTAAACCAAAAACCATTTTTAGTGATTATACTCAATTGTACACGAAATCGTAACGAAAAACGACCAGAAATTGGTTTTCCGAAAGGAATAATGACATTTTGTAAGCTCAAAGTACCATAACTGGAACAATTATGGAATTATTTTTTGCCCCCCCGGGGTTCAAATATATATATATTTTTTTTTCTCTCCACATTTATTTACAATCTGTTTTTTACAACAATAAGTAAATTTTTTCTACCAGATTAAAAGAAAAGAAAAGAAGAAACAAAAGGACAGAACATGTAGATGCATCCCCAGCGTTCACCATCTTTACAAGATAAATTAATTTATTTTTTGTATATCAGGATGATATACTGGCATTTAGGTTAGTGTTCTGTAACGTTTAAGTCTCGTTTCAGTTTGGTTAAGTTTTAGTAGTTTTGTTGCTAGTTGATTTGGATGATGTTCTAATCCCTTCTTATATTTATCGAAGTAATTTTGTACTTCAATTTTGACACTATCTATCTATAGATCCTTTCTTATTATTTCGTTGGGGATGAACCGTGGTGCATTTAGGAGCATCCTTAAGGTTTTGTTTTGAAATCGTTCGATGATTTCGATATTGGAGTTTGAAGTAGCTCCCCATAGCTGTATTCCATATGTACAAATTGGTTTCAGAATGCATTTTTATATGAGAATTTTATTTTCTGTAGAAAGTACAGAGTTTCTTCCTATTATCCAGTACATTTTGCGTAGTTTTATACCAAGCTGTTTACGTTTGGTCCAAATATGAGTTTTCCAAGTAAGTCGGCGATCAAGATGAATCTCTAGGTATTTAACACTATCACTTTGAGGTAGTGGTTTACCGTTGAAACATACAGCGGGGCAGGTATTTTTACGTTAGACTAAACGTGACGTGAGTTGATTTGTTCTCATTAATTATTATTCCCCACGTTTTGTACCATTGTTGAAGCTTGGCTAAATAGTGTTGCATATTTTCTGAAGCTTATTTCTTCATCTGTATGCGTAGATAGAATAGCCGTATCATCAGCAAAAGTAGCGGTAGTAATTCCATTCATTGTTGGCAAATCAGCTGTGTAGAGTAGATACAACGTAGGTCCTAATACGCTGCCCTGCGGTACTCCTGCACTTATTGGGACGAGTTGTGAAGTTGTGTCATTTATTTTAACTTGAAAATATCTAGTAGTTATGTATGAATTAAGTAGTTGATAAAAATCGTAATGCAACACATTTTTTAGCTTGAATAGTAAGCCCTCGTGCCATACTTTATCAAAAGCTTGGGCGATATCAAGAAACACTGCCGAGCAGTAATTTCTTTCTTCAAAAGCTCTCCTGACGACTGTAGAGATTCTATTTACTTGCTCGATTGTAGAGTGTTTAGAGCGAAATCCAAACTGATGATTCGGTATAATTTTTGTAGTTGTTAATATGGAATTTAATCTGTTTATTATTATTTTCTCACACAGCTTAGATAAGACTGGTAGTAAACTGATGGGTCTATATATAAAAAATATATATGTATGCGAAAAGTATACTCCAAGTATACTTACCAAGTATACTACCAAGTATATATATATATACAGGGTCATCGAAAAGTATCGGACCCCCCTAATATCTTCAGTTAGAATGCACTTAGGAGAAAATGTCCAATAGCAAAGTTGTATGGTTTCAAGCGGGGAGTAAGATGATGACCTTGACTTTGACCTTGACCATGTCCTTCAAGGTTATTTCAAGGTCAATCTTATTTTTTTAAATAGAACCCCCTACATTTTATTGCATATTCTTATAGCTTATCTCGAGAGCTTTCCAAAACATTATAATAAAATATTTTTTTATTAAGTACTTTTTGAGTTATAATGGTTTGAAGTTAACAATTTTTTGACACAAAATGTAGAATATCTTGTAAAATATTATTTAGTTTTCAGTAATCATAACCTTAATACTTTTGTGCGCGGAATAATGAGACCAATTAATTGGTTTAAAGAAAATACTCGCACACCACTCTTGCCTTAACTGGTCGGACTCGCACACCACTTAACAAATTGTTAACTTCAAACCTTTATAACTCAAAAAGTACTTAATAAAAAAATATTTTATTATAGTGTTTTGGAAAGCTCTCGAGATAAGCTATAAGAATATGCAATAAAATGTAGGGGGTTCTATTTAAAAAAATAAGATTGACCTTGAAATAACCTTGAAGGACATGGTCAAGGTCAAAGTCAAGGTCATCATCTTACTCCCCGCTTGAAACCATACAACTTTGCTATTGGACATTTTCTCCTAAGTGCATTCTAACTGAAGATATTAGGGGGGTCCGATACTTTTCGATGACCCTGTATGTGTATGTATGTATGTATAATCCCACAAAAAACACTTCTTGTAAAAAAACTCGCCAAGTTCTTATTAGTAAAACATAATTACCACAAAAATGCTATAAGAATTAAATTATGTACAATTATAAAGCTATATTCTTATTCCACAAAAAGTAGTGAAATCATGTAATAAGACCAAGTTCTTTCTAATGAAAAAAACTATTGATTAATGCAATATACAATAATTTGGAAAGCAAATTTTGCGTACATTGAGAACACCACAAAATTTTTCAAGAAACTTCTTTGAAATCAAAGTAATTCTAATCATTTGTTTAATGAAATTACCATTTAATAAAAAAATGTTATTAATGAATTTAATGAACTTTAAAAATCGATGCAATATCATCAATAATATACACATTGGCTTTTATTCCAAGCATTCCACAACTGGCTTGTCAAAAACTTGGCTGCCCTTTTAGTCAAGTTTTGGAAGTTAAGAAAAAAACGCCGTCATTCAGTAATCTGTTTATGGTGTTAAGTAATAAATGTATAATGCTATCCCAAATTACAAAACTATTTTTTTGAAAATGAAGTTCTTGCAATTTTTAACATGGTTTCATGTTTCTAGATAGCGCCATATTTCCATTCGCCAAAAATAGTATGCTAAATAGATGAAATTGCAGAAATATACAGGAAGTAAAACAACAATTATGATATTGTATTGCATTGACAAGCAATACCTCGAATGGTAAACAAAGAATGGTTCATCTTACAAACCCACGACATATGCCCCTCCGTTGACGGTTGGGTGCTACCATTACAACCTCCAAACCCAATGTTTTTACTTAATTTATTATGCTTTTTCCCCCTCATCTCATTATGCAATAATAAATATCCCATTTATTGTATTAGTTTTGTTTACTAATAGAGTTATATAATACTAGATTCTTTGTCGTATCAAATATTGGTAAGATGAATATTTTGTTGTGCAAATGAATGTAAATGCTGTGATGATAAATTAACTGGAATATGTGCGTAACGAAACATAAGAAATTGCAAATAATATAATAATGTATTGACTAACAAACTAATGCATATATTCTGAAAATTGCATGACACTTCGAAATAGGGACCAAGATTCTCCGAAAAACTTGGCTAAAAAAGGGCAGCCAAGTTTTTGACAAGCCAGTTGTGGAATGCTTGGAATAAGAGTCAATGTGTATATTATTGATGATATTGCATCGATTTTTAAAGTTCATTAAATTCATTAATAACATTTTTTTATTAAATGGTAATTTCATTAAACAAATGATTAGAATTACTTTGATTTCAAAGAAGTTTCTTGAAAAATTGTGTGGTGTTCTCAATGTACGCAAAATTTGCTTTCCAAATTATTGTATATTGCATTAATCAATAGTTTTTTCATTAGAAAGAACTTGGTCTTATTACATGATTTCACTACTTTTTGTACAATGAGAATATAGCTTTATAATTGTACATAATTTAATTCTTATAGCATTTTTGTGGTAATTATGTTTTACTAATAAGAACTTGGCGAGTTTTTTTTTCAAGAAGTGTTTTTTGTGGGATTTCACTCATTTTTGCTAATATACAATAGTTGATAAAAAATGCCATGTGTAATATCATATCTATGAAAATGTAAACTTCATGTAAATTAAGAACGTATAAATCCTTAGAATTTCTTGGACATGTTTTGTTTGTTATAATGTTGCCGTTTACATGAATCCTAGACTTTCCATTGCGTAGCATACTCGTGTAGTACCCTTGTTTACAGGTATCTCCAATACATATATACAAATCCGAGTAGATTATTTGACCTTGAAATTACCTCCAAGTGCGACCAAAGTATTATAACTAATAGATAAAAAAACTATGGAGCGGAAGACCTCGACCTCGACGGTTTTCGCGACTACCCTTTTAAGACCCAGCACAAATATTTTATTTGATAAAATGAAATATTACAGAGCGCGATACCTGGACCCCCTATTCGGCGATCGTTATCAACTGGTGAACTTATTTTAGCTGATCACATAATAAAGAAAAGAATTTTCAATCCTTGAAATGGTGATGATAAAACTGACATATGTAATTGTTTTGGATACAGTTTTAAATTAAATAAAAAGAGCTGTTTAAGAAAAGATAAGGAAATGTTTATCATAAATGAAGACTATTTAGATAAGAGCATACATTCATTTCATATATTTCAAATTAGTATACAAATTTGAAATAAAATAACATACAAATTTATTTATTTATTTACAATGACAACATACATTGTAAGCATTCAACTGGCCCACAATTTCGGAAACACCTTCATAGAAATAAAAAGTCCAACATTGCCGCCTATGAGATCACACAAAACTAAGCAATCTTTTCTCAAATGTGATGTTGAAACGAGCTTGAAAATACATTTTTTAATTTACAAAAGATTCTGCATATCAGATTTATGAGCAAAAAGAAATCGAAAATGATTAAAAACAAGTGCGAATAACCGTATTATGAATTTGAATAATTTCTCGTAATGACATATGTTGTTATTATTTTCAGCTCTAAAGTTCATCCCGCTTCATGCATGTTTAAAATTTTTGAAGCAATTCCTAGCATTTCGAGTATGGAATGTACTAGAAATATTTTACAGAAATAAATTAACCCATTGAGTCACGCATTTTTCCTTTTGTCCAATTTAGCTGAAAATTGTTACTTGGGGTTTTTTGGGGTCGCTGATTACGAATCCGAGGTTAGATTTGTGAAATTCAAAATGGCGCATCCAATATAGCGGACAAAATTTAAAATATAATTCTATTTGGACAAAATTTGTTATTCGGGCGTTTTTGGAGTCGCTGATTATGAATCCGAAGTTATTTTTTGGAAATTCAAAATGGCAGATTCAATATGGCAGACAAAAATTTAAGATATAATTCTATTTGGACAAAATTTGTTAGTCGAGGATTTTTATTGCGGCTGATTAAGTATCCGAATTAGTTTTAAAAATCTCAAATCTAATATAACATGTGCACATTGTAAAATATTACACTATTTGAACGATATCCGGTATTCCGGCAAATTTCAGGGAGCTGATCGTAAATGCGATGTTACCCGCGTAGAAAAATATATGTGTGAAGGATTACGTAAAAATTGAAGCTAATTGTATGCCACATATATATAATAAATATTTCTAATATGTCATCATTCGCCGATTGTTTATAAGCATTTATTATAAGGAAAAACACAGGAAATTGAAACAATTTAGATTAATGGTCATAAATGAATTATAAGCAAATACTATATCCATAAAAAAATGTCGAAAATCTTTAAGAAGAGTAATGAGTTGTTGGAAACCTCAAGTTTCGCTAGAAAAACGACAACCAAATGCAGAACACTTATCTATAATGTTACCGAATAAAATGCGAAGGAGATGTGCTCAATGAAGCACTAAAATTAATGAATATAGAACACAATGCATGTGTAAAGTTTTCAATTTTCCGTTGTACTTGAGATTTAAAAAAACGGTTTTATTGCATATCATAAATAAATAAATCTTAGTATTATTACATTTAAAATTAAAAAATTTTAAAACTAAAAAACTAAAAAAAATAGAAAAGAGACTTAAAATCGGACTGAGGAACTTCTACGTGGTGAGTCTTGGATGCCCTGGAAGCTTCTATGAAGTAGCGAATCCCAGCCCTTAGCCTCTTTTCCAATGTGTAATCCGAATTAAATACTTTTTCTCGAGTTACATTTAAAATTTTTGCCGCCATTTTGAATTTCGCAAATCTAACCTCGGATTAGTAATCAGCGACCCCGAAAACACTCGAATATCAAATTTCGTCCAAATACAGTTATATTTAAAATTTTTATCCGCCATTTCAGATCAGCCATTTTGAATTTCAAAAAACTAACCCCGTATTCGTCAGCGATACTAAAAATCTCTATGAAAAAATGTTCAGAAAAAAATAATGGGAAGTTTTCTTAAAACTGCATTAATTCGAGAAAAAGCTCATATTTTTAACTTGTTTTGTTAATAACAATTATATTATTAGCAATAAAGGGGAAACAATTTTTTTTACTAATTATTAGGGTCTATATAAATAACAGAAAAAGATTTGATCAAAATGGGTCTTAAATTTCACGAGAAAAACAGCAAAATCTATGTAAATGTAAGTGGGCCGACGTCTGTCCCACTGAGACGCACAGGGTTAATAAAGAAACTATCTAACGATACACATGTCTATTGCACTCGATTGTTGATACGTAGCCATGGTTCCACTGGCAGATCCTGTTTAACACGAAATAGTCCACCTCAATGGATTCGGTGCTCTTTACCATAAGAAACTATTGAAGTGTAGCTGGGAATAGCTTAGCGAACTTGGTGTTTTGACAGCACTTCTATGAAATCCTTGCTGGAAAAAAAATTAAATTTTTGGTGGTCCTGAAAAATTACTGAAACGTAAGTATCATTTGTCAAATGTAATGTTCAGTGATCTTTGGAGTATATTTTCTAATTTACAATAGAATCTCTGTACTTGACCTATGGAAGAAAGGAAATCGAAAACTGATTAGAAGAAACTGAGCAATCGTACCAAGAATTTAAATCTTTTATCCTAATATGATATATTGCTATTATTTCGAGCTCCCAAGTTCTTCCAGCTTTATCTATTTGTACCTCTTGTAGCATTCCCTGTCATGGGAATCCGACTGTAGAAAATAAATATATTAGGAGACACTTTCATTATGAATAGTTGTGTATCATAATTTTATCACAAGTGCACTTCTTGCTTGAAATGACAGCAGAATATTTTTAAAAATGCAAGTAGACAAAGATGGAAGAACTTCGGAGCTTGAAATAATAGCAGAATATATCATTACGTGAAAAGCCTTAAATTCTTGATACTATAATCAGAAGTAACACATGCCTCTAATAGTTTTTTTCTTTCACCTGTAAGTCAATTTCGGAGATTCTTTTCTAAATGAAAAAATGGTACTCCCAAGATCATTGGAAGATTACATTTCAAAAATGTTTACTTACTTATCAATAAATTTACAGAAGCTACAAAATGTCTACTTTTTCAACAACCAGGATGTCAGAAAACCGATGTCAACACACTAATATCGTCAAGCTATCCCCAGCTACACTTCAATAATTATTCGCAGTAAAGAGCATTGAAGACAACAAGAGGGACTGTTTCGTATCTAAATTGTTTTACATCATCGACAATCGACTGTAACAATCAAGTATATTATTAGATACTTTCATTATTAATTATCATATATCGCAAATACATTTCTAGTGCTTTTCACACTCAAAATGCCAAGAAATGCTTAAAAATGTGTACACATAGAAGCTGAACGAACTATGATACTACTGATCTTGGAAGTGTAGTTTATAATTTACAAAAGAATCTTCGTATTTGATTGCTGGAAAGGAATTGAAAACGATTATAAAAAAGTGTAAATAACGGTATTAAGAATTTAAATAATTTGGCGTAATGTCATGTATCATGTAAGGAGCAGAAAATACTAGCGGTTTGTTTTTCCAACACAACTGGCTTGTGTCTAATAATGTTATGTTTTCATAGACACGAACACTTTCATAGAATTGCACATATAGATTGCGTAGCAGTTTTGGTTTATGTAACTATTGTCAGTAAATAATATTTTAGAAATATTCATGTTATTTATTTGTCTATATTGCTGTTTAAGGATTCTGAGAAGCACCCGATGGACCCGCGGATACATGTCGGTAGGAGCTGACAAGTGCTCCGAGGGAGAAGACTCTTTAAAAAAAAAATAAAATAAAGAAAATGTAAGTAATATCTACTTATAAGACAAAAATTTATTTTTGTTAAAAAACATTTTAATAAAAAAAAGTTCCAATCCTCCCTTTCAAATAAAATATAAAAAATAAAGTTTCAATCCTCCTTTACAAATAAAATTTCCTTTTCCCGTGTTCTTCCCTTATTTATTTCCAGTGATTATTTATTGAATGTCTGCGTGTGTGCTTGTGGCAATGTAGGACTGTGCGTGTGGCCATTTAAAATTGGCAACGTCGTCAAAAATGTTCGTGTCGAGCTGCGTCGAATTTTTCGGGACCGAGAGAGGGAGATAATCGATGCGGATAGGTAAGTCAAAAGCGCGAGGGGCTGAGCCTATCTCTCGCTTCGAAGGCGAGCGCCTCGGACGCTCGAGGGCCCTTAAGTAATTCATTTGAATCCAAATATCTCCAAAATTTTATTTCAGACTTCTCACTTTTCTCTGTCCCTTTTGGCCCTATTCATTACGCCGGATTAACGTTCTCGCATCTAGATCTAGACGCACCGATTCAGGTGATAAGATAAAAGCATTTTCAAAATCGTCTTCGCCGTTTGCGGCCGGGCATAGTCTCATCTCCATTCAATATGAACTTAAAAATCTTAACCGCTCTCCGCAAACCGTTACCTACCGTAGTTTTAAAAATTGTGATTATCGCTCATTTGTTAACGATCTTAATATTATTATTATTTAAACTCTTACAAAAAAAAAAGAACCAGTGAAATATTCGACTGTACTTCTGATATGTATGACTTAGAGTATACTGAACTAAATTGTGTTGCAAAGAGGTCCGCAACAGAATGATTATATTGACAATTATGTTGCCACAATACATTGAAGATTCAAATTCATTATTTCTACTTATATTATTTATGTAGAACAAAAAAGATTTAATATTGGACTTAGAATATGTTTCATAATTAACTATACAGCTTGTATCTATACTTATGAAACCCCGTTGACCACGAGGTAGAGGGCGAAGAACTAGAACGTAAGTCGTATTGGGAAATGTGTTTTCAGACTAGCGTTTTCAAGTTATTAAGCTTTGAAATTAGTTAATGGGAGAATCGCTTGGTGATTGTCGCGGATAAATTCGAACGAAGGCATTGTCGGTGAATGCAGAGAATAAAATCAAAGTAACGAACATTGGCAATGCGCGGCTGTTTTTTGTTTTCGAACTAGCAGTGTTCGAAGGAGTCTGTCAGATGTATCGATCGAATTTAAAATGCATAACCTAAAACTGGCATGTGAAAGCAAAATTAAACTTGCGAAACGGCATTTAAATTAAAAAAAAACATGATAAAAGCATAAAATAAAAGATAGTTTTAAAGGTTGGAATAAGTAAATGACTGCTGTCATAAATACAGAAAATATTGTACGTGGTTGTAGCGGAGGCATTTTTTATTCTTCACACATAAATTAAAAAGCAAAACTATTTAACACAATTTAAAGATCTGATTTAAACGCTTCACATTGTAAATTCCTTATATACAGGGTGATCGGCCAACCATTACCCAGCGGCTAACTGTAGATTGTACAGATAATTCTGAGCAACTTTTTCCTCTGACAAAATTTCCGGGAAGGTAGAGTTTTTAAGTTATTCAACACTAAAATTTAGGGGGAAAAAATCACTTTTTTTGAAATATCTCGGCTCTGTATGAAGGTATCTTAACGAACCGAAGCTCATTTTAAAGATATTTTCAAGCTATATAAGTTGTATCTGTTGATTTTTGACCTGCAATGAATATTTCTCT
Source organism: Trichopria drosophilae (assembly GCA_030407085.1). Classification (NCBI taxonomy): domain Eukaryota; kingdom Metazoa; phylum Arthropoda; class Insecta; order Hymenoptera; family Diapriidae; genus Trichopria; species Trichopria drosophilae. Next base: position 87,547,203 of record CM059584.1, read on the forward strand.
TGTTATAGCCATAAAAACGGGGGTAAATACCGATTTTTCAGGGTTTTCGCGTCTAACTCGTTTGGACACATAGCTATCGAAATATCACACTGGAAAAAGTTGTAGGCCTTGAAAACACAAACATTTTTTGTCCTCTAATACGATGCGATTAAATTAAAACTGAACCCTATTTATACTCGTTTTCATAACATTTTGTTATTAATATCGATTTATTTGTCGAACTGTATTATGTCAACTTTACGAGGCTCTTGTAGGGTTCAGTTTTAATTTAATCGCATCGTATTAGAGGACAAAAAATTTTTGTTTTTTCAAGGCCTACAACTTTTTTCTGTGTGATATTTCGGTAACTATGTGTCGAAACGAGTTAAACGCGAAAATCCTGAAAAATCGGCATTTATCCCGTTTTTATGGCTATAACAAGAGAGATATTCATTCTAGATCAAAAACCAATAGAGACAATTTATAGAGCTTTAAAATACCTTTAAAATGAGCTCCGGTTCGTTAAGGTACCTTCAAACCGAGTCGAGATATTTCAACAAATGTGATTTTTTCACCTAAATTTTAGTGTTGGATAACTTAAAAACTCTACCTTCCCGACCATTTTTTTAGAAGAAAAAGTTGTTCAGAATTATCTGTAGAATCTAGAGTTAGCCGCTGGGTAATGGTTGGCCGATCACCCTGTATAATATTTGAAATTATAAATAATTATGAAATATAATATTTGAATGAATAATATTTGAAATTACTGACTTTTATAAAAGTAAAAATTAATCAATTTCTGATGAAAATTAAGCCTTGATACAAACCTTAAAAGAACATTAGTCATAGAACACCTTAAACTTATAGCAATACTATGTTTCTACTTAAATACGAAATAACCGTTATTAGTCACGCTGATTACAGTAGTAATCTAATTTATTTTTATTCTTTTTGATCAATTTAGTTTATCACTTTCTCAGTAACACAGTCACAACCATAAAAATGATTTATCTTTATATCTGCGACAGAAATATATTAATTTAAAAAAAAAACGAGATCTCTCATATTCAAAAGAAAAATTGCTGTTCAAATTGCATAAAATAATTTATTTTAATAAAAAAAAAACATTTCTAAATCCAAAAAAATTTTCATTTTCTATTTTTTAGGCAATTTTTCTTACTGTGTCCTCAAGATCAGAGTGTCGTAATCCCTCCCTGGTAAAAATGAAGCGTACACTTTAAATGTACGGTAAATGTACACGAAGGGTACGTACTCTTCAGCGAAGCGTACGTACCGTTCATGTATTTTAAGTTCCCTTTCGCTTGCCGAGAGTACAGGAGTGAATTTGGACATTTTAAGAGTACCCGCGTATGGAACGTAGTTCAAGAGTGAATAAAAGGTATTCGTAGATTTTTAAGAGTACACTTTTGATAGTCATATTTAAGGGTACCACATTCTTATTAGGAATGAAACAACCCCGTAAGGGAGTGTACCATACAATGGGAGAGTCAGACCAACGGAGTTCAGAAAAAATCGAAACTTCCTCTGATGAAAGATTATTAGGTCACATATCTTGGGGTAAAGTACTAAAGCGCAATATGCAGCAGGTTTCGAGAAAAATAAGTTTGAAAAAATTGCACTTGCCTAATATGCTTAATATGCTTCGTTGGGTAAGTAAAAGTGCGAACTGGCGGTGGCGCAGTGGGTAGAGCGCCAGACTGCTAATATTGACGTCGCGAGTTCGAATCTCGAGCGTGACGAGTTCTTTTTTTTCTATTTTGTTGTGTATATATATATATATTTTTTTTTTTCAATAGTTGTAAAATTAATAATTTTTAACAACTTCAATTACTTTTAATACAACTTTTTTTTTTAATTATTTTTACTTTTTTATTTAATTATTAAGAAATTCTATTTAAAATAATATAATGAATAAATATGAATATATTACTTACTCGTATATTGAAAATTATTTTTTTAAAGTATGAATTGTATATTACGTGATTTTTAATAAATTAACTCACAAGTATAACATATGTCGTATGAGAAGTTTGTAATTGCAATAAAAAAAATATAATGTGTTCAAAATAATAGTACAAGGATATGAACAGATATTATAAATATAATGTAATATAAACATATATATTATCTGATGTAAAATGTAAATTTATTTTGGAAAATTGAAAATACTGTAAATAAGAACTGTATGCGAAATTCTGTTCATTTTCTGCTCAATTTCACAGTTCGAAAATATTGGCAAGAATGCGTTCGCATTGTTCAGTTTTCAGTTCAAAAAAAAGTTTTTCTAGAATTTCATTTCTTCTGCTTTTCTTCGTTTTTTCCTAAAAAAAAAAATACATTGACAGAGGAGATTAGTAGTGGGTTTCATTCCGCGATTGAAGAACAGCTGGATGAAAATTCACTTTACAGTTACGCATCGAAGCAACGCTTAAAAGATGCGATTACTTATTTTGAAAATTTGCTCTTCTTCAATCGCGGAATGAGACCCACTACTAATCTCCTCTGCCATTGTATTTTTTTTTTTTGAGGAAAAAACGAAGAAAAGCAGAAGAAATAAAATTCTAGAAAACTTTTTTTTTGCATACGTGCGCTTCGAATTAAATTGCCGTATAATAGACAACTGAAAACTGAACAATGCGAACGCATTCTTGCCAATATTTTCGAACTGTGAAATTCAGCAGAAAACGAACAGTTTTCGCATACAGTTCTTATTTACAATATTTTCAATTTTCCAAAATAAATATACATTTTACACCAGATAATATACATGTTTATATTACATTATATTTATAATATATGTTCATATCCTTGGATTATTATTTTGAACACATTATATTTTTTTTATTGCAATTACAAACTTCTCATACGATATATGTTATACTTGTGAGTTAATTTGTTAAAAATCACGTAATATACAATTCATACTTTAAAAAAATAATTTTCAATATACGAATAAGTAATATATTCATATTTATTCATTATATTATTTTAAATAGAATTTCATAATAATTAAATAAACAAAATAAAAATAATTTAAAAAAAAAGTTTTATTAAAAGTAATTGAATTTGTTAAAAATTAACTAAACTATTGAAAAAAATATATATATGGGGCATCTCTGCGTGTCGGAGTCCCCCTCTGCCCATTTCAGTTTTTGATAGAATTTAATGAACCAGGGCTTAAAATTTTCGTTGGAGTGTCTACTTTTCAATGGCGTGTGGCATTGTGTGAAAATTCAAAATGGCGGATTGGTTCAGCGCCGAGAATGAAAAAAGTATAAAAAATGATGCGAATATCTTTAAAGAAAAGTGCAGAAGTGACATTTCATTTGGACGATACTGTATACTGGGGAGTTCACGAGGTTGCTGGTTCCGATTATGAAGTCGAAATTGAGAAATTCAAAATGGCGACCGAATATGGCCGACCAAAATGTCGAAATCTCACTTTTTTCTTATGAAACTCGATACTGGGGAGTTTTTAAGGTCGCTGGTTCCGAATCGGAAGTTGAAATTGAGAAATTCAAAATGGCGGACCGAATATGGCCGACCAAAATGTCGAAATCTCACTTTTTTCTTATGAAACTCGATACTGGGGAGTTTTCGAGGTTGCTGGTTCCGATTATGAAGTCGAAATTGAGAAATTCAAAATGGCGGACCGAATAAGGCCGACCAAAATGTCGAAATCTCACTTATTTCTTATGAAACTCGATATGGGGGTCTTTGAGGACGCTGGTTTCGAATCTTAAGTAGAAATTTAAAACTTTAAAATGGATGATCTAATATGGTCTATCAAAGAGCAGAAATATCACTTGTTTCGGATGAAACTGGGTACAATACGAAATTTGCAAATTCAATTGTGCAATTCTTCAATATAATGAAGCATACATAAGAATTCATGAATACTGACAATGTCGTTAAACCTTATAACGTTGAACTTGAAATATCGAACCGTCGAGTTGAAAACTCACAATGAAGTAATCGGCGATACGACGATTTTCTATCTTGTTACGATATATTCCACGCTTAGCATCACCCAGGATCGACGACGTGGACGTAGTGAAAATCCGACCCCTTCGGGGTGCTTGATTACAGTGAGTCTCCTTGCCTCTCACTATCTAATTGCTTACACGGAAAAAAATTGCTCGACACCACGTCGGGAAATCCTCCTGTCGCTACGTCGGGATTATTCTCCTTACGTAGTGGCGGAATATTTCTTTCTGTGTAGATGTTATAATCATATTTTTAGGCTTGAATTATAGGTTGTCTGATTTTAAAAGTCTTCCTTCAGTGGCATTTGAATACCTTTTCATGAAAATTTCATTAACCGATAGTACTGGAATGCGTGGTTTTTAATTATTTCTGGTACAGGAAATGCTGATTCAAACCTCTTGTTTAATTTTCTTTTCATTTTTTCATATTCCACCTTACTGAAATAAAAAGTCTCAATATTTTTGAAGTAACGTTTTGCCCATTTAAATAATGCCTTTGGAGTTAGAATAGCATCCTTTGGTTTTGCCATAAGACTTGCTGTATAAGCTTCTCTCTTAAAAGTGGCTCCTACACCATCATATCCACTTTTTCCGTGGGCAGTTGCACTACAGTGCCACTCCGCTTCGACACCAAAATCTTCTAGGTGGTACAGCAGATTTGAGATTTGGAATCTATTTTTAAAGTGTTGCTTAGCTCCGTCAGTTATGTAAATAATTTTCTTGAGATTCCGTACAGATTTCCTAATTTCAGGAATAAGTTTCACTTGAATCAAGTATACAGCTGTTGTATCGTGTTTTAAACTATTCGATAAGAACACGCAAGTTGTATGCTTTATTTCTGAATTTTTTAAGTAATAATAAATTGCAGGAAATACTGAGCATTGATCATTATTAAAATGAAAGGCTTGTGAAGCATTCTGGACTGTGTATGCGTTGTTCTCTGAAAAATCAAACATTACGAGCACCTCTCCTTCGCAAAGGTGGTCTTTTATTTCTGCTGTAAACATGGATTGCTGTTTCGCAATGAAAGAATGAGATTTGAGCTTTTGAAATTTTGTATGCAACTCATCGATGAAGTCAACTGTTTTGAGATTAACTGTTTGTAATGTAGATCTGTTGTAATATTTGTGTAATGTTGTTTTGTAGGAAAGCTATTCACTTTACAAAATTGAAAATTACGTAGAAATAAAAGTTCACATATGTAGTGATGATGATCTGATGGTGAATAAAACAACGGAATTAAAATAACACATGTAGATTATTATTATTCTTAGGCAAGGTCTAAATGCGACAAAAGAAAATTAATGAAAGTACAATTTTAATATCGCAAACATTAACAAACTATAATTCGCTTTGAGTATATGAAGTCTCCAAATGTACATTGTTTTATGAATGAGAGAGAGAAAGAAAACAGAAATTTACCTAATAATTCGTCAAGTAATAATCAGTCACTACCAGTTTGCGTTTCTGAGAAATAAATTCCTTTATTTCTTCAAACTTCACGTCGGAGCTGTTATTGGAATATTGTCCTCTTATGTTGAATTTCTCGTCCTCTCTTACGAGATTCGATTGGTATCGTTTCCGCTCAATTGTAAGAATCATATAGACATCGGGTTCTGTTTGGTTAAGCTGTAGTATTACCTGTAGTACTGTAGTATTGACATGGCAGCTTCTGGAATGCTCTTCCTTGATCATGTCCAAAATGCAGAATTGGATCTTTGAAGTTGGATTCCAAATTCCACGAACATAGAGTGGGTACAGCTGTATCGAATGGTCTGTGATGAACTCCCACAATCACCCAAAGAAACACTTTGCAAAAAGCGAGCACGTTTCGGTAATTCCTTTGGACACGATTTTGTTCCCCGATGTTTACGCTCTGACGAACTAGAAACGAATCCCCTACTTTTCACCTTCTTCAATGAAGCTCCTACCCTGCAGCACCACCACGATTCTTGTGTGAATTATTTACATAACGTCATGTACGTTAATCAATCGATAACGATACAATTGTCATTAGTCGATAATACAGTTTTCTTCATACATTTTTGCGCGTATTCTTTCTCTCTATCTTTCTCTTTTCTGTTTCGAATACAATAAGATATACATATATATTTACATTACACTGTCTGTTCCAGTCCACGAAGTACATTGTACGTGAGAGATGCAACCTTCGTCTAAAGAATTAAGTAATTTTGTACAAAATTCATCTGTCCCGGGACAATTACCGCATTCGTCCAGGTGACATTGAGCTGTCGGACTTTTACACGTTATTACACTTAAACAATCTTTATAATTCTCAACAGGAGTGTCCCAGTTTCTTGTCACATTTTTTATATTCACGGATTTTAGCAATAATTTACAATTCTCATCAATTGTACAAACACAGACACTGTGTGTGCCACTAGATCCAGCAAGTATGCAATTTTTAGGACGTAATTTAGCAAACGTACTAAATCCTACGCTATTATCTGGATTATCTTCCTTAAATAGTGCATGCAGTTCTTTTAAATTTAAAAGCAGAAGACGCTTTTGAATTTTGCAGCGTTCACCATTTACATTTATTGTTACAGTATCCTTTATACCGGGCATTAATCTGCTTTGCATATTATTGTTGTAGAAAGCAACTATTTTCGTAACTATTGTAAGTCAGAACCCAGAGTATTCCCACTTTTTGCGGCAATATCTGGTAAAACCCCCTGAGTAGCTCTTAATTCTTTGCTTTTTGCAGCTAACTGCCAGGAACATTCAAATTCAGCAGATATTTTCGTCGCACTCCAAGATTCAGGAGCTAGAGTGAGAATTTTCAATCTCACAGGATCATTCTTAGTCAAGCTTAAAAATTTTCTTTTTGAACTAGCAAAGAATTCCTCAAGTTCAATTTCACGAACTGACCTCATTTCGATATTATCGGTCTTTTTATTTTATCATAATTGACATAATTTTATCATAAATCTTTCTGCATGCAGAACATACTTTACGGCACGATAATTTCGGACGTACGCAACATCGCTTTTGATATACGGCGTAAATCCTTGCCGATATGACCTTTTTCCCCCGGTACAGAAAACGGATTTGCGCATCTGTCTACTCGATCACTGGACGGCATTTTGAAATATATCTAGTCAGTTGGGAAATAGATAATCTACATGGAAATTTCTAATTGAAAAATTGACAGATAACATATAAACGCGAAAAATGAAGACAAAAACTAAAGAGAAAAATCAAGTTAGAAATTAAGCTGCACTATACGATTTTGCATGAATTGTTCAGCCTTTAAATTCGCTGCGAGAACGAACGAGCGACCTTAAAAACTCCCCAGTATCGAGTTTCATAAGAAAAAAGTGAGATTTCGACATTTCGGTCGGCCATATTCGGTCCGCCATTTTGAATTTCTCAATTTCGACTTCATAATCGGAACCAGCGACCTCGAAAACTCCCCAGTATTGAGTTTCATAAGAAAAAAGTGAGATTTCGACATTTTGGTCGGCCATATTCGGTCGCCATTTTGAATTTCTCAATTTCGACTTCATAATCGGAACCAGCAACCTCGTGAACTCCCCAGTATACAGTATCGTCCAAATGAAATGTCACTTCTGCACTTTTCTTTAAAGATATTCGCATCATTTTTTATACTTTTTTCATTCTCGGCGCTGAACCAATCCGCCATTTTGAATTTTCACACAATGCCACACGCCATTGAAAAGTAGACACTCCAACGAAAATTTTAAGTCCTGGTTCATTAAATTCTATCAAAAACTGAAATGGGCAGAGGGGGACTCCGACACGCAGAGAATGCCCCATATATATACACAACAAAATAGAAAAAAAAAACTCGTAACGCTCGAGATTCGAACTCGCGACGTCAATATTAGTAGCAGTCTGGCGCTCTACCAACTGCGCCACCGCTGTTTCGTACTTTCATCCAACGAAGCATATTATAGGCAAGCGCAATTTTTTCAAACTCATTTTTCTCGAAACCTGCTGCATATTGCGCTTTAATACTTTACCACAAGATATGTGACCTAACAATCTTTCATCAGGGAAAGTTTCGAATTTTTCTGAATTCCGTTGGTCTGACCCTCCCCTTGTTAGTGAAGCGTTATTCGAGATGAAATAAAGCGTACGAATATTTTTTTTCGATCATTCATTTTTCTAATCGGATGCAAGTGTACGACTCTTGTAAATTAATTAATGCATTCATATGCTACATAGAGCGTTCAGTACGCCTTTATAAAAAGAAATGACTCAGAACTTTATACTTTAAAAGCTTTGTAAATTAGAGCATGCTCAAGTGATCTTAATATAAAAATATAATCACATGCGGAATATAACAAGTCACGTCGAACACCAGAAGCATGATTAGAGGGCGGGAATGTAACAAATGAAATGTCAAATAAAATTAGCAGTTTCGGTTTATTTCTTTCCGTATATAATACGTCCTTTTTCAATTTTTATGCAAGTACAAGTTTCAATTACTGTACCGGAAACGACGTCGGAAATGAAGCCGGATTTTGGGATCGAAACCAACATCTCATCTGACGTCGTTTCCGACGTCTTATTCGGTGTCGTGTTCGACGTCAATTTAGACATCATTTTCGACGTCGGTATTGACGTCGTATTCGACGTCGGTTCCGACTTCGTTTATGTTTGTATGAGTCCCCATTCATTTGTTTCGACGTAGTATTCGATATCGCTATCGACGTAGTTTCCGACGCCTTTTTTCGACGACGATTTCGATGCCGTTTCCGACGTTGTTTTTTTTTCTTCAAAATTCCCGTTTTTGACATCATTTCAAACAAATTTATTATTATTATTATTATTATTATTGTTATTATTATTATTTCAATAATAACTTTAAAAACAACATTGGTTTCTTATGTCGCTCAATCTGTACGAAAAGTGAGAATTTTTTGCTCAAATCTCTACCAGATCAGCGTGAAATGTCACTGCAACCACGCCCCAAACCATGGGGTAGGTGATTGCAGTGTTGGTACTGAGTTCAATTCAACGCGCAGAAAATTGTCTACACGGGGACTCGAACCCAAAACCTTCGGAGACGTTCAGGTTACGAAACAAGGCGGACGTCTTAGCCATCGTAACCATCTCGCCCCCTTATTATTATTATTTTTTTTTTACGGAAGGGGACATGCGTTGGGCACCATAGGGGGTTGAAGATGTCTTTTAACCCCCGGTGTGTCGGTCTCGGATTTCAAGCCGGCTAATCTTAAGAACGAGAAGGTCATCTCTGCCGACAAGCCAAGTTGTTGGACATTTCGAAAGAATTGTCCAAGCAATGGCTTGTCGATATGCCTTCCCTCCAACATACGGAGTTGTTCCTTTCGTATGTTAGCCCTGAGACGCACTGGGCACAGATTGATGACTGATTCAGCTTCCTGCGCACCACTACGTCCCACGTTGAAAACCAGACCGAGGTTTCGCGTCGCTCGTTCCGCCGCGTTGTACAAAAACGCCCCCTTCCCCTGAATTTTCTCATCTTCCGTGTGCTTCGGTCAAGACCCCTTAGCTTGTCAACGTTCCACTTCAGTGCTCCAAATGAATAGAGCACTGGTGATACGGCCAACATATTCGTGGCTGCCACCTTATTTCTCCCGGTCAATTCTGATGACCAGATCTGACGGAGAATGCTTCCTCTGTGCAAATGATCGCCTGCACACTTGTCCAATCCGAATTCCATGCCGATATCTCTCGAGTATGTGAGGGCGATGTTCAGAGATAGATGTAATTAATCCTCGCCTGGTGCGTATAATTTAATATCATCCATATAGAAAAGATGGGTGATCTTATGTACACATTCACCATGCAGTCCACACATCTACCCTTGAGATTTCCGGAGAACAACGGATAGAGGCAATAGTGAGATGCAGAAGAGCAGAGGAATGAGAGAATCTCCCTGATAGACACCTCTTTGGAATTGAACCAGAGACATGGTTCGACGTTTGCCCGATGTCATGACAAAGCGTGTTTTCCAAAGAGGCATCAGGTCTTCTACAATTCTCACTATGTTTGGGTGAACATGGAGGCGTTTGAGCAACAAGCTTAAAAGCTCGTGCGATATTGAGTTATGCGCCTTCATGTAATCCAGCCAGGCTATCGACAGGTTACGCTTGTACTGGACTGCGTCCTGACAAACACTCCTTCGTTAAGCAAGTTGTCCTTGCAGCCGGATAGACTTATTTTGCAGCCTCGTTGTTCTACTATCCGTTGCCACACCGGTTTCACGGATTTCTCAATACGTTCGTTCAAGATGTTAGTGAACAATCTGTATAACGTATTAAGACACGTGATCGGTCTATGGTTTCTCGGGTCGGACAAGTCTCCCGATTTTGGGATCAGTGTCGTTCGGCCCTCCACCACTCAGTGCGGAATGCGTTGGTCTCCATTTATATAAGAGGTGAATATTCGGGTGTTGATGGACAGAAGTGAACCTCTTCCACCAATAGTTGTTTTCCTCGCAAGAAATTTCTCGCTCTTGTGATGGAATTTTTCACCTCTAATGCACTGACGGGTGGGCAATCTTCACTTTGTTGTGTGACTTCGTCGCACAACTCGGTGAAGATTTCAATACCTGGAGTGTCTGCATTAAGCCTAGATGTATTCTCGTAGATGCTCCCCCAGAATTCCTCAACTGCGGCCATCGACGGAAACTCGCTTGAGGTTGCGATACGATGTTTGAAGAGGTTGGAAGGATTCGTTCAAAACATTGAGTTTTGTCGACTTCCATCTTCCCGTCTTTGCAGCCTCTTTTTGGCATCGGCCAAACCCCGAATTTTATCCGCCAAACGTTGCTTGATGTTGAGCAACTTCAGCTTGTTCAGTGTGTGATAGTACGTCCGCAGTTGTTGTGCGAACTTCTTAACTTTATCCGTAAATGAACGGCCAATTGATTCGGTGAACGATGAACGGTGCAAATACCGTTCAATTGAGACATGCGTTTTGTAATCTGCCGACTCCCTGTTATCTGTGTCAGATTTCGCGGAGTCACCAGATCATTTGCAGCATCGTAAACGGCACAATTGACTTGCCACAGGTCGCAGTCATGTGGAACAGCATCCAGATGTGGGCTATTTGCTCGGTCTAATTCTCGTTGTTTAGGCAAAATTTTCGTTGTCAAATGCTACCTAAACACGAGTGTCGTGCTTTCATAATGTGGAGCATCTCTCTCAGCACCGCGTACGGGCTCAGTTGTTATTGCCCGCACATCCGGTACCGGTTGACAGCTGGGAACAACGAAACCTATCCGCCTCAGATAGGCCACATAATCTCTCAGTTATTGTTGAGAAATGCGATCTGCCAGTTTGGGATGCATTACTGCAAACCGACTATGCATTCGCGCCATGTAGCCTCTCTGTTGCGGACAGCTCTCCTCGTAGCAGCGCATTAGATTTTGCCTGAGATCCTCCGTCCACTGAAATCGTCCGTGGGCATTCGTGTGTCGTTGTCCCGGGACACCTGTTTCGGCTCCTCCACCTCGGGACTGGGCTGCATCCGAAGCAGCCCGATGGTCAGGAGCCCTGCGCGTCGCATTTCTTGTAACCGCATTTATAAGGAGTAGGGTGGTTAGCCCTACTCCCTGTTGTTATGCCTCTCTCGTTTGTCTCTTACCTCGCCATCCACTGGGGTTCGTTACCCAACCTCTGGCAAGGTTACTAAGAGTCCAGGGCCCACCGGTTTCAGCCCGATAAAAAATAGGCATTTCTCGAAAAACGCCTTTATTTCTTAAAACGATTTAATTGAAACATTACAGCACGAGCTTATTCAATAAGTCAAAATCATCTTCTAAAGAAAAAATAGGCGATCGAGTGAACTTACCCTATGTGACGCCTTACTCGGATGATCCCTTTGTAATTCGATTTCTTGAACGCCGTTTTGTGTGCGATACAAGCTACGGCGAGGTTACAAGATTATTCAAATGGAAATGCAAGAAAATTAATTAAGAGATCGACTATCCAGAAGTAGTTCCTGATCTTGACAAAATTAGTGCATACATTAAAATTATATAAAATTGTCTATGCATCATTTTCATCATCATGACATTCTTCGAGAAATTGTAGTAGAAAATCGAGTCATTTTCCATGAACATCTAGAAGTCATTCTACATCAACATAAAATTATCCTCTAGTATCCATTTGTAGGTAATACCACATGATATTTAATGTATTAACATTATTTAGGCTGGAATTTTTAGTGGCGACTCAGACTCACGTCTCAAGTCTTTTACAGAAACATAAACATAAAACATTCGAGTATTTAATCTTAATTTTGAATCGACTCTAAAGAACGTTGAATTTTAACATTGTTTTTAAATGAAAAAAAAATGATTAATTCTTCTGTAGCAATTTCAAAGGTACAATGGTTTAAAATCTGCATTACGTGATATCTTGTTTATATCTATTCCACAAATAAACACAATATAAACATTTTATAATTGAATGAAAAAGAACTTTCTGGATGAATTTTGCGTCAGCATTTTCGTTAAGCATTATTTTATACATAAATATAACCATTTAAATAATTTGAGAGATAGCAACCTTTGAAGTCTGTTATTTCTTACAAATTTGATAAAAATATGTTATTACCTCTACCATTTTTCGAAAGATTTAATGTTTTACCAATTTTGTGTAAAGTATTGCGGCTGAAATTCAAGTGCACGACTTCAACGAGTCTGGCACTTCTCTTTGCTGCTCTACACTTCACCTAACTTCACCCCGACCTAGACAGGATATAAACGTGCCATCTCAGTACAACCGTAATCATCAAATAAAAAAAAATAGGAAACAGTCACACAGTTACAATAAAACTGGGAATTACTTGTTTAATTTTTTGGAACGAAATAGCGCTTTTAAGGGCTGCATTAACAATTTATTTATTTCAGCTTCCTTTTTGGTCCACAACTGCAACTTCGCTTAGCACTTCCGTTTCATAAATCCTAACAGTCTGCTATACTATTTAAAAAAAAAACATTTTTTTTCTTTTTTTGCGTTAATCTTTTGTGAAAAATTGTTTTCTGTATTCACGAAAAATTTCTTTATTATACGAATGTCCGCCAGTGAAGCGCTAAATTCCGAACTAATTAGCGAAGCCGTCCGCGCTCGTTCTTTTAAAAGACGAACCATAGATGGTCCTACATATAAGAGTACGAATACTCATAAGTGCAACGAAAGTTGTGAAGTTTGCATTGTACCCAATAAACGAGCAGGTAACTGAAATGTGCCGTTCAGGTACCGTGGAATAGATGGCCGGTAACTACAGTAGTCCTTCCCTTATTCTAATTTGTCTAGTCAGTCAAGATGGCGGCCTTTTTCCCTTATTCTAATTTTCCTCTTTCCCCCACTACTTAGATTTGCTGTCTCACTTTTGTCTTTTTCTTTCGTTGCGCATGCGCCGTTATTTGTATTTTGAGAATCCAAACGCCAACACACGTCAGTGGGGAGAACGCGTGAGGGGAAATATTAGAATAGGGGAAGAGATAAAATTAGAATAATGGAAGATATTCGAATAAGGAAAGGACTACGGTATTGAGGATGACTTAAAAGGCACCTATAATGTTAATAAATAGTTGACTAATGTCCCGCGTTTACGGTAACTTTTAGTGACTGAAACTATTAGTTGTTGTACATATGTAACTGAAAGTTGTCTAAAAGGTGACTATTTTCAGATTTATGAAAAATATATAAAAAAAATATATATATCACAAATGTATACACTTCAGTTACCTGTACATATACATCCAGCGAATTTAATTCGCGCGGGGAACTCCCGTGTCTTACGACCTTAAATTCTCCAAGTAGGACGATATCTGCATTCTGAGTTGTTCATGGTTGAAACGATAAACACCCACAGTAACCCACACACTTAAAACCTACTCAACACGTCGATTATTTATAAAAACGGAGTTGTGATCAATTTTGGAACGGAAGTTGTTTTGGAGTCGGGAATCACGAAGTAAGAAGTATGGAGACCGAACTCGAGTCGGCTAGGGAAGAAAAACTAGCCCCGAATTATGTGCGCTAGGGGAGGGAATCCGCTGGAAGAAACCGACTTTTCAAACTCGCGTCAATGTGGTAGCCTCCTGTTCATGTCATGTCGATGTGAAGTTTTTATTTGTGAGCGTGTGCGTTGGTTGGGCGCGATTGGCGGCTGGAGGCAGCACAGTCGAGCGCCGGCGGAAAATCTACAGTCCTAGCGTGTTCATGCTTCAAATAAATGACTGCGGCTAGCAGTTTATCAGCCGCTTTACGGCTTATCTCGTAAAGGGTTATAGTAGCCGAGTGGTTAAAGCGCTCGACTGATGAATATAACTTCTGTAGTTCGCGTACTCGCAGATGCTTTTTTTATTTTTTTTTTTTTTTATTTTCATAATTATGAATTTATTGTAATTTCTTAAATGCTATTCAAATTATTTATTGTATATTTTTTTTAAGAAATTTTTTATTTTTTAAATATACTTTTAACCTAACTTAAGGTATTACCTGTAACTTGTTTTGACGAATATGACGTTAAATAAAACTGAAACATGGTTTCTCTACTTTTATTTATATAGTTGTCTATTACAGTTGTATTAAATAAATAAATTTCTTCAGTTAGGAAGATATTGCCAAAATGTTTTTAATTCTTTATCCGCCAAAAATGAAATTAATATGTCACAATACCTTTTACGTATATAAAATAGTAGCTTATATTATGCAAAAGATCTGTGACTAATGCAATCATACCCATCCAATTTTTAATACTTGGAATGTTGTTTTTACTTACCCTAATTTTATGAAGCTTTAAATAATGCTTAAATATAATTAAAATTAAAAAATGCTACGAAAACGACATTATGAAAGTAATAATAATAAGATAACACATTGTCTAAACTAGTAGTATTGAATACATAATTTTCCAAAGTTATAAAAATATTGGCACAGTTCTTCGCTTCTTATTTATCCGCCAAAAATGAAATGTAATAATATTTTTTTCCGATTTAAAATAGTAACTAATATTATGCAAAATGATCTGTGACTGTAATGAAATTATACCTATTCAATGTCCATTATTTGGAACGTTGCTGTTACTAAGTCTTTTTTATTTAGCTTTAAAAAATGCTTAAAATTGATAAAAATTAAAAAAAGCATTTGGTAAAAATAATATGATAATTTATTAAATGCTATTTAAATTATTTATTATATACTTTTTAAAATATTGTAATTGTTTAAAGAAATTGTAAATATACATTTTTTCACGTAATTATGATATATTTTTTGTATTTTCCAAAAACACAAAGAGGGGATCGAAATTTATCACTTCCATTCATTCGTTTCAAATCGATATATTTTCCGATAAACTTACATTAAATTTATCTTAACTGTCGCATACGGCGCGGGCCCTAATCACGCGAGGGGAATCGTTACAAAAAAAGATGACCGGAGAAATACTCAAATATAAAAGAAAAGAAAAACGAGGAGAAAGGCAAACCGCGAACAAAGAGGACGTGTCTACCGCACTACACGTAATTCCTCGCAAAAGGGGGAGTATCGGGAGTATGGTGGCCCCATGGGCGACTTACGGGTAGTTGGATGTTCGGCTGGAAGGTTCACGGTGAACTCCTCCCAAGGATGGTGTCCTCCGCTGTAGGCCGGGGACGTCGTCTTCTCCGGTAGATCGGATGGGGGAGCCGTTTGGGCCCTGCAGCGCGTTCGCCTCCTGTTGGTGGGGTCCCGGGTTTTCGGAGGTCGACCTGACACCGTAATCCACAAAAAGGAAAATGCACTCTCCTCGTCGCACTACGTTACCTTTTTTAGATTCACACTATTCGCGTACTAGCGGTTCGGGTGATTCTCCCGTGGTGTACGAGAGGCAACGAGATAATTCCAACTGATTCGAAGCGCGATCGTCCGTCTCCTCGATGCTCCTCGAATGGCGCTACCTCGGGGTCTGATGTCGGGGTGATCCGTAGAAAGAGGGAGAAGCGCGGCGGCCGCGTCGCCCGCTCGTACCGGCTTCTCCTTCGGAGAGGGAGAGAGAGAGATGCTCGATCGAGTCAATCGCCTCGGCTTCCATTGGCGGAGAGAAAGAGAGAAAAGTCCCGACGTCACTCGGCTCCATCTGTGTGGGAGGAACTCCCGACGGCGACTGCCTAGAGGCGCGACGGCGGGGAGGTATGAACCTCCATGAAGCGTATCCCCGGTACGGCGCGCGAGAACAGCGGCGAATAGGGGGAAGGATTCCCCCGGAACGCTCTCCCCGGTTAGAGTTAACGGCTCGATCCGTGACTGCGTCACAAACCCCCGGGCCTGACTCGAATACACCGTCGACAGAGGGGTGTATGAGTGTCATATTAAACGTCCTGGGAGGCACTTCACTGGGGAGCACTTCAAGGAACCGGTCCATCTCGATAACTGTCACTAGGGAGCACTGTACTTAAATCTAGAACACTTCACAAAGCCAACAGAGGCGTCACCTTCGTCACTGGGAACGAATTGCCCGTAGGCCTATACAGTGAGGTTGCTAAATATCCATTAGAGGCACCGAACGCAAAGTCGCAAGGGGAAAGGGGGGTGCTCGCAACGAAATAAAAAAAACT
Source organism: Trichopria drosophilae (assembly GCA_030407085.1). Lineage (NCBI taxonomy): Eukaryota > Metazoa > Arthropoda > Insecta > Hymenoptera > Diapriidae > Trichopria > Trichopria drosophilae. Next base: position 87,563,775 of record CM059584.1, read on the forward strand.
AAAATGGTGAATACGCAGATTCACTGACGCATGTTCGAACGCTACGCTGAATCACATCAACTCAGGACCATGCCCGCATATGGCAATGATCCTGTTTACACATCACTCAAATCCATACTACAGAAAGATGTCACACCAGTAAAAGCAAAAGAACCCGGCATCGCAAAGACATACCATCGCCACAACTCATAACCCAAAAAAAAACGAACATCGCAATCATACTCTTTACGAAGGTAAGAGTCGCAAATACAAGAAAAATCAAAAATCGCAACTAGGCGATACATAAAAAAATGTGACAGGTTTTACGGGTTACTTCCCTGTTCACCCGGGGTAGCAAAATCGCCATCTGGCTTATATAATGTGACTTATAACTAGGCCTTAATTTCTATCGCACGGTTGGGATTCGCCTCTTCCAGTTCCATACCTTTACAATCATCATTCCAGCTAAGACGTCGTGGAGGATGGAGAGAAGGATGGAATGCCGAGGGATCCGCGTGACAAAAGAAAAGAGGGACAGTACGATATGCAACGACAACAAAGGATTTGAGATGACATATGCTGATGCGGTTGATACATGCTCACGATGGGGTAGCGGCTATTTTCGCCGTGGGGCCAACTCCATACTCGTAGATTCGTAGGTGATGATGTCACGTCGGGCTACCGAGGTTTCGACTCACATTAGGCGACCATACGATAGACTTGGAGGGGATATCGTGTTACACTAGACCGTTTACGCAACTGTGAAGCGCATCTGCAATGGCATAGTATACAACGACACGATAGTTTCCGGGCCAACAAAACGCGAAGGGACAGCGCATACCTCGACTGTATTCTTATCGCGATGGATACTAAATTGACTCGACAAGGTCGCGGTTTATCGCGACGCAGAAATTTAAGTACTCGAAAACGTGACTTAGCACCATGTATGCGCGAATCAGCGCCAATTAAGCTCGAAGTTATCAACGGCGTGCGTCGTCTAAGACGTACCCATGGGCTGATAAAGCTGCGCTGGTTAGCGTAAAAGCCAACGTAAGTTACCTAAATGCGCGATTTAGTGCAATATGGAGATAACGCATGGGTGGCGTGACTAGACGTAATACAAAGTCAAGCAAACCGAGTGCATAACTCAAACTACGCGAATTCCAAGTCGGCCTTTGACGCCATGCACTACTACCACCAATATGAGCGTACCTCAGCACCATCGGACATTGAATAAATCTACTGAAAGTCCGTTCGTTAGAGCTACAGATGGCTCAACGAAAACGCCATGGGTCGACGACCCTTTTTTTTCACAAACGTATCGCAAAGACATAGATATTAATTAAGGATCTCCATATTTAGGCGTGAGCCAAGCTCTAATTTCGCTCCCTACGCGAGTTAGCGTAGGTACCGAATAAATTAACGACTAGCCACGACGTATTGGCCGTCAAATTATTGAACAGAAAACCGCGAGTTTACACGAATCAAAGTTACTCGCATACTCAGAGTGAGTAGGTGCTAATTCGCAAAAGAAAATTTTTAAGGGACGGTTGCGATTCCCCGAAATCAACTCGACTATATGGTTTAGCGCAACCGATCTAACTTTTCTTACATCCTTTGCGGCCACGGGGGCACGCAACAGGAACTCACTCGGTATTGTCGAGTACTGAGCAACGACACCAAAAAAAAAGAAAATTGTATGGAATTTGTGTATCAAATCGTAACGTAACATAGTCGGGGATTTTTACTAGATCGGCTAATTATGTGTAAAAGTTACAATTACTACATTATGAATATTTTAACGCGATGGACTGACACAGATCGCAAAAAAAAACACGGTTACGTTCCTGACGACTGAATTAAGCGACTTCATGTGATAAATGCTCAACTCTAGGGGCTTGAGATCCATTCTACAATTATACATCCGTGCTCACGCGTATCTGGATTTTTGTGCCGAAGGGACAACTTAAACGCAAGGGGCAACCAAACACAATCGTGTCGAAGAAGAGGGTGGTAATCATCGCGTCATCAGCGCTTCGCGGAGCGAGAGACGGCAGATGTGGGGGGGGGGGGGGGAAAGCGCGGTATACAGCAAATCATTGAAAATAACTCAAACAAAAACGTCAATACGAAAACTCGAAAGATATAGATCAATGTATCTCGCGATATTTATCACCAAATATATCGCAAAGTTTATCGCAAAGTTATTCGCAAAAGTTGTCGCAAAGTTTATCGCAAAGTTATTCGCAAAGCTTATCGCAAAGTTATTCGCAAAGTTTATCGCAAAGTTACTCGCAAAGGGCCAACATAGACGCAAAGGACGGCGCTACATTGATAAGGGGATATCACAAAGCATCGTAATGTCATCTTGCTATTTCTACACACATGGTACATTAGTGCTATTTAAATCAGTGTATTATCCTTGGGGGCATCCTACGGGATCGTAGACCATAACGTCGTTCTAATAAGGGTGGGGGTGGGGAAGGCGCACACCTGGTCGACACTCTACGCGGACGACCGGGGCGCCTGCGAGTGAAAGTCGGTTCGACTGTCTCCGGCGGCCTTGCCGCGAGGTGGGCCTCGCTGTGGCGGGGCGCACGTGGAGTTTCACTCGGACAGGGGGGCATTTCTCCAGCTGGTTTCGGAGGTCGACCGCGGCGACGCGGCACCGGGTCGGTACTCACCGGATTCGGAATAACTGGGTTCGACCGAGGGCTGGGAGTATCTTCGTGCGTATTAGTCGAGACGGTTCGATCGTTTGTAGAATGACTTCCTTCGTCGGGGGGGGGGGGGGTTACGGCTTCAGATCTTTAGTAGGGGCCCTGGGGTTCGGACGCCTCTCGGGGTCGTCGAGCTCAAAGACGACGGGAGAGATTACCCGCAGAATACGATGGGGGCCACTAAATTTGGGCGCGAGTTTGGCCGCGAAATTTTGAATCCCCGACGAAAGGAAACGGATGCGACGTAGTACTAGGTCACCCAACTGGTATTTTACTTTTCGGTGGGAACGATTATAATACTCTGCTTGGCGCGTCGCGGCGCGCTCAAGATTACGATGTATCCAATCGTGGATTAACGGTAGCCTCCTCATTCGATCACGCCGGAACTCCGGATCCTTAGGGAGCGTGAGCGGAGGAGGGGGGAGGTCAGTACGCAAATTCCTAATCGCTACCGGGTTGCGACCGTAATTAAGAAATGCGGGCGTCATCTTGGTCGATGATTGGACCGCGGTATTCAAAGCGAATATCAATTCCTCAAGATGCACATCCCAGTCGCGATGATCATGCGACACGAACGTACACATCATCGTCTTGAGGGTTCTATTAACCCTCTCGACTGGGTTGGCCTGGGCGTGGTAGGGGGGAGTCCGAGCGGAAACAATACCCAATTGATTCAAATGCGTCTTTACGTGCGAGTTATCGTATTGTTTCGCATTATCCGATAAGAAATACTTTGGGCAACCCCATCTATTTATCACGAGACTATCGAAAGCGGCCATTATAGCCGATCCAGTGGCGGCACGGAGGGGTATCACTTCTATATATTTCGTGAACATATCCTGGAAAACTACCACGAATTGGTTTTGACGCTTACTGGGGGGAAATGGTCCCATGACGTCGGAACTGACTGTCATCCATAGACCTTCGGTCGTTCTCTCACACATGAGTCCCGTAGGGGCCTACTGGGAGACTTTTTGTCTCTGGCATTCGGGACAACGGGCGACGAACCTCGCGACGTCCTGGAAGACACCGGGCCAGTAGAAGTCTTGGATAAGACGGTGATACGTCTTATCCACTCCTAAGTGGCCGGCTTGCGGACAATCGTGTGCGTCTCTCAGGGCGCGAGCACGCGAGTCCGCGGGAAGGACTAGCTCCCAGGCGCCGAGGTCGCTCACGGCAGCTTCTATAATAGGGTGTGGTCGGTGGAAATATATTCGATCGTCCTCGATGCGCCAATCGGGGTACTTCGAAGGGAACTTTCGAATATTCTCCAGTTTCTGAGTATACCACTGATCCTCTGTATCTCCAAGGGCGCAAAGGGCTTCATCAAGGTTCTCATACATCCGCGAAAGAGCATCGGGCACCACGTTAAGAGTACCCTTCATATGCTCGATTTTCATATCATAGGCCTGCATGGCCAGAGCCCACCGTGCTAGTCTACCGGTCGGGTCCCGCAGGTTCCTCAGCCATTGCAGGCTGCTATGATCCGTTATAATTCTAAAGTGGGTTCCCTCGATATAAGGTCTGTACTTCTTCACGGCCCAGACGACGGCGAGGCACTCTTTTTCGGTGACCGTATATTTCCGTTCGGCTTTAGTGAGCATACGACTGGCGAAGCTGATCGGATGCTCATTACCGTCCACCTCTTGGGTGATGACCGCGCCGATCGCGAAGTCACTCGCGTCCGTTTGGATCGTGAAGGGTGCATCGAAATTTGGGCGGGTGAGGATTGGAGTATGGGTAAGGGAGTCACGGAGGGACTCAAAAGCAGCCTGCTGCTCCGGACCCCAGACCCAGGGAATGTTTTTCATCAGGAGTTTAGTTAGAGGGATACGATCTCGCGAAAAGTCTGGGAGGAACCGCGAGTACCCCACCATGCCCAGAAAGCGTCGTAGCTGTTTGAGATTAGTGGGGGGTGGAAATTCAAGTACGGGGGCGACCTTGTCCGGATCAGTCTTGAATCCGTCGCGATTCAGTACGAAACCGAGGTACTTCACCTCCTCCCGGAAGAATTCACTCTTCTCCAAATTTAACTCTAGACCGGCGTTCCGCAGATTGGTCAGGACAAGTTCTAAGTAGCGGAAGTGGCCCTCCTCATCGTCCGTGGCGATGTTGATATCATCGAGGTACGCGAATACGTGGGGCTCCCACGCGGGATCGATGAGGCGGTCCACCAATCGCTGAAACGTCGCAGGTGCGTTGGTGAGCCCAAAAGGCATGCGCCTAAATTGGAACAATCCGCGACCTGGGCCTCAAGAACTGGGAGACGATCTCGCGACATGCAACCCCTAAATATGATCGCGAAGCTCCCGTATCTACAAGGGCCCTTATAACCTTTCCGTTTAAGGCAAGACGTAAGTGGGGACGCGGATCGGAGTCTACAATTCCAAGATTATTTTTACGGGATTCTGTTGCCGCAGATCTTTTATTTGCTACTAGGGGAGTACGACGGGTGGAAAACCGCTGTACGGCAGCTGAATAACCAGTAAGTGCGGTCTTTTCATCGGCAGCTTTGCTAGCCGTATCCCGCGACTGGAGGGGGCGTGAAGACCGGTGTGCTAGGGGGGGTCTCGGGGACACCGTCCCCCCCCTTTAGCAGTTTCCCGACTTTTTACGCGCGCACGCCGGACAGTTATTTGCATCTCGGCCTGGGTAGCCGCAGATGCGACAGAAGTACCCCAATGGGTGGGGGCACTCGCGATACACGTGACCCGACTGTTTGCAATTGTAGCAACGGACGGGATTACGTGCCGGAGGTGACGTGGTCACCGGGGGTGGAGGTTCCCTTGGTGCCTCGTCCATCAGACGAGGTAGCCTTTGGGACGGGGGCGTACTAGAAGTTCCCGAAGGTTTACGCGGCGATGGGGGTTTTACCGAAGGGGGTTGTTTTGGAGCTCTAGTGCTCGCGGCCCGCATTACCGGCGCAGCTTCCTCTCCCATGGGGGAGGGCGGCTGCAAGGGAGCGGGGGCGGCGGACTCCTTCAGGGCCGGCTTGACGGTAGGAGTCGCAAGGGCCAGCTTCTCCTTTCCCCGCCTCGCCTTCGGCGTATATGCAAAAGCGGGGAAAGCCGATTGATTAGCCGCGGGAGGGGGCAGATATACCCTCTCCTGATTTGCGGCCCCTTCTACTTGTCTACCAATTCTCAATAGGTCGGAAAAATCGTACACGGAGTCACGCTCGATTTTTAGTGCGAGACCGGGGCGCAGATTCTGTACCGCGATATCTAACTGTTCCTCTAGAGCCGGGGGGAACGTGAGTAAATTAAAAAGACTGCGTAGGGAGACTAAATACTCCCGTATGGGCTCCTCGGGCCCTTGGGTGCGCAGGGTAATCTCCCTTTTGATGCTGACTTCCAGGTGGCGTTGACCAAAGGCATCGCGGAAATATCGCACGAAGCCGGAGTAGGTGCTCCAACTGGCTTTTTCCACCCGGTACCAATTAAGGGCCGATCCCCTAAACGCTTCGGGTAGGGCGCGCAGGAGGTCCTCCTCGGTCAAATCCCGGCTGGTGACGTATTCACCTAATTTGACGAGGAATTCCTCAGCATCTTCCCCCTCCTCCCCTGAATAGCGTGGCCCATGCGTCCTCCAGTGTTCGATCGCGGTTTTGTGCCAACGAACGCTGGACATTGACAAGCTGGGGTTGAATGACCCTCCTGCGTGTGACGCATTGCCATCGACGTGATGAGAGGAGTGGGGGTGGCCGACCCGAGTGCTATTATAGCGAGGTTGGTAAGGCGACAAATCATAGGTGAGATCTGCCGGGAAGTGCACACTCGACGACCCGGCGGTTGAGCGACGAGGTGGGGGTTGGCGCGTTGCCAATGGACGAAAGGGGTCCCCGTGACGCGCGCCGACATTGTCGCGAGGTGGGGGACCGAAAATACCCGCCCGTGAGGGCTGCGGCTCATCCTGTATTCCACCCGAGGCAGCACTCGGTCGGAAAGGCTCAGGGGCCGACTGGGTCGGGTCACGTGACCCACCTAGTGCAGGGTCATTCCCGATTAGCCGATTCGACGGGTTATAGTCGTTCACGGTACGACCCTCTGGTTGAGGGTCGTCTTCGCGGCGGTCGTCGCTAGGGGTGGGTACGGACGCGTGATTTATTCGACCGACTGGATACGTGGAGGTGTCCGCCATCGGAAACCGGAAACTATCCTCCTCTCCGAATGAGATCGGGTCCCGATAATAGGCGCGTGATCGATCCGACGGTAACCCATGGGCGGCAAACGCGAAGGCTCCTAGGCGAGACGTCGGTGGAAGCTCCACGTGACCCGGGTAGGTCGCACTCATCGAATCGCCCAAAACGGTCCCTATTATGGGACAACCTACCGCTTCGGACAACGTATAGGGGGGTTGATCACCATACCCATCCGTACTAGCGTTCCACTCGACCGGGGTATCCGGGAATCGCCGCAAAATGGTGTATCGCACCAGCTGATCCCGGATTACCTCCACTGATCCGGCGATCAGGAGTTCGGCCTTATCGCATTTACCGATAAGATCGCGTAGATCGACGATTCGATCGATCTCCGCCCGTATTGCCGCGATTTGGGCAAAACTGGCGATTTGCCGCCCCGCCGCGCGGGAGGGGGTGACGTTAGTCGCGGTAGCCGAAAATGCCACGGGTGTCGTCGTAATAGACGGGTGTCCCGAGGTAGTGGTGGGGGTTACCACCGTTAACGTGGGCTCTACCGTTGCCGGGGAACTAGTGGGAGTGGGTAGCGATGTATCCATTGTCCCGAATCAAACTATGAAAAGAAGAGAAAAAAAGAAGAAAAAGTTCGGACGCTCCTCAAGGTCACCGCGCAGGTCGAGATTCTACGTCGAGCTGCCGGATTCGTAAATCGAACGACCTGTGGTCCAACTTATGCAAGAAAAACGAATACGAAGCTCGAAGAGAAAAAAAAAAGAAAACTCGGCTTCGCTGATATGGGGTCAGAACGGATAACTGGTGCACAGGGAAAGCGTTACTCCCGTCACCAAAAAAAAAAAAAAAAAATCAAAACAAAAAAGAATTTTAAGAGGAGAAAAATGTAATTCAGGCCTCCGCGGACCGATAGCCAAAAACTCTCAAAAACAGGTGCAGAATAAGCGCGAGGGCACAAGCAAAAACAACCAAGTCACAAAAAAAAAGAGAAGAAGGGGGATCTCCCCCAGATGCCACAACTTTTTTATTTACAGAGGCGCGGAACAGTTATCTGTCACAGCCTACGCCTCGACAATGGTTGCAATAATCCAAACCGCGACGGGTAGGGGATCGCGCATAGCGATGGTACGGGGGTTCTAGAAAATTCTTCGGGTCGCTGCACTGGTACATACAAGATATATATATATATATATATATATCAATTCTATTATTTATATTAATTATCCTTTCGCATAATACATCAATCGAAATTTACTTCGACTTAATTGCAGGAGCTGCGTGTCTCTCTATGGTTTGCTGCAGGGGGAGGGGGAAATCCTGTACCTGAAATCGCGAAAGTCAAAACGAAAGAAAGTTAAAACGTTTAAATTGAATATGCCAAACTAACTTAACTCTTCCGGGAGATTTGCTATTAAATGGAAAAACGGAACAAGACCTCAAATTTAATTGAATTTAAACTTCGTTCCCTCACTATTGTGAGAAAAAATAAAAATTTTTCTGAAGTTTCATAAAATTAAATTGAATCTGCAAAACTAGATCAGAATTGAAAAGAAAGTTTATTTTGATAAAAAGAATTCTAAGTTCCGTAACCGACTCTAATTAGCGAAGTAATATTTAAGTTTCAAATTACTAAATATTATAAACGGGTCTTGAAAAATAACTGGAAAAGTGCGTTATTTATTTCCCGGTATTTTCGAATGTTAATTATTCCAGGGACAACAACATTTACTTAGGCCAACGTCATCATCGACCCGAAGGGGGATACGGGGGGAGACCATAGAGAGAATAATAAATGCTGAAAAGGTAAACACAAGTATACATTCGTATTATTCATGCAACGAATTATTATTACAATTATAAATCCATATAGCAATATTCAGGGAGATTGATTGGGAAGAAACGTAAACAAGGTCGTTTCCGAGAATTTCTCGGAATAGGCCGAAAAGAAATCTATTGTTTCCTGACGAAAGTTGCGGCTTTGTTATTGTTGACAAAGCTCACAACTAATTTACTGGAGATTAACTTTATTTATTTTCGAAGTTGTTTTCAATTTCTGAAAAATGATTATCGTTAAGATATACAACTTCGAAATATTATCAAATAATTAATTATTTTCAAACGGTGCAAATTCAAACTCGAAAATTTATTTATGCAAACATTTTTTGAACATGATAAACGATTTGAATTCCAAACACCAAAGAGAAAATATATTTTATAATTGCTAGAAATTTAATATGATATGTCTATTATTCCTCAATTAATATTCCGTAATACCCGGAATCGGTTCGGGACAACAATGCGGACGTCGTATGACGTCACGCTACTTTCAGGCCAGCTTTATGGGCTCGGAATTGTGATTGTGGAGGGAGAGGAGTAGCGAGGGAAATCTGAAGGACGGAAAAGGAAACACATTAAACGCACATGTTTATATTATTAATAATTCTAGTCTTAAGATTAATGATTACACCAAGGGAAAAAGAGGGGGGCGCGAACAACACAGTCGGAACTGAAAAAAACGCGAAACTCAAACGAAACTTTCTCCGGCGAACTTCATCGATACAAATTTTTAATTACAACAAAAAAATGTTCATGATTTTTGGGAAATCTTTTTAGATTTCCCCACCAGGGATGCCATTTGTAACCCTTCTTTTTTATTTTCCAAAAACACAAAGAGGGGATCGAAATTTATCACTTCCATTCATTCGTTCCAAATCGATATATTTTCCGATAAACTTACATTAAATTTATCTTAACTGTCGCATACGGCGCGGGCCCTAATCACGCAAGGGGAATCGTTACAAAAAAAGATGACCGGAGAAATACTCAAATATAAAAGAAAAGAAAAACGAGGAGAAAGGCAAACCGCGAACAAAGAGGACGTGTCTACCGCACTACACGTAATTCCTCGCAAAAGGGGGAGTATCGGGAGAATGGTGGCCCCATGGGCGACTTACGGGTAGTTGGATGTTCGGCTGGAAGGTTCACGGTGAACTCCTCCCAAGGATGGTGTCCTCTGCTGTGGGCCGGAGACGTCGTCTTCTCCGGTAGATCGGATGGAGGAGCCGTTTGGGCCCTGGAGCGCGTTCGCCTCCTGTTGGTGGGGTCCCGGGTTTTCGGAGGTCGACCTGACACCGTAATCCACAAACAGGAAAAGGCACTCTCCCCGTCGCACTACGTTACCTTTTTTAGATTCGCACTATTCGCGTACTAGCGGTTCGGGTGATTCTCCCGTGGTGTACGAGAGGCAACGAGATGATTCCAACTGATTCGAAGCGCGATCGTCCGTCTCCTCGATGCTCCTCGAATGGCGCCACCTCGGGACCTGATGTCGGGGTGATCCGTAGAAGGAGGGAGAAGCGCAGCGGCCGCGTCGCCCGCTCGTACCGGCTTTTCCTTCGGAGAGGGAGAGAGAGAGATGCTCGATCGAGTCAATCGCCTCGGCTTCCATTGGCGGAGAGAAAGAGAGAAAAGACCCGGCGTCACTCGGCTCCGTCTGTGTGGGAGGAACTCCCGACGGCGACGGCGGGGAGGTATGAACCTCCATGAAGCGTATCCCCGGAACGGCGGGCGAGAACAGCGGCGAATAGGGGGAATGATTCCCCCGGAACGCTCTCCCCAGTTAGAGTTAACGGCTCGATCCGTGACTGCCTCACAGTTTAAAGAAATTGTAAGTATATATTTTTTCACGTAATTATGATATATTTTTTGTAACTCATTTCAGTTATATGGCTATTTGTGAGAATCATTATTATCAGTGACCGGCAATAATATATAATAGATTTTCTAAATTAGTAGTAATAAATAAATAATTTTCTAGTCCTAGTCCCGTTACACAGTTAGGACAATATCGCCAAAATGTTTCTATTTCTTCTTTATCAGCCAAAAAGTTTCTATTTCTTCCTTATCAGCCAAAAATGAATTTAATATGTAATAATATTTTATGTTTAGTATCATAAAACATACATATATCTACACTGAGACCCCTTAACAATATGATGGTAATTAATTCATACGTTGCGATTTCCCAATGAAAAAAGATATTCAAAAATTCTATGATTAAATACATTTAGAGAACTGGCTAATTAAGAGGTAATGAACCTAGTAACTTATTTTATGTAAAATTATCTGTAACTAATGCAATTACACATATCCAATGCCCAATACTTGAATAATTGTTGTTTAGGAAGTTCAACATATTTAAAAAAAAATATAAAAATAATCAAAATTAAAAAATACCACGACAAGGACATTACAGAACTAATAATAAAAAGGGAATATAATAGCATGTATGAATACAAGCAGCTGGACATAAGCAATATAAATTCTCTAACAATTTGTAATGAAAGTTTAAAAAAAGTTAAAATTAGCACCGAATCTATTGACATATTTTAGACCCGTTTAAATTGAAATGATCACGTTTCAGAGAATATACAATAGAAGTAATATACTAAAATAGATTCAAATGAAAAAAATATCGATGAAATATAAAAAGTATAAAAAGCGTGGTATTTAACAATTTTTGTCATTATTAATAATTCGCACAAATAGAAGTAGAATCAAAGTAAGTCACGAAAAGTCTATAAAATTTTGATTAATTTTATACTTTGTTTGAAATATGTTAATGTTCCTAAACAACAATTATTCAAGTATTGGGCATTGGATATGTGTAATTGCATTAGTTACAGATAATTTTACATAAAATAAGCTGCTAGGTTCATTACCTCTTAATTAGCCATTTCTCTAAATGTATTTAATCATAGAATTTTTGAATATCTTTTTTCATTGGGAAATCGCAACGTATGAATTAATTACCATCATATTGTTAAGGGCTCTCAGTGTAGATATATGTATGTTTTATGATACTAAACATAAAATATTATTACATATTAAATTCATTTTTGGCTAATAAAGAAGAAATAGAAACATTTTGGCGATATTGTCCTAACTGTGTAACGGGACTAGGACTAGAAAATTATTTATTTATTACTACTAATTTAGAAAATGTATTACATAATATTGCCGGTCACTGATAATAATGATTCTCACAAATAGCAATATAACCGAAATGAGTTACAAAAAATATATCATAATTACGTGAAAAAATGTATATTTACAATTTCTTTAAACAATTACAATATTTTAAAAAGTATATAATAAATAATTTAAATAGCATTTAATAAATTATAATATTATTTTTACCAAATGCTTTTTTTAATTTTTATTATTTTTAAGCATTTTATTAAAGCTAAATAAAAAAGACTTAGTAACAGCAACGTTCCAAATAATGGACATTGAATAGGTATAATTTCATTACAGTTACAGATCATTTTGCATAATATTAGTTACTATTTTGAATCGGAAAAAAATATTATTACATTTCATTTTTGGAGGATAAATAAGAAGCGAAAAACTGTCGCAATATTTTTATAACTTTGGAAAATTATGTATTCAATACTACTAGTTTAGACAATGTGTTATCTTATTATTATTACTTTCATAATGTCGTTTTCGTAACATTTTTTAATTTTAATTATATTTAAGCATTATATAAAGCTTCATAAAATTAGAGTAAGTAAAAACAACATTCCAAGTATTGGAAAATGGATGGGTATGATTGCATTAGTCACAGATCTTTTGCATAATATAAGCTACTATTTTATATACGTAAAAAGTATTGTGACATATTAATTTCATTCTTAGCGGATAAAGAAGAATTAAAAACATTTGGCAATATCTTCCTAACTGAAGAAATTTATTTATTTAATACAACTGTAATAGACAACTATATAAATAAAATATATTCGTCAAAACAAGTTACAGAAAATACCTTAAGTTAGGTTAAAAGTATATTTAAAAAATAAACAATTCTTTAAAAAAATATACAATAAATAATTTGAATAGCATTTAAGAAATTGCAATAAATTCATAATTATGAAAATAAAAAAAAAATAAAAAAAGCATCTGCGAGTACGCGAACTACAGAAGTTATATTTATCAGTCGAGCGCTTTAACCACTCGGCTACTACAACCCTTTACGAGATAAGACGTAAAGCGGCTGATAAACTGCTAGCCGCAGTCATTTATTTGAAGCATGAACGCGCAAGGACTGTAGATTTTCCGCCGACGCGCCCAATCTGCGCACATCACGCACACCACTCGATACTCACTGACACACACAGATAGAAACCTACACTATTACTCGACTTGAAATAGGCTTTCCCTTCTAGCGGATTCCCTCCCCATAAAGCACGTCAAATGGGGCTATATCGGCCGGCTGTAGTTCCGTTTCCTTACTTCTTACTTCGTGTCGGGAATAAACGATCAGAATGTTTTACGTGTGTGAGTTACTGTGGGTGTTTATCGTTTCAACCATGAATAACTCAGAACGCAGATATCGTCCCACATGGAGATTTTAAGGTCGTAAGTCGTAAGCGTGGAAATTAAATTCGCTGGGTGTACGTTTATTGGGATGGTAACCGAAATCGAGCATTCCGAGCATCTATTTCGAGTCATCTGAAAGACGCAATTCTGTTTATTTCTATTGGGATATTAACATATATCTATATGTTAGATAAACGGATTTCATATATACCACACACTTAGAATCCCTTGTACTTGCGAGAAAGTTTTATAGTTCGCTATCTAACGGCCCATATAAGTGTATCCAAAAATTATAACGTTGAGATACACCCAACGAATTTAATTCGCACGGGGAAACCCGCAGTCGTCCTTGTTTTTAACTACATATCTTAATGTGAGAAACACAGAAATCCGAGGTAATTCCCCGTGCGAATTAAATTCGCTGGGTGAACAAACGGGGACCTTAGCGATCTGTAATTAATCTCTGGATAAAGCCTTCACCGATTCACAATGTTTTGATATTTAGTTGAGAGGGCGCCACTTAACGGACCTAAACTGAACGGATCGCCAGTCAACTAAGCAATTTCTTCTTAAACACTGCCTTGTCGAAGATTTGTATGTTACAATCTGTATGTATAAGTTAGTTCCTATATGGTTCTTTTTGAGGGCTTATGGGGTTCAATACGATGACATCTAACGGCATAGCCAAAGAACAGGAAGTTTCGCCCGCATGCACTTACTGCACGTGTGTATGCATTGCACAATAGAAAAACAGGTCATATAATTTCGGCTAACACGATGAAGTTGCCATCAGTTGTCATTGTGGTCAGACTCATTCAAATTGTACATTGAAAACAGATTTAATCGTCGATATTTGAACAAAATATAATTGCAGAAAATTAACGTAAAAATGTAATATTTTAATACTTAAATGTGCACTTGAAGTTACTACTCATTACTGTGGATTTGTTTTTATTGTCTCTTGAAATTTTTATTTAAATTTCAGATATTAATACATAATAGTAATAACTTAGCAAATTTGTCGGCTATGGTTATAGCTGGTGGTGTTTGGATGCAAAATGCCTCGGATTCAAATCAGGACAAAATGACAGCTATAGGAGTATTAGTTTGCCGTGATAACTCGTACCCTTTCCAAGAGCGAACATTATCTTTAGAGCAACCGATAAAGATAGGTCGTTCTGTTGCAAGAGCAAGAGCTTCCTCAAATAATGCTATTTTTGATTGTAAAGTTTTATCCAGAAATCACGCTGTACTTTGGTATGATTCTGGCAAGTTTTATCTACGAGATACTAAGAGCAGTAATGGAACTTTTGTCAATAATAAAAGACTTAGTCCGTCTGGCGAAGATTCTTTAGCTAGTGAAGTATGTTCAGGAGACATAGTACAATTTGGAGTAGATGTCGTGGAGAGCATAAAAAAGGTTACTCACGGATGCATAGTTGCTACTTTAAAGTTATACTTGCCGGATGGAAAAGAAGCGAAAGCAAGTTTGACAACATCAGTAACTTATGTTAATGTAACTTTGGAAGATTTGTATAGATTAAATCAGTTTATTCAAGAAGCTGGAAGAAGAGAACGAGCACTTCGATCAAAATTAGAATACATGCAGCAACTAATAGAAACTACCAGAGTTGCAACAAACCAGTCCTGGAAAGCGTTAATCTTGGAAGATTGCCTTTTGTCACGGTTAGAAATGGTTGAGAATCAATTAACTGCATATTCAAAGAATTTCAGTGAAGATAAGATAAGAACTGAATTAATAAAACTACTGGAAGATAAAGCTCAATATCAACATGCTGCAAAAGAGTTGCTGCAGAAAAAATTACAAGAAAAGCGAGAAATAACAGAAAAAGTTCAAATCTTAGAGTGTCATTTGAATGGAGCTCAAGAAGAAACACAATGTTTACAACAAGTCATTAAAGAAAATCAAACAGAACTTCAGGAATTTGCAAAAAAATATGCTAAGGGACAACAAAATCTTAAAGATATTACTGAAAAGCTTCAAAAAACTGAAGATAAACTGAAAAGTATCCTTCAAAAAGTGGATAGAGAAAAAGAACCACATACACGACTCTTTGAAGATCAGTTACATATAGCAAATAATTTTGACTTGCATGATTCTATAACTGATCCTGTTAATATTCATAAGCAAATTACTGCCCTTCGAAATTACATGCAAGCTTTGCATGATAAAAATTTGAAACTTATAGCAGATCAGTCAGATATCAAAAATATGATGAATCCTGTAGAAACACTAAGTGCTATTCTTCACAAATTGCATTTGATGTATATTCAATTGTTAGATATTAATTCACAAAGAAGCATTCAGGAGTATGAGGGTATTAACTCTGAGGATTTTATTCTTCATTTGAAGAAAAGCAGCTGCATAGGACATATTTGTAAGAAGGATCACATATTAGCTCCATTAATAATGAGCACTGAAATTATTTCTAATGGAATTGAGGATTCTAAAAATATTTATGACAGTGATAAAAAATGCGACATAATTTTGTGCGACAAGAATTTCACATCTGCAGGACGCAATACAAAATTGCACTTTAGTCAAGATACAGGAGAGAATTTATGTGATGAATTTGCAGTAGATTTAAGTACTGAACATTTGATACACAAAAACTGTAATGCAGAGGAATCGAGGCTTGATGAGAATGAACTACTCAATTCCAAACTTGCAGAATCGCTAAAATCATTTAATTATGAATTATCGCCAAATGATCAGCACATTCGTTTTTTAAATCTAATGAAAAATCCCTTTTCAATAGTTCACAAAGATAATGTAAAGCAGCTATTAGATGAAAATTACTTAACAACCCTGAAACCGTTATTGCCTCTCGACTGTGATTATGGCATTCAAGTGAGGGAATATATTTTAAGAAGCCTAATATCCAATTCAAATTCTCTTAAAGAAGACGATAATTCGGTGGTTCGACAAATGTTGAGTAAAGATTTGGAATCTTTAAGAAATTGGCTTAATCATGAGTCAGACGATAGTGTTGTTGCTAAACTACAAGAATTACATAAAGAGATGAAAAAAGAAATCCAACATATACAAGAAGTCAATGAACAGTTAGTTATACTTAAAGAAAAGTTTAATACATCTAATAAAGAAAAAGCAGACCTCATTAAAAAATATAAAGTTCTCAAGTCCCAATGTGGTGATTTATTAAATGTATCTTACTCAATACCGATTCATTACGTGGTACCAATTGTTATAGCTTTCACTTGGTTACTTCTAGAAAAAATTTTATAAGAGAAATTTTTTTACTTATTGTACATAGTTTTCTTCCGAGAAATATACTCTAATTCTAAAATTATATGATAAACAATGTATGAAAGTATATTTTTTTTTATAAATTATGTTAACATTTATTGCATAAATAACTGGATTTAATGTAAAATAAAGAAGGGCAATAGTAAACTAACTCTGATTTGCTTTCCATTTTATTTGTTTCTGGATGACCCGGCTGTATACCCAGATATAAAATGCCATAGAATACATTCAGAAACTGACAAGAATTTGAAACCTAATTATCGATCTTGTGCATTTGTCCCTGCAATTCAATATGCTTGTGAGTAAAAATGTTATTTGCATTTAACTGAATCATGAAAGAATAGACCAAGCTAAACTTGCTTGATTCAAACAGCAATTGTTGATAACTACATGCGCTTCTGTGATCCTGATGGGATAATGGCAGCACAAAAGTCGCAGTAAGATGTACCAACGCCAGTGCAGTACTAAAAAGGTGATGTTAAAGCTATATTAATTTTTGTCATTGATGAAACTTTTACATCGTTTGTTTTAAAGCAACCTAAAATAAGAAAATAAATATCTTAAATTATTACCAATCCTAGTACTTTACAGAAATTGAATACTTTCAATAAAGGACAGTAGAATATGAGTGATTGTCTAAAATGTGAACTGAATCCCTCACCCCTTCAAAGTTTATGGATATTTTTTATCCAATTTAAGAGGCCAAGAAACTACATTTTTATTTTTTCCATATTTTTTCGGTAGCCAATATTAAAGATGGGATTTAAAAAAGAAAAGGTTTTTCTTAACTGCGCTTCTACTGGACGTTCCACGACAAATAAAAAAGAAGTTGCATCATTCATGGACTTTCAGGTAAGCTAAAAAAATAACCTCGTTTTTACCACTATAAATTTCAAAAATCATGAAAAATCGAAATTTCACATTGTATGACACGTTTAAGGGTGTTCTCTCAAAAAGTCGGAAGTCAGATTTGACTGTAGCGACACCTACAACTTTTAAGTACACTGATTGGAATGACATCTGCCGACGATATTACGAAGTTCGACTTTCGTCCTCTCGTCTCAGTATCGCATCAAAAAATTTTCTCGAGGGGTTCTTAGCAGTGTTGCCGGATTGCTTTGCCGACTTTACCCTAGATGCCGGTTCAAATAACCCTAAATATCCAAATGCCTGTTTTTATGGCTCCAAATTATCATTTGTCCTGAAATACCCTGAATACGTCTAATTACTATGCCGTTAAGTCGTATATTAGTGGCTTTTTTAATGTTACCTAACCTATACACAGTACAAAAAGGGGCATAACTAAATTCTATATAGGAACGACAAGGTACATATACATACCCTGTTCTTTAAGAAAGTATATTCGAATTTAATATTGTTTATTTTTCAATAACATTGTTATTCTATTTTAAAGAATAATTGGGCATATAAGGTAAAAATTGTGTGCAAAAAATGGTTGTAATGAAATATGTATTCGGTAATTACTAAATTTTTATTGGTTTATTAACTCGGCTTTACTATACAAGCATCTAATAACGACGACATAGATTTATATATATAATAATATGAATCTCTTGTTTCTTTTTTACATTGAAAGATTTCCAAAAATGTAAAACTAAAATGAACTTAAATATACAAGAATGGAATTTTCTCGAATCATGTTACTGGACGGTTTTCGAGGTCGTTGATTAAGAATCTTGGGATAAATACACTTGATTTAAAACGGCTGACCCCTTAATGAGGGATGGAATTTCGTGCTCAAAATTGCATCCACTATTTTGGATTTTGAAAAACTGGCACCGGATTCGTAATCAGCGACTCCAAAAAACACGCGAGTAACGTGTTGTACAACTGTATTAATTTTTCGTACTTATAACGTGCAGGTACGGAAAAAATAAATGGTCTCGAGAAACGGATTGATGTATAAAAAATCAGTTTATTTATTTTTATTTTGGTATATCTCCAATAATAAACAATACACTATTTTTAATAAGACTGCGTAATATTGAACTATTCGCTAATTGTTTAGCCGTAATTTGTCCTCCTTTGGCCCACGTGCATTTTTAATTTACTAATTCTTACCATAGATTAGGATTCTGCGACCCCGAAATCCCCCGAGTAATATCTTTCAAGCGAATGTCTCATTTACTTGTCAGAAATCTGTTGTGGTACTTGAGGACATGGAGTAGAGTATTCTGTCTCCTCAACAGCTTCAACATATATTGATTCTGGTATTAAAATAGCGTACATTTCATGAACAAACAGATAATATTAGTTGCAATATTTTATTCGAACAGAAGAATATTTTAAGAATTATTACAGCAAAATGTCAATGACATACCAAAAGCTAAATGTGAACCGGCGCTTATGGAGTGGAGTTGTCTTTCTCCTACACAGCTTCAAAGTATACTGATTTTATTATTAAAAGAATATATTTTAGAAACTAACAGTCAGTTGTATTTGTAACGATTTATTTCCATATATGTAAAAACATTCAAAGAATTGTTGATGAAATTTATCATTTTGCTACCAAAATGGAGAATTGATAGCGGTAACGGATTGGAGTTTGTACACCACATAAACGTGAATATTTCAAAAAGTGTGAAATTCCGAATTTTTTGTCATATAATCTGATTGAATATTGATAAATACTACAATATGACCGTTGTAATTATTATTCATTTTTAATCTTTTTCAGAAAAAATGCCATGAACGAGGCATTTATTGTTTTTTACCCTCTGGGGATGGAGTGGGGGAAAAACAATAAATATTAAATTGGAACCCCCATTTTTTATTGCAGATTTGGATTCTCTGGAAAAAAGTACACCAATTTGACCCAGTAGATATTGCATTTTGGTTCACAGGTGGGGCTGTAATCGATAAAAATCTAAATTTATCTAAAGACATTGAAATACCTCGAGAACTATGCACAGAATCAAAAAAGGTGTGGGATGAAAGTTGTTCGACACGAAGGGGGGCATCCAGTAATAATGAAATTGACCCCCTCCCCCACCTCCTGGGGGTGGGGTGGGGGAAAACAATAAAACTTAAATAGAAATCTCCATTTTTTATTGCAGATTTGGATTCTTCGGAAAAAAAGTACACCAACTTGACCTAGGAGCTATTACATTATGGTTCACAGGTGACGCTGTAGTCGACAAAAAGCGAAAGTAAAAAATCCCTAAAATTCGACGTCTCCAGAATTCACATCACATCTGATAAATAATAGTAGACGTATTTTATTTTAGAAATACTATTCAATGCCACCACTACGAAATGTTCGTTTTTCTTTGAATTTATATTATTCTTGCAATGTGTTTTCTAGCCGCTACAATGGAAATTATCTTATTTGGTTGTGTGTAAAAAATAGTATATTATGCTTTAAGGGAGGAAAGAGCGTGATCCCTGAGTGGAAGGTTTGCTGCGCGAGCGAAGCGAGGTCAGCCCTTTCAGGAGGTGCGCGCGCATTCCTCTCGTGAAGCATACGCTAGTTTTTTCCTGGCCGCATCCATTACTCCCGCGGGCAGCACTTTTCGTCCCACGGAAGTAATGAGAACGAAGTGCGCATGCGAAATTGACAACTTTCACCTCGCGTAGCGGATATGGAATACGGTCATTCTAACAAAGCTGGGAAAAAATACATTTAGCGTTACCCAGGAAGGTATATCAAGCTGACGCATCGACATCGCAAAAATGAAATTTAAATCCTGGCATCATTTAAAGCTAATTTAATGCTAATTCTATACTCCTATGCCGAATTTAATGCTCTTCGTCAAAGCGGAAAAATCTGTGGATGCGCCAGCTTGACGTCAAGCTGGCGCGTCCACAACGTAAAACCAGTGACTGAGGAGCTATGTGAAAATTATGTTAGGAACATAATTTAAAACTAATTTAATGCTCTCAAAATACCCTAGTCCGAATTTTCCACGACCAGTGTAACCCGTGCTATTGGCATGCGCGAGTTTTTGACCAAGAGGGAAGTGGCTCGTAGAAACATCGTAAGCGATTTATTTCGCAGGCATAATTTAGGGCTCATTTAATGCTAATGTAATGCCCAAATATCGTATTTATAGCTATTCGCTAATAAGAAAAAACGAGGTTGTTTCCTTCAGTCGGAATTTTTTTTATCAGCATGAAGTCTGTTTTTTGGCAAAAAATAGAGAATTCCGCATACTCGACGCTTCTTGAATCGTCGTGCATGCTACTATTCGTTGATACATTTATGGAATTCTCAATATTTCTTTCAGGAATATATCCATTGTTTATTTTTACCAGGAAGTCCGACATGCACATTTTAGTACAAAGTGTACTTGCAAGCAATATTTTATCGAGTTCAGTGGACAATTCTTCCCACACGTGGTCGGTTTCACTTTTCAATTTTCCGTTTAGTTTAAAAAAATCATCTTTTCTTTTTAAAATCGCCCTCACAATGTTTTCTTCTGGAATATTCGCCTTTTTTCCCTGTCTACTCCTGATGAAATGACCAAAATATTCGACATTCACAAAAAAACTCTACTCCGCAGTACTGTGTTTGTATATATTTAAATTCATGCTTACGTTAAATGTGTATGTACCTGGCATGTACTGTGCGTATGTAAAGTATATAGAGGGTGTATAGTATGAGCTATTTTGTTAGTTCCGGGTCTTGTCAAAGTGCACCGCTAAGGTAGAGCGCATCGAAGTGCATTTCGAACAAACCAGCCTCACACACGCGCAAGTATCTACCTAAGAAGCCTCAGAAGTCATCAGAAGTCATCAGAAGATAAAGTAGGTATTTACAGTATAAAATGTAAATTAAAAATTGCTAACACGATTTTCCAAAATTCGGCTTCCGTACAAATAATAATAATAATAATAATAATAATAATAAATGTCTTTATTGTACAATACAATAGTACAAAAGGCGAGACACAGCTATAGCTGCTTTACAGCCTGATTATAATAAAATAATTTTATTTGCTATATATGATCTTAGAAAATAATTAAGACCTGACACGACATTTTCGGAAATAAGTAAAAATCATCTATTTCACAATACACCTCCGTCAATTCTCAATAAATTTATTCCGTGTTTATAAGGCGATGTTTTTAGTGATTAGAATTACTTGTACGGCAGCCTAATTTCAAAAAATCAATTCAGAAACTTTTAATTTATATTTTGCAACGTAAATACCTAGTTTTATCGGTTTTTTTTACTTTTTAAGTAATTATTTACAAGTAATTCAATGTTCAAAAAATAATAGAACCACGGGATCTTTAGTACTTCTAAGAACCTCGGGACTTCTAAGCAAGCGCCCTTCGAAGCCACGTGGTGTAAAATTAGATATAACTCAGAGCTGGCTATCGATCGCGATTGAAGGGGTGCCCTAACAAACACAACATCACAAATAGTTATCGAAATGTTAATATCTGTAAACGTTCGTTAATGTTTTGTTAACATTTCATTAACCAATACTCAAGTGCGTTAGCGGGGGTTTGACGTTGTATACATAACCCTACCCTGTATTTTCTGTACATAAACATAGATATACGTAGGAAGCGGCAATTTTTATAGTTTCGACAGGGTTTTAACCAAAGGAATTAACACAAAAAGGATTTGAAAGGTGTATAAAATAAAATCTTGTTTCGATGAGAGTTTTATCATTAACAGTAGACTTCGTAACTGAAACCTTGGTTTGATGACAGTTTTACTATTGACAGAAGATTTTGTATCTAAAAGTATGGTTCGATGAGATTCTTATTATCGACAAACGTTTTTATATCTAAAACCTTGTTTAGATGAGAATGTTCCTATCGATAGATGATTTGAGATCTAAAACCTTGTTTATATGAGAGTTTTACTATCGACAGAAGATTGTAGATCTAAAAGCTTGTTTCTATGAGACTTTTACTATCGAAGATTTCAGATTTTTTATATTTTTTAGAGTAAAAAAGGATGCTTGTACGCTTTTTTATACTTGCAACCTTCGGAAGTGCATTT
Organism: Trichopria drosophilae; assembly: GCA_030407085.1. NCBI lineage: Eukaryota > Metazoa > Arthropoda > Insecta > Hymenoptera > Diapriidae > Trichopria > Trichopria drosophilae. The sequence goes on from CM059584.1 coordinate 87,586,274, forward strand.
TGAAGAAGTTTTTTCTCTCGTGCTGTCTAAAAACATTTTCTGAAAATACTCATCTGATATTTTGTAAGATCTCTCAATTCGAAGTAAACCTGTATTAATATTTTCAAAGACAAATTCAATGGCAATAAAATTTTTAAAATAAATAATATCGGTATCATATTTTATTCATTAAAAGTACATTCCACTTTATTTAACAATAGCATTAATAATTAACCATTATATCGCAAAAATATTGTAAAATTGCGGATTAATTATTTGGCCTCAATAAGGGTAGACGACAAATTTTCAAGCCGCGTACGGCACTGAAAATTCCACAGAACTCATGCGCAACACAATTAGAAGTCCCGAGGCATTCGGTTCCGCGAATTTAGAAGTCCCGAGGTTCTACTGTAATTTATTGGCAGTATGGTGTTAATTGTTTTTCAATAGGCCCGCATTCAATGAATGTTAGAACTCCTACAAACGAACAAGTAATTGAACTAAATAGCATATTTCAAACTCATTTAGCTTATCAACGATAAATAAGATATAAGGGAGAATGGGGTAGCCCCGGCCACCTGAGCTTTTTCTGCCGCAACTTGAAAAATAATGTATGAAAATCGATATAAAAAAATGGAAGTATTCTTTATACCTCAACAAACATAACTCAAACAAGTTTGCCTGAAATAATAGGTTTTGTTCGTTAGCGTAGCAAATTAATTTACATATCAATTTTGGTTACTGTCTGCGAGTGGCGGGTAGCTCCGGCCATAAAGAAGAACGAATACAATTAATAATAATAATACGTCTTTATTCATTAACAGATTATACAATTTTATAACCGTTACAGCTACATTTAGGATTTCAATTTTTTAATCTGTAACAAAAGGGCGAGTCTCAACTAATATAAATGATAAAAATTTAACACAATATATTTTAGAAATACTTACCACCGACAACATTTTGCACCGTTATTTGAAATTGAGGTCAGTGAAATGAACGTGTCGTTAAGGAAATCTTCGTAAGTGGTATAAGTGCAGATTATGGTATTCAACATTTCAAGTTTTAAATGTCATTTTCAAGGTGAACTCCAAAATAAATCGCTTCAGATATTTCCGCTTTTCCCCCTCAGCTAACTATAACTATAAAATCGAACTTTATGATATTTTAGGAGCCTTCGATGAGCCTTAAATCACAAACTTAAAAAAATGTATAAATCCTGTATCGTTAGTTTTACGTTACGGATACGCTTGTTTGACATCAAATTCCTGCATTAGTGAGGAACATTAAATTCGGTCTTGAATCATTCAATTAGCCTTAAATAAGCCCTAAAGTGTATCTATGAAATAATCGTTTCTACGGACCTCTTCTTCTGAGTCGCATACACGCGCATGCGCGTAGCATGGGTTATACTGGTCGTGGGAAACTCGGACTAGAGTATATTGAGAGCATTAAATTAGCTTTAAATAAGAAAAATTTCGTACAGCTCAGTTACTGGTTTTACGCTATGGACGCGCCAGCTTGACGTCAAGCTAGCGCATTCATTCGTTTTCTTTTATTAGCGAACAGCTATAAATTCGGTATTTGGGCATTAAATTAGCATTAAATGAGCCCTAAATTATGCCTGTAAAATAAATCGCTTACGACGTTTCTACGAGCCACTTCCCTCTTGGTCAAAAACTCGCGCATGCGCATAGCACGGGTTACACTGGTCGTGAAAATTCGGACTAGGGTATTTTGAGAGCATTAAATTAGCTTTAAATTATGGCCTTAAGAGAATTTTCGTATAGCCCTCCAGTCACGGGTTTTACGCTGTGGACGCGTCAGCTTGACGTCAAGCTAGCGCATCCATTCGTTTTCTTTTATTAGCGAATAGCTATAAATTCGGTATTTGGGCATTCAATTACCATTAAATGAGCCCTAATGCCCGTATGTCTGCGAAATAAATCGAAAATACTGGGTAGGGTTATGTTTAAAACGTCAAACCCCCGCTAACGCACTTGAGTATTGGTTAATGAAATGTTAACAAAACATTAACGAACGTTTACAGATATTAACATTTCGATAACTATTTGTGATGTTGTGTTTGTTAGGGCACCCCTTCAATCGCGATCGATAGCCAGCTCTGAGTTATATCTAATTTTACACCACGTGGCTTCGAAAGGCGCTTGCTTAGAAGTCCCGAGGTTCTTAGAAGTACTAAAGATCCCGTGGTTCTATTATTTTTTGAACATTGAATTACTTGTAAATAATTACTTAAAAAGTAATAAAAACCGATAAAACTAGGTATTTACGTTGCAAAATATAAATTAAAAGTTTCTGAATTGATTTTTTGAAATTAGGCTGCCGTACAAGTAATTCTAATCACCAAAAACATCGCCTTATAAACACGGAATAAATTTATTGAGAATTGACGGCGGTGTATTCTGAAATAGATAATTTTTACTTATTTCCGAAAATGTCGTGTCAGGTCTTAATTATTTTCTTTAATATTTTTTGGAAGATCATATAAAGCAAATAAAATTATTTGTACGGAAGCCGAATTTTGGAAAATCGTGTTAGCAATTTTTAATTTACATTTTATACTGTAAATACCTACTTTATCTTCTGATGACTTCTGATGATTTCTGAGGCTTGTTAGGTAGATACTTGCGCGTGTGTGAGGCTGGTTTGTTCGAAATGCACTTCGATGCGCGCTACCCTAACGGTGCACTTTGACAAGACCCGGAACTAACAAAATAACTCATACTATACATCCTCTATATACTTTACATACGCACAGTACATGCCAGGTACATACACATTTAACGTAAGCATGAATTTAAATATATACAAACACAGTACTGCGGAGTAGAGTTTTTTGTGAATGTCGAATATTTTGGTGATTTCATCATGAATAGACAGGGAAGAAAGGCGAATGTTCCAGAAGAAAACATTGTGAGGGCGATTTTAAAAAAAAAAGATGATTTTTTTAAACTAAACGGAAAACTGAAAAGTGAAACCGACCACGTGTGGGAGGAATTGTCCACTGAACTCGATAAAATATTCCATGCAAGTACACTTTGTACTAAAATGTACATGTCGGACTTCCTGGTAAAAATAAACAATGGATATATTCCTGAAAGAAATATTGGGAATTCCATAAATGTATCGACGAATACTAGCATGCACGACGATTCAAGAAGCGTCGAGTACACGGAATTCTCTATTTTTTGCCAAAAAACAGACTTCATGCTGACAAAAAAAATTCCGACTGAAGGAAACAACCTCGTTTTTTCTTATTAGCGAATAGCTATAAATTCGGTATTTGGGCATTACATTAGCATTAAATGAGCCCTAAATTATGCCTGCGAAATAAATCGCTTACGACGTTTCTACGAGCCACTTCCCTCTTGGACAAAAATTCGCGCATGCGCATAGCACGGGTTACACTGGTCGTGGAAAATTCGGGCTAGCTTTAAATCATGCCAGGTTTTAAATTTCATTTTTGCGATGTGGATGCGCCAGCTTGATATACTTTACCCAGGAACAACGAGGTTGACGCAGTATTTTTCTGTTCCCTTTGGGGTGCTTGTTTTACGTGAGTCCCCTTGCCTCTCACTGTTCACTTACTTGAGTGAGTGTTCGAAATGTTGAACTTCCACTTCAATGCATTTATTTATTCTTTCTTCAAATGACTTTATACCGGATAGTATCATATCTGCAGAAATTTCTGCGCAAGCAGTTCTTATGCGTTCCACCATGTTTTCACGAGTCGTTGGTACTTGTTCATAAACCTTACCTTTTAGGTAACCCCATAGGAAGAAATCTGGAGATGTTAAATCAGGTGACCTCGCCGGCCAATTAATGGGGCCACCTCTACCAATCTACCGACCATTGTAATCACGGTCTAGTACTTCCCTTGCTACTCTTGAAAAATGTGCTGGGCAACCATCATGCTGAAACCACATTTTCCGTCGGACGTCCATATAGCAACATCGTCAAGTTGTAATGGTAGTTGTTCTAGGAAATCTTGATAATTCGTTCCATTCAAATTACCTTCAATGAAATAAGGACCAATGAGTTTATTTCCTATGATTCCACACCAAACGTTCACCGACCAAGGACATTGATGATTAACTTGTCGTAACCGATGGAGATTTTCTACGCTCCAATAATGCATGTTATCCCTATTGACGCCACCATGGTTCGTGAATGTAGATTCATCTGAAAATAATACATTAACAAAGAAATTGTGGTGCGTTTGCATTTTTTAAAGTGCCCATTCACAAAACACCACTCGATTATGAAAATCATTGCCATGTAGTTCCTGAGGCAGTGAAATGTGATATGGGTGAAACTTATGACGATGCAATATTCTTTGAATACTATCTCTGGAAATGCCGGAATCGTGATGTAATTGTCGTGTGCTTACATGTGGATTTTGGTGAATAGCTGCTAGTACAGCTACTTCGTTAGCTTCTCCTGTAACTGTTAATCTTCGCTTCCTTTTTTTCATTTATACGGTGCCGTCAGAGTGAAAGGCATTCACAACTTTGTAAAAAAAGGAACGCGAGCGAGCATTATCTGGAAAACGCTCAGCATACAACGCAACAGCATCGTCAATATTCCTCCTACATTCACCATAAACAAGAATCATTTCGATTCTTTCGGGAATTGTAGAATTCATTTTTAACTTGCAATTCGATTTAAGCAATGAAGGGTAGACAAAAAATAGTCACGTAAACTGAAAGTTGTTATTCTAAAAGCAAAGTAACCTCCGACCGAATTACTACCAATACAATGGACTTCAAAAACAGTCTTACACTGAGAGACCGTGAATATTGAATTTTACTATGGGGATTAGAAAGTGCGATATCCATTTACTTCCCTTCAGGAAAGTAGAGAAAAATGTAGGTGAACTGGTTACGTATGAGTCAACTTATTTTATATAAAATGATATGCTACTTTATTTTCGAGTTATGTCGCCCCCTAGCGTTATGTAACAGAACCGTCGCCGGTGATGGCCGAAATGCAAGCGATGTACATGTATGAAACCATGTGAGTTCTCTCGGGGTCCGGTAGATGGCGACGAAATCCCCAAACGAATCCCGCACTTCGCTTTGTTTAATAGAAGCTGGTTTGACCGTCAATGCTCAGCTTATTTATTCTCATTTCGCAAAAAACTTACACAGAGAGAATGAATGAGCTGAGTGAAGGGACATCACGCGTTTTTTAATGGATTGCCTGATGTCCTCTTTAATTTATTAAATAATAAATTTAAAACATAAAATGTAATTTTATTGAAGGTAGAAAACATATTTATAAAACTGCTTCCATATTGTATGCACAATTTTTAATGTAATCAGTTTTGATTTTTAATATGAAGAATATCAATTATTCATAATCTTAATTTTTCGAATGGACATTATTAAAATTTTATATTCAGAATAACAATTTTCGCAATAGGGATTACTAAATATTAGAATTTTTAATATTAAATTTTCATAAAGGGATCAAATTTTCCCTATTTTAATATAAAAAATATTAAAATTTGGTAAAATAATACTAAATTTTAATAAAGTCGGTCTCTCAGTGTATTGCGGCGATTTAAAAGTACTAACTAGCGGGCCTGGGGCTATCCTTGCGGCAAATCAATTATCTGTAGCTGTCATCTGATCAATTTGTCAAAAGGATAAAAGATTGTAATAGGGATTCACGTTGAAGACTTGAAATTATTCCCCCTTACACACCGAGAAAGTGAGGGTGGGGGATAAATTAGGAGTCATTACATATCATTTTTAAAAATATAAAATACGTCTACTTTACTTTCTTTGATCTGAAACGAATTCTGGTGATATTCTCAGTTTGTAACGATATTTTACACATTTTCATTTTTATCATCGAAGGGTCCACATCCTTTTTTATAAAATAATATTATTTGTTGTTTTCCTGCTACACCCCTTCCGTAGCTTGTGCGGGCGGTGTGCGGTGCCGCCGAAGGGTATTTCGCGATCCCCGTTTTCAGGCGCGGAAAGAGGCAGGAGCCGGCCTCTTCTGGGCGAGTTCGTGCCCTACCTGGAGTTGCCAGCTAGCCGGCTGAGCAACAGCGTCGTCCACCTGGCGCGCAGTTTTCCCGAGAAAACTGCAAAGCCCGCTTCACGGGCGGTGGACGACAACCAAAAATTTGGCCACGTAAAAAGTAGCCATTATAACAGAGAAAATGAAAGTTTGTTTAGCATCTTTGATCATGAGAACATCTCATTTTATCGATTATACAAAAATATATTGACATGAGATTAAAACACGAAGGCAAAATGTTAAATGATCAACAAAACCAAAGAATACGAATGCATAACAATAAGATGACTATTTTTAAAGGAAATTAGTTCATAAGTCATTATCCTAACAGCTATAATTAAAATATAAAAGATGTTTTTTACTTTCATATTATACATATATATTACGTTTTGTTGTACTACATTTTAGCCGCCCACAACGTTTGTGTCATGTTTTTCATTAACTGTGTTTAAAAATGTATATGTTTGTTTGCATTATTAATAAATATATATGTTTCTATAAAGTTGTAAATTTTATTACAGTTTTAATTCGTTTTAATTCTTGTTTTGGTCGAAGAATTACTGTCGTCAATTAAGGTCAGTATTTCAGAACATTTTTTAATTTCATAGTATTCAAATTATTTATTACATGTAATATATTTCAGATTTTTAAAATCCTATACATGAATTCATGCGTGCAAGTAAACAGTAAATAAGAAATTACATTCTGCGATATAATTGGTGGCAGAAAAGTTTTTTTACTCCTCTCTTTTTCAATGTAGAGCATTTCACGTTCTGGCGTCACAATGCAAAACCACCGGGGTACCGCAGTAGTACCCTTTTCCTAATCTTGTCATCCAGTAGTCGGCCATTTTTTACGGTGTATTTCTATTTACAAAAATATTAATTAATTTTAAAGCATTAATTAAAACATGTTTTACATAATATATAATTACTTCTATTTTGCTGTAAGGTCGTTAGAATGATGTAGGGTATAAAAGTAAAATTTTTTCTTAAAATTCAACTATTTTATGCACTATTATGCAAGGTTTCAATAAAATTCCAATATTCTAATAGCTCGAAAAAAATTGATAAGAATAAAAAGTTCCCAATTTGTTGGAAATTTTTTTCATATTCGGCGCCACATTGGAATTTTTGATGGCTGAAACTCAATTTTGACCTCGGAATCTTCAAGAGCGACCTCGAAAACAGTAGGATATGTACCTCTCAATTGTTTTCAACTTTGATTTTGATACGAAATACTTGATTGAAAATGAAGTATAAAAATTGTCATTTCAGGCGTTAATGGGTTAATGTATCGCGCAAAAAAGTCAAATAAATCCTATTCTCTGGATTTCGATACATTTTATATAATTCTTCGGCAACGTATCCATTGCTGCAGTGAACCTCGTCCTTTGCCATATAAAATATAACTTCAATTCTTCCCACTGGTCTAGTATTGTTTTTATAGCCTCTACTCTGGCTAACCAACGAGTACCTGAAAGTTTTGGTATTTTAGTCGGTCCTTTTTCATTTATAGTTTTATATAACTCCTTATAAGCAATATTTCTATCGGTAGTGTTGGAAAACCATGAATAACTCTGTTTAATAAGTTAATCTAAATTTCTAGGCATAACATAACATGCTTTCTCTGCAACTAAATGTAATGAGTGACATACACACTTTACTACAATCAGGTGAGGAACAAGTAATTGTAGTTTACTAGGCACAGAGTTGTGCTCACCTGCCATAGCATTGGCTCCATCGATTCCGATGCCTACTAATTTATCTATTTTTAAGCCATCTTTATCAAGTCGATTTAATAAAGCATCTGTCATTGGCCGTTCCCGATTCTAATTCCACTATTCGATAAAATGAACAAGAAATTTTTCTTTGTCTTTTACTGAAATATCTTATCATTATACTCATTACTTTTTTTGTGACAATGGTTGTGCTCTCATCTATTATCAAAGAGTAACGTGCGTCTGCAACGTCTTCAAGTAGTTCTTCCAGTAAACACGGTGCTAACACATTCATTATTAAACCCATGCATTTTGTTTGGTGAAGCTTTATCTTGGTAAGAACTGCAGAATCCGGATGTAAACTTTTAATAACTTTTAATAACACTCATGTCATTCACAGTATTTATAAAGCAGTGCTTTGCTATAAATGCAGCAAGTTTCAGTTCAGCTCTCTTTCTTTTGCATCTATTGTTGGTTTTATGAACCTTTCAATTTTTGGAACATTAGTGCATGATTTTTCCTGTTTTACATTTTGTTTATGTTTATTAGAACTTGCATGACTTCGTAAAGTTTTTTTGTGGGCTATGTGATCAGACTTGGAATAAGCGCAATGAGCATGCGTTGAGCTTTTTTTTAGAAGGTTTTAACCACCCTACCAAACGCAGTTATAGTATTATGTAGACACAGTTTGGTAAAATAATAAATAAAAATTGCACATTATGCGTAAAAAAGAATATAATATTATAAAAGCAAATGTATATTCTAAAACAGTGTGAATATAAACAAAAGAAGTATGCATGTACGCATCTAATTGTTTACTTTGATCAACCTATTATCTGTACTTTCATTTCTAATAAATTATATGCACTTAATTAATTGTCTTTTTGAATGAAATCGTCTCATATAGCATGAGCTCCAGCAGGACCATAAACAAACCCAACCTAACCTTTAAATTCTGGTTCATTCTCCCATGCTGCCTAGTAGTGTTGCACATATTTCTTAGTTTTATTACTTCCTGTATTCTAATCACTGCTGCCCTTTTAAAGTGTTATACGATCGTAAACATCGACAATGAATAGCAGTTCAAATTTGAACCTCGACACCATATGCAATCTGTACGGGGTGCGTGCAGCGATTCCTTCCCTTCGTATCTTTTGTTGTCTGCGTTTCTCACGTGAAGAGACATAGATGAAAACAAGGACAAAAAGCAGAGTGTACACTCAGTACCGCCCTGGAACTCACTAGAGGGTGCGCGCGCCGCTGAAGCAACCCAAGTGCGCAAGCAACCTGTAAGCGAATTCTAGGTTTTTCACCGGTATTGCACTTTTGCACCGCGTGCGAACCTTCGCGTAAAAGCCAAAGCAGATAGTTCGACGTAGTGGCTTACGGCAAGAACTTAAGACGTAAGACGTAAGCATAAGCAGCCGCATATAAAATTCCGTAAGACTTAACGATGATACGGCAATGGCAGTCGATTACTCGTTGCACGTTTTATCTGCGTCTGCTTATGCTTACGTCTTACGTCTTAAGTTCTTGCCGTAAGCCACTACGTCGAACTATCTGCTTTGACTTTAAAGAGGTCCATGCACAATTACAGTGCACGTATTCTACACCTGCGCCGATGCGACACCGGTGCAAGGCCTAGAATTCGCTATAATAAGACTCGGTTCCGACTACCGAGCGAGGATTTCGATTTTCGACGGCCACCAGCGTACACTAAGTGTACATATCACGACTTTTTTCCGCGTGCATCCTGCTTAAGCTTACCCATCCTGTACAAAATTTGTACTATATAATATACCAGACCTACTAGATCATCTTCGTAGTCGAAAAAGCTAAAATACCATAAAATACCCTAAAATAATTTCGTACCCTAAATGTCATCCGGACACCATAAAATTACCCTAAACTTACGGTAAAATACCCTAATCTAGCAACACTGGTTCTTAGCGGGGCACCAAAATTTTGTTTGCATATGTATGTATACGCATGCATAGGAGCGACGATATTCATACATGTTAGTAGGGGAAGGCCGAAGTTGACCGCGATCCACAAGAGACCACCCGAAATTCAGTGCTTTATAGCATATATATGCATTTACCGCGATCGTCCGAATGTTTCGACGGCGATGCTCATTTTCTGTCGTGCGATAGAATTTTTCCCGGCAGCAATCCGATGGATTCGGACAGATCACTCGTACATACGTCTCCCGTCGGAAAATCGTACGAAGTTATCGCATAGAATAGATCGCAAAAACGAATTTTTCAAAATAATATTAGTTAACATCCTAAATGTACGCTCAACGCCACATTTTTTTTCTTGTAGATTTTAATCCTCAAAACTCGACAATCGCGTTGAAAATGTTTTGTTGTATAGGAAAATGTTTTACGCAGATTCTTTTTATTTTCTGTCGGTTTTGTCATTGAAGGGTGTTACCATCATTATTTTTACCTCTTTATATTTTAATTTTCAACTATGGTTTGTTTTCTTAATCATTTTCCATCTAAAAACATACAGGGTGGTACAAACGTACAAATTGTAATTTTTTATCAGTTCATAATTTTTCATTCTTTACCACTTTTTTCAAATCCACGTCCGAAGTTTAAAATTACAAAATATGCGTAGAAAATAAAATATTAAAAATTGTAAGACAAAATACATTTATAATAGTCCAATTTTACATATTTTTACTAAACAGAGTTTGAACCATCTTAAAATACTTTTTATTAGTAAATACTAAATTTTAATATGTAATACTTATTAGACTTCTACATAGAAAATCAAAAAACATTTATCATCAGGATACGTCTTAGATATACCTACATATATAAAAAAATGTATGGGTGCACATATACATTTGCGAAGAATCCATTCGCGCAGTCATATTTTCCCTGAAACCGCTTTTGGTGAAATTTTTGATAACAAATTGATATAAACAAGTATTTTTTAAACACATAAAAACACGGGTAATTTATTTTTGGCATATATCCTATTTCCAATAGTTAGTTTGACGCTATCTGTGCTGTGGTACGCATGGACTTTAATTAACACTTTTTAATGTAATTAATATGGAAAATATATTCCATAACACCATAAATATATAAATATTTAGAAAACGAATATTGAAGTGGAGAATTAACAAACCTTAGAAAATCATGACGAACACCAAGACGTAACTTAAAAAAATTGTGATAAGATAATTTTTTATAAATAATTTTTTTATTTTTGGCCCTGAATCGTGACGCTCTTCAGTTTCTAAATATTACTCGACCGTTTGACGAGAAAAATAACGTAAATTCATAATTATTATTTGTAAAAGAACGGATTTTGAAGATAGATAAAATCATAAACGTATTTCTAAACGTGGAAGTAATGAAGACACTTGTTATTCACTGTTTGATATACGTGTGGATATAGCTAAAGTATTTTATATTTATTGGTAAAGAATATACAGAAATTAAAAAATTTTTGTAATATTGTAAATTTATATCGCCTTTCACTGTCAACTGTCTATAAATATTTAGAAAAATTTGAATTTTTCTATTGATGACGTCACGCAACAACTTTTAAATGAATGTTGATAGGCAAATAAAGAAAGAACAATCAGAAATCTGCCAGAGAATTATAAGAAGTCCATTTACAGAAAAAAATTATACAGGGTGTATCTAAAAGACCGGAATCGACCTACATCCGGAGGTACGTTTTTTTTTCGGAATCGAATGGCGCTGGAAATAATGTTCTGGAATGTAGGTTTTTTTTTTTAATTGACCGTTAAAAACGCATTTATTTCGGGGGGATCGCCTCAACGAAACAATTGAGACAAAGTACGATCGGCCTTTCTGCTCTGCTTTAGTTCGTTCGCGGGATTCGTTGATAATTGAAAATCAAATTCAAAATTCCCGGGAAGGCAGGTTCGAACTGGCAACTGATGGCCGGCGATTTCTAACCAATATTACCAAGCCGATTCGTAGAAAGGAACGGCTTCTAGTAGGGCCTAATGAAGCAAATAAAGAACGATGATTGCTATTATTAATATGACTTCATTAATTTATGGACTAACCTTAATCTTTTCGTCGCACAGGATACTGAAGCGCTATTAAGTAATAAATTGCCGCGCATAAAAAATGAAACATTGTTGGTTTTAAAAACATGTGTTAGAGTTGCGAATTCTCGATTGCGAGTTACCGACTGCGGTTATATAGTAAATTATAAGTTATCGACTGTAACTATATTTAAGTTAGTTTATGCGTTATCAGCGCCTACGGAAGTCAAGTTCTATATAGATGGTACTTCGATTGCGTTAAATTTCCGTTTTTCTTCTTATACGTAGTTCAGTTCGATGATATCACTAGAACGAAGTACATCGCGCTCAATTATTAAAAATAAAACGACACGACCGACATCCAAAGTTATTATAAAAGATTTTCTGAGTTCTTGTGAATTAAAGCCTTACGAGGAAGGGAGTTAAGTGACCTTGTTTTTATTAAAACTCCAATTCTTATCACTACTCCATTTCAAGAAAGGGGAAAGGGCGGATGCCTCGCCTATATCAGCAATTCATCACAGTTCATAAAATGATATTCAAAGTGAACTGTTTCATGGTCCTTCGAGCCGGATCAGGCCTCCTTTTTTTTCAAGAAAACAATTTGGACTCTACATCGTGAAAAGTGCCTTCAAAGTGCGCGTGTTCCAAAACCCACGTGTTCGGTTCGAAGCGCACGTTACGGCATTTTACGGCGTATTAGTCTGTCGGGTCGTTTATTAGAGCGTCGATCATTCATTGTGAACACTTCATCATCCCTAAATGGAGAAAATTTATGTGTTCACAATTTATATATGCATTTAGCCATTGTAATTCTCGCTTAGTCGAGTATTGGCTTCATATCGCACTTACGGCGCCATCTATTGGCGAACTCAAGAAGCTTCGTCGCGCGGTTAGTTAGTGAAGTGATCACTCTGGCGCGTCGCTTCCGCTAGTCAGTCGCCATTAGAGAGCTCTCGGGCGTGTTCACGTTCCTGCGATTGTGGAACAAAATCGAACTCGGTTACGAACTTATGTAATTTGCATATGTTGTTTTAGTACGTGCGTGAATAACGACAACGAGAATTATCGAATCGTCGCGTCGTCATAGTGCTTTTCCTGCACATTGCATGTCCCTCATTTTTGGACAAGCTCGTCGTGGCACGCGACGTCGCTAGTGCGTTCTCTATCGCACATTTTACCTAAAAGGAGTTCGGAGTGACACGGCGTGTCTATAGTGCGTTTTCTCACACGGGTTTTCGTTTTTACCGTGATTATGATTTGTGGCAGCGTAGTGCGTTCTCTCCCACACAAGGCAAATTCGCATTTCGGAAGTGATTCGCGGCGTCATAGTGTGTTCTCTCTCGCACACCGCATTTTCGCATTCAGCGAGGACATTTTCGCGGCATCGTAGTGCGGTCTCACTCGCACCCGGCACTTGCGTATTGAGAGTCCAGCGTGATTCGAGGCGTCATAGTGCGTTCACTCTCGCACACCGCACTTTAGCATTTAGCGTGGACATTTTTACGGCGTCATAGTGTGTTCTCTCTCGCACACCGCATTTTCGCATTCAGCGTGGACATTTTCGCGGCATCGTAGTGCGGTCTCACTCGCACCCGGCACTTGCGTATTGAGAGTCCAGCGTGATTCGAGGCGTCATAGTGCGTTCTCTCTCGCACACCGCACTTTAGCATTTAGCGTGGACATTTTTACGGCGTCATAGTGCGTTCTCTCTCGCACCCGGCATTTCCGCATTTGAGTTCGGCGTGACACGCGGCGTCCCTGGCGCGCTCTCTCTCTCTCATCTTACTTTCGCCAAGAACGAGGACCTGTTTAGCGGCGACATAGTGCGTTCTCCCTCGTACTCAAAATTATCCCCCGCAGGGGACTTGTGGAAGAGAGCGGAGCGGGTTATCTCCGTCCACAATTTAATTGTGGAAGAGTGAGGGGTCGAAGTGCCCGAGCTCGAAGAGGAGCAATGCTTTTGAAAGATCCGCTTCTCTTAGCAAGTTTTGAGAATTGACGACCTCACGGACCCGATCGTTCGGCTGGTCTGTGCCGACGAATGCCTGATCGTGAAACGACTCGAGAGACCCACCGTACTGGGGAGCTAGGGTGCGGTGTCAAGCCCCTGCCGGCGGGTTCCACACGGGGGAGCGCTACGGCGTGCCGTGTCCGTGCAGGCAGTAACCGCAGAAAGGGTTGGCCTCTAGCGGGCCGTGGCAACGTTAGAAAGGTTCTCTGAACCAACAGAAGCATCAAGGCAGGCAGCTTGTTGCTAATAAATGTGGTAGCTGACTTGTTGTATATCTTTTTTAAGTGTGCACAACCAGCGGTGCTGGCGCATCACTAAAATTTGGCCCCATTCCCCCATGGGGGGGGGGGGGTGTTTTAAACCCGAACGGGAGGCAAGACACCTTAAATAACTACACTCAAGTGTACTCAAAATTATCATATTTGAAGTGCCACGGAACCTCGGCGTCCCTAGTGCGCTCTCTCGCACATAGCAGTTTCGCATACAGTGCCGACGTGTTTCATGGCGTCATAGTGTGTTCTCTCTCGCACACGGCATTTAGCCCTTCTGTGTTTATTATTCAAGCTAGACTTTTCGTCGAAAGGACAATTAATAGTGTTTTTCACGATCCAAGAAGTGAATATCATCAAGATACGAAATTGTGTACAAGCCTTTGTGATTTATTTCTAGAGTTTACATTCTTTGTGAATTGTGACATATTATTTCTCACAATTGTGCATATCGATGCAGGTAGTATACAGCTAGTTATTGCTGACATTAAATTCTATTTTTGCCTTTCAGTAAATTTAAGCCATGTCAAAGGACAATTCTCGTGGTGAGTTTCCGACTGAGGACAGACAGAGGTCAGGACGACTTCCAGCTTATGACTTATTACTGCAACAACGAGAGATGATGTGCTCACTCGTTGACCAATGTACACGAGGAAGTCGACTCGTTGAGAAGTTTCAGGAGCCAAATAGCACAATAGGGTTACGATCACTACGAGGAAAGATTGCTGCAATTGACAAGTTTTGGACCAAATGCGAGGAAATGCATCAAGAATTACTACTGCAATCAGATTCACCTGACGTGTCAGCATATATAAAGAATAAGGAATTCTCTGAAGTACGTCAACGCTATTTTGACGTAATGGAGGGACTAACAGAAGCTCAAGATCAAGTTCGAGCTCCAGCAGCACCATCCACTTCTGCAGCAGTGACACGAGGTTCTACGCTTGAAAGAATTGCTGTACCTCACTTTTCTGGTGATTACAAGGACTGGCCATACTTCAAGGATTTGTTTACTTCACTAGTGGTCGGTATCCGGTATTGCGTTATCATTCATTAAAAATATTCCGGTTGACAATAATAATTTTGAAGCAACGTGGAAACTCGTTTGTAACAATTATCAAGATACAACGGTTCTCATTTTTACACAAATTGTTCGTTTAATTAAATTAGAGCCAGTCCGTAGTGGTCAATATATGCAATTGAACGATCTTGTCATTCAGACACGCGAAATATTAACTTTGTTAGAAGCTCTCGGTGAACCAGTAGATCATTGGGATTCGTTTCTCATTGTATTAACATTGTTACGTTTAGATTCTCAATTACGTCTCGATTGGGAGTTGTTCGTAGGTAAATGTGCTACATTTCCAAAATATGAGAGGTTAGAGACATTTTTAAAAGGTCGAATTCATGCTGCCTCGGTTGCAGCTATAAAACCTGGCGTTTCAACATATGATGGAACTGTCAAAACAAATAAAACGACTTCCAAATCTACTGATCGTTCGAAAATTAGTGCTCATGTTTCAAATTCGTCTGAAAAATTATTGAAATGTATTCTTTGTAGTTCTGCTCATGCACTTAGTGCATGTGACAAATTTGTAAAATTGCCTCTCGAGGCACGACTGAAAACTGTGCAGTCACACAGATTATGTTATAACTGTCTGTGCTCTAGCCATATACCACGTTATAGTAAAGCAAAGGCCTGTGTGACATGCAAACGTTGCCATCACATTCTTCTTCACGAGTTATTATTTGCACAAAATAATCCTAATAAAGTGAGTATTAGCAACTCAGAGGGTAGTACGATGGACACGCTTCATGATATTTCTGTACATACGATTGCTCAAAAGAATCCTTCAGATTCAGTATCGGTTTTACTCGCTACAGGTTGGGTGCAGGTAGTGACTTCGTCAGGAAGAATTGGCAAACTTCGTGCGTTATTTGATCAGGGTTCTGAGCGATCGTTCATTTCAGAGGCTGCATCTGAGGCTCTGCGTACCGAACGCAAATCATTTAGTGCTCGAATAGATGGGGTCGGTGGTATTAGGTCTGGCCATGTTAAACAGGCAACAGATTTAAATCTAAAATCAATTCATGATGACAATATGTCAATAATGGTTAATTTATTAATTTTACCAAAATTAACCACGTATATTCCTAAACGTGGTTCTTACGATGTGACGCAATGTCCATTAATTAAATCTTTAGCATTGGCAGAGCCTGACCCTTCTAGTCGACATTCAACAGATTTAATTTTAGGCGTAGATGTCTATAGCGAGGTGATGCTTGATGGAGTGCTTAAGATCCCTTCTGGACCATTAGCCCAAAAAACGATTTTTGGGTGGATTTTGTCTGGCCCTTCCGGTAATCCTACTAGTGATTTAAACGCATCTAGTATTCGTACCTTTCACATTGTAACTAATCAGAGCTTGAATGACTCAATCCAATGATTTTGGGAATTAGAAGAAGTTCCAAAAGGTTCCCCTTTTTCTGAGGATGAGCAATTTTGTGAAGATTTGTTTCATGAGACTACTATCCGTGATAGTAAAGGAAGGTATCAAGTTCACCTTCCATTTAAGCATCATTTCCCTGGCGATATAGGCGATTCCTATTTGATAGCGTCTAAGTGTTTAGAGCGACGTCTTGCTAGTGACCCGGTGTTAGCTGAGAATTATCATGGGTTCCTTAAACAGTATCGGGACTTAGGACATATGATACCGTATGTTCCGTCAGTAGAAGGGGAACAACATTGTTTCTTGCCTCATCACCCTGTGTTTAAAGCAGATAGCTCAACTTCCAAAGTACGAGTCGTTTTTGATGCATCAAGGAAGACATCAAATGGTAAATCATTAAATGATAATTTGCATATTGGTCCTAAATTACAATTAGATTTATCAGCCATCCTGTTACGTTATCGGTTACATCGTGTTGTCATGTCTGCAGACATTGAAAAAATGTTTCGACAAATTCTAGTTCCACCTGACCATTCAAGATTTCAATTGATTCTCTGGCGTCCCCCTGAGAGCTCAGAAATCGAAACTTTTAGACTCAAAACTGTGACATATGGTACCGCACCAGCGCCATATTTAGCTTTAAAGGTATTGCAACAATTAGCTTTATATGAATGATCTAAGTATCCCCTTGGCGCTGCACAACTTCAGTCCAACACTTATGTTGATGATGTACTTTTCGGTGCAGATTCAGTAGAGGATGTTCGTGTTATTCGTAATGAGCTTTTGGCAATAACCGATTCTGCACATTTAGCATTAAGGAAATGGAGCTCAAATCTTCCAGACTTCTTAACGATCTTCCAGAAGATCGTTGTGAAGAGTCAAGTTTTAAGGAATTGTTCTCTGATAAGTTTCTTAAAATTTTAGGGTTACATTGGCAAATACCTGAGGACTGTTTCAGGTACCGCATTCCAGCTCCTACTCCCGTAGATTGTACGAAGCGTTGTTTATTGTCATTTATCTCAAAATTATTCGATCCGTAAGGGCGGATAACACCAATTATCATTACTGCGAAGATATTCCTTCAGCAGCTTTGGTTAGTTTCCTTGGACTGGGACACGCCCCTCCCAAATGATTTAGCATATCGTTGGCGTAATTATTGCATCAATTTGGCAGAGATAGATAACATACGAATCCCTCGTTGGCTAGGTGTCGTATCAACTGATCAAATTGAATTGCATGCATTTTGTGATGCATCAAAGGATGCATATGCTGCTGCAGTTTATCTAAGAATCAGTTCAGGCAATGAGACTACAGTGAATCTCATTGCTGCCAAATCGAAAGTAGCTCCAATTAAGACGTTGACCGTACCCCGATTAGAGCTTTGCGCTGCAGAGTTGTTGACTCGTCTGTTTCAGTGGGTACGTGAGAGTATGAATTTTGAAAACGCTCCTTCTTACGTTTGGTCGGATTCATCTGTGGCCTTAAGCTGGATTACAAATAGTCCGTCCCGATGGAAGGTTTTCGTGGCGAACAGAGTGGCTCGAATCAAACTCGCTGCACCAACCTCACTTGGCGTTATGTGCCAACGACCGACAATCCTGCAGATCTGGCCTCTCGAGGCTGCAGTAGCGAAGAGCTCGTTAATAGTTTATTATGGTGACACGGTCCTACTTGGCTTTGCGACTCACGTGAAAACTGGCCATCAGCGATGCCTGACATAAATTCCGAAGCGGATCTCGAAGAGCGTCTAGTTGTTTTACAGACTTTCCAAACTAATGAGTGGGATTTGAGTACTCGATTCTCTGATTGGGGTAAATTACTCAGAGTTACAGCGTATATTTATAAGTTTATTTTCACTTTGCGTGATAAAGGTCAAATAAAGACCTCTGGTGTTAGTAATAATGTACAGTCACTTGACTTCGTTTCATTAATCGATAAGCAACCTTTATTCACTAGATCCCTATATTGATAACGATGGTCTCATTCGAGTTCATGGACGATTACGTAGAGCTCCTTTGACTTTCGATGGACGTTATCCTATAATTTTGGGGACCCATTGTCTAACTAATTTAATAATTAGACATGCTCATCTGAGAACACTTCATGGTGGAAATTCTCTCACCATACGTACACTATTTGAAACCTATTGGATACTGCGTGTGAAGGTTCTTGTGCGTTCCATCATTTCCCATTGCATACCGTGTGCTCGTCAACGAGCAACGTTAAGTGGTCAGAAAATGGCTGATCTGCCAAGGCGACGAATCAGCACAACTCGTGCTTTTCACTGCGTGGGTGTAGATTATGCTGGCCCTGTATTAATTCGAGCATATTCGGGACGTGGGCATAAGTCGCATAAAGCTTACATTTCAGTCTTTGTTTGCTTAGCAACGCGGGCAACACATTTAGAATTAGTATACGATTATACAGCTAAGGCTTTTATAGCCGCCCTTCGTAGGTTTTGAGCCCGTCGAGGTATTCCCGAGCAAATATATAGTGATAATGGAAAACCTTTCCTGGGCCTGGGCCAATAAAGAATTGGCATCCCAGTTTCGTTCTGTAATGAAAGACAAAACGTTCAGTAGCTTCTTAGCAGAAGATGGAATCAAGTGGGACTTTATACCTCCTTGCTCACCTCACTTTGGAGGTATGTGGGAAGCGGGCGTAAAAATAGTTAAATACCACATAAAACGAGTTATCGGCGATCACATGTTGACTGGGGAAGAATTCAGCACATTATTATGCCAAATTGAGGCATGTCTTAATTCAAGACCTATTAGCGGGTTTTCAGATGACCCAGACGATCTTTCTTACCTCACCCCGGGTCACTTCTTGATCGGCGCCCCTCTGGTGGCGTTACCCGAGCCTGAAGTAACTGACACCTGCGAAAATCGTTTAGAACGTTGGAAGCTAGTTCAATTAATGATTGAGCGATTTTGGATTGTATGGTCAGCGGACTATCTAAGAACGTTACAACGTAGATATAAGTGGCGAAAGGAATGTTCCAACTTGAACATTGGTGATATAGTGTTAATTCAAGATGAAACTCTCCCACCCACGAAATGGGAGCTCGGTCGGATTTTGAAATGTTACGCGGGCATTGATGGTTTAGTTCGCTCGTGTGATATTAAAGTTCAGAGTGGTCAGCGTACTCGGCCAATACATAAATTGTGTATTCTTCCCGTATCCGAGAACTTTCATCAACCTGTAAAATAAGTTTGTAATATTAGTACCAAATGACAAGCGGTCGGTACTTTATGGCGAGCGGAACTTCCATTGATTTGGGGCGTTCTTTGTTTAGATTCATTTGAATAGCAATTCGAAAAGATTCGTTTGGAAACAACTTTTTGTTATTTTCGATGAGCATTTATCATCGAGGCGAGCGGTATGTTAGGGTTGCGAATTCTCGATTGCGAGTTACCGACTGCGGTTATATAGTAAATTATAAGTTATCGACTGTAACTATATTTAAGTTAGTTTATGCGTTATCAGCGCCTACGGAAGTCAAGTTCTATATAGATGGTACTTCGATTGCGTTAAATTTCCGTTTTTCTTCTTATACGTAGTTCAGTTCGATGATATCACTAGAACGAAGTACATCGCGCTCGATTATTAAAAATAAAACGACACGACCGACATCCAAAGTTATTATAAAAGATTTTCTGAGTTCTTGTGAATTAAAGCCTTACGAGGAAGGGAGTCAAGTGACCTTGTTTTTATTAAAACTCCAATTCTTATCACTACTCAAGAAAGGGGAAAGGGCGGATGCCTCGCCTATATCAGCAATTCATCACAGTTCATAAAATGATATTCAAAGTGAACTGTTTCAACATGCAAAATACTATAAAACGAAAATTTTTTTTTATTCGCTTGGGTTTAGATTATTAAGAATTAAATAAATTAACACTTTTCGGCCTGTTTCGCATACTTTGTATTATTGCGAATTTGGAAAATTATTCTCCATATTGACATAAATTTATGGTAAATATTCGAGCAAAAATGTGTGGAATTGTCGAGAAATTTTAAAGTTTTAAAGGAAAAACATCTCCTACGCGGATATAAAAGTTGGTATAACCAACTAAATGGTTGATCCAACCAACAGTTGGTTATTCCAACGAACTTTTTTTCCGTGTACGAGATTCAGCAAACGAAAATTAATTGTCTTTATCGGGTAAAAAAATGGCACGCAAAAAAAACATTTTCTTTATTTTAAAAAAAATTGAATTACTAATTTTCGTAAAAACAGAAATGGTCAAAATCTTACTACAAATACATAAATCATGCATGGCTCCTGAATATTAAAAAAAAAATCACGCGTAACAAGAAATATTTAAAATATAATTCACAATAAATAATGACTTATGAATTTAATAAAGATAAATCACAATAAAAATAAATTATAAATTCAAGGGAATTAATCACAATTGAAAATGAATTAGGAATTCAAGTAAAAATAGTCATAATGAAAAATTAATTATAAATTCTAGTAAAAAATAATCATAATTAAAAATGAATGATGAATTCAAATAAGAATAATCATAATCAAAAATGAATTATTAATAAAAATTTAAAAAATCGAAAGTCACGAAATGATTACAAATTTAAAATGAATATTCAAGAAATTATCTGTATAACAGTACACACGGTGTTGATCCTGCTGTCGCCAATCATGGGGACTAGATGACACACTCCGTAATGTTTCATGATTTTATCTGAAATATTTTAATGTTTTTATCCAGAGATGAGCATAATATGACTAGTAATACAGAAATTCAAAAACTATTCATGGATCCGGAATATTAAAAAAAAAAGCCTAAAAAATCATTTTAGGCAGGGCAACGAATATTGAAAATACAATTCAAAATCAATAATGAATTATGAATTTAAAAAGACTGTAATTCATAATTTATTTTTCAGGACGATTTTTTATTATGACTATCTCCTACTTGAATTCATGATTGATGTGTATTGTGATTTATTTTTTTTAAATTCATAAGGCATTACTGATTAAAAATTGTATTTTAAACGTTCCTTATCATGCGAGATTTATGCCTACTATTTTTTTAAATTTTCAATTCATTCAGAATTTAGAACATCTGATTTGAATGTTCACAAAATTATTACTGAATACATATCCTTTTACTTTGTTTAAAAAGAAACATTCAATGACCTATGACATTTTAGTTTGAAGAAGAATGCTCCAATGTACATGTTTTTGTTATTGCGCAAACATTGACAATTAATACTTAGTAATGTAGGTGAACTCGGAAATCAAGGTTTTAAGAATTGTAAGACGAAAGAAGTCGCGTAGTTTGAAATGTTGCCATAAAATAATAATATTGGAAAACGTAAAAAAGTAAAAAATTGCTTTGAAATGTGGACATTTGAAAAGAAACAGAGTATATTTTTCTTGTTTTGAATAACCGACCTCTTGTCTTCATTAAATTTTTCATGTATAAATGATCAACTGTGATATTTTTCGATATCACGCCCCTAGAGTCTCAGTATTTGGATTTTTAAGTTTGCATTTCTCCTAACAGAAGGGGGTATAATCTCGAGTGTTCGAAAATGGTTCAAATATTCATTACGTTTTTAAATAACTGATCTACGGCAATATTTTTCGCTTTGACGCCCTTAGAGGCTCAGTATGTGGATTTTGAATTTTGCATTTCTGTTAGCAGAAGAGGGAATAATCTCGCGTGTTCGAAACCGCTCCAAGTATTCATTAGATTTTTCACATAAAAGATTTTGAACATGCAAGATTATAAATCTTATCTACTAGGAGAAATGTAAACTTAAAAATTCACGTACTGAGCCTCTAGGGACGTGAAATCGGAAAATATCACAATAGATCATTTATTTAAAAAATCTAACGATTATTTGAAGCCTTTTTGAACACGCAAGATTATACCCCCTTTTGCTGGAAGAAATGCATAATTCAAAATCCACAAACTACGATTCTAAGAAAGCTGAAGAAACTCTCAAGAGAAGAGATGGGCAGGATTATAAAGAGAGTGTAGTGAAGGTTATGTGGAATCAAACCGCTAAGATCTTACAAGAAAAATATTTTAATGACTTCAACAGGGAAGTGGATCCGTTCAAAGGTCTAAAATTCAAATCTGCTCGGGATGCTAGAGATTCTAAGAGGCGTTTGCTACAGGCAATCCCCGAGAAGAGAACGGTGAGTGCTACTGCATTAGAAATGGACGAATTTGAAGCACTTGTCAAACTTTGGGATGAAGAAACACCAGAGGGTTTACGAAAAAAGTTTTTTATTACAGCTTCCATAGAGTTGGCCTGGAGGGGAGGCGAAGGGTGCACTGCACTGATCCATCACTTTAAAAACGAGCTGAATGCAGATGGGAGCCCCACAGATAGAATAGAATATAATACCATTTTCACAAAAACTACACAAGGCGGAGCCAAGAAATGCGCCACCAGTAAATTGTTATCGGAAAACTCCAGTGAACCAGCGAAATGACCAGTCAGATTATTTACTAAATTAATTTCGAAGAGGAATGAGAAAATAAAAACTGACAGATTGTTCCTTACTCCAAAACCCTTATTGGAAAAATTCCAGCAATAATGGTTGGTACAAAGATTCACCAATTGGCAGGAATGAATTTTCAAAATGGATGAAATAATCTGCAGCTACAGCTGGACTGGATAAGAAAAATAAGAAGATCACGAATCATTCCAGTCGAACTACAGCAGTGTCCGTTCTGTCGAAATCTGGGCTTGATAATCAAGAAATTATGAAGATGACTGGGCATGCAAATCCCCAATCCGTAAAACCATACTTGTAACTGGATTCCGAACAACGCAGCAATATCGTGAAGAAGATGAGGAAGGAACACACCCCTATCCACAGTGGTACATGATAGTGCAGCTACCGACTTACCTAATAGAGTTATACATGACCTTGGAGCTGCCCCTGAACCTTTCGATTCTTTAAAATCTTCTAACAACATTTATAATAATTGTATTTTTAATTACACAAATCTTAAAATGAATTAATAAAATAAATTTGTCAGTTTCTCTTTGTATAAATTGGAAAAAAAATAAGTATAAATAAAACTTCTAAATTCATATATTCGTCTCTCCTCTCTGATCTTTAACCTGCAAAAATTGACATATTCACTTGTTTGCAACAAAGCTATCGGGAAATATTCCGATAATTTTGAAGATCCCGGGATATTACAACTGTTAATCGATATATCGCAGTATCGATACTTTTTTCGCCGATATCGATGTCATCGATAATTCCTCTATGAACTACATACATACAGGGTGTCACCGGTACGGCGGAACATAGGGCAACCCGTGTTAAGGCTATGGCCGGCATGATTCACGCTTCTTATTGGCTCGTGTGGACAATATTGGAATGGCATAGTAATATGTATTCCAATTTTTGTGCATCCGTCACTAGCCAATCATACACGCCGTAGCCTTAGCACGGTTGCCCTATGTTCCGCCGTACCAGTGACACACGGTATAAAAACCGGGAAACGCGTACCCGTGCAAATATAAACGACATACAAGACAACCACGCTGTATCAATAAATTGCACGTACATAGTTGTAAATGAACTTTACAAATCTTTCATAATATTTTAATTACTTCACAATAATTTTCATCCGTTGGTATTTCACAACATTTGGTCAATTTACTAAGTTGAATATGGGCACAATTTGGATCAACGTGTAGCATCGTAAAAATACAGTGCATTGTAATTTTTAATCCAAAATGTTCCTGAACGTACAATTGTATCTCATGTCCGATAATTTTTCAGTTCAGCTTCAATTACTGCTACGTCAAAGAAAATTGCTGATCTAACAGTAAATGACATATTAGCTTCACAGAGGGCCTGGTGTAAAATTATTTCAACAAATTAATTCCCATGAGAATTTGTGTACAATTGTTGGAATTTGTCACAAGAGCCTCCACATATTTTCCAGGACGATTAAAGGAAGGTTGGACCTGATCGTTTGATACCTGAAATGTCGTAAGTACATAATACGTAATCAAAATAATACAGTGCAGCAAATAACAAAATGATAACATTAAAAATAAAATAAATATTAAAAATAAAATTAAAATAAAAAGTTTAAAAGGAAAATGATTTTTGTAGAGGCGTAGCATAACGAATGTTAATGTTGAAATTGCCTTGTCGTAGTCTCACATTTGCTGTGAATTACGATTTCGCTACTACAACGTAGAAAAATTCTTGTGCTTTGGTGCAAATTATAGTTTAATAGTAGCAAGCATGGGCAGGGGGCACCGAGGCTTCTGTGACCAGGCCGGATCTCTAAAAGTGATAACCTCAAACGTCAAAAGAGTTTTATTCGAATCGTTCGGTATAGTCTGCTCGACTTGATATGGTCAGTTTTCTTAAAAAGAATAAGAAAATGATTACACGATTACCTATTGCGAGTGTGTATTTTTACTATTTTTGGAAAGTTAACTCTCAAGATATGATGTGGCTAACCTGCCAAAAATATGGCAAATTGAAAACCTTTTTCACGTTCATCTTACTCCCTTTATATAGTGGTACAATTAATAATTTATAATGTAATGATTACGAGTTCATGAAATGATTCAAAGGGGTTTGCACCATAACGGATTAAAGTTAACGGGATTAAGTGCATATATAATTTTTTACAATTAATAGTACAAATTATGTAAAGTAAGATGCATCACGTTTGTAAAATAATATACATGGGCACGATAAGCAAATTTCCTTACGTTGTCAAAAAAATGTAACTTCGAGCCCTCTACTCGCAATCAATGTTAACAGGATCACTTATATGTACAATTCTTACCACTTAATTCGCATTATAAATATTTCAAGAAATATTTATCATCGTCGTAAAATATTGGTATAATTAGAGAAGTGTAGTAAGTAGTAAGTAGTAAGTAAGTAATATTTATTTTGCCATGGGATTGCAATCCCTTGTTGCAATAAGATAAATACAATTTAGAGTTTTACAATTTAAAATTAATGTAAATTAAAATAATACAGAATAAATATATATATTACGGTTGACTCTATATAATTCAAGTTACATTAAAATAATAATCCTAGTGATATAAGTCAATTTAATAAACAATACATAAAATAACTTAACTCCACCAGTGTGGTTTACGCCTAATATAAATATTAATGAACCTAGATTTGTTAGAAGACAAATGCCCATATAACAAGCATGAAATACCAGAGCTAAAACTTATATACTTTGTAATTATAATCGCTTTGATTTTTAGCTTGTGGTAGGATTATCACAGGAAAAAATATGACGAAATAAATGGGATTTGAAGGTATTAATTGATGTAATGTTACGAATGTCAGGTGGCAGGGACTCCCAAAGTCTAATGCCATAAACTCTAAATCAAGGGCCACAGTACTATAAGAGGGAAGGACAAATTTAGAAGTGGATGTGATGCGATTTGAGCGACGGACATCTGTAGAGACTAATGGGAAACGGTTAAATAAGTAAGATGGGGAGCCGGAAGAAAAAATGGAAAATAATAATGAACCAAAAAAATAATTTCTACGAGAACTGATTGTCAGCCAAATTGATTTAATGCAATATGGTGTGATGTGTTGATCGCGATGAGGGCATTGACTAACAACAAATTGATGGACGGATGAAATACGTGTCCTCGGTATTTGAGGCGATATAAGACACCATAAACCCTACGACATATCTGGGAAACATGCGAATTCCAAGACAAATCACAGGATAGATGGAGCCCTAAAGTTTTAACATTTTGGGCGATAGGTATGGTGATACCCCTTACTTTGATGCTAGGTAGTGACTTATTCTGAATTGATTTTAGTTTCGAGGCACTCCCTAAAATCATTGCCTTCGTTTTTGTATGGTTGATTTCTAAACCCACGTTATTTGACCAGGTAACGATGGATGAGATTTCCTGATTCAATTTTGAAATGATATCGTCGACTTGATTCAGTTCACACTGCAAATAAATTTGTAAGTCACCCGCAAAGAGTATAAATGAATCAATACAAAAATGTAATGCTCGTGTTAAGATGTTTATGAAAATGAGAAACAAAATAGGTCCAGGTGATGATCCCTCCCTGCGAAAAATTTTAAGTAGGATTCTCATTAGAATCTTATGAGAAATTGAAACAAGTGCCTTACAGTTGTCGTAAATATACATTATATACATCTATTAGTCATAAAAGTATCGTACGGAATATGTAAAGTTTCATTACATGAAAGAAAATAATTTAATAGGTAGTTTTATGAGCATACAATCATGAATGTTTTGAGTTAAAATTTTATGGAAATTACATAAAAATCTCATCGCAATCAGGTCAATTTTCATAAAAATCGCAAATATTGTCGAATAGTGTTTCCGTAACATAGTGCGAGTACTATACGACATTTATATGAAATTTACAAGGTACTTGTTTCAAATTCTCATGTGATTCTCATGAGAATCCTACCTAAAATTTTTCGCAGGGCTGTGGCACTCCAGATGTTGAAGATCTAAATGTGGGTTCGGCATCGTCCGTTGATATTGCAGCAGAACGGCCAGTGATAAGATGCTACGAATGTTAAAGCATCATCGGAAAACCTTGTCTCTCTCAAACAACGAAGTAAGACGACGTGATTTATAGAGTCGAATGCTTTACGAAAATCAAATAAAATTAAGATGGTAATCAGACCTTTATTTATTCCAACACGAACGTCTTCCGTTAATTTCAAAAGAGCTGTTTGAGTGCTATGTCGCTTTCGGAAACCCGACTGAAAGGGGTGAAGAAGATGATTCTTTTCAAGAAAATCTGATATCTGGGCAGTAAACAGGAAATCAAAACCTTTCGCGACATGAGACAATGCAATAATGGGACGTGTGTCGTAAGGAGTGACAGGAGTTTTTATTTTATTCAATGGGGTAATAAACGCTTTTTTCCACAGATCAGGGTACGAATTTGTTGGCAATGAATGATTATAAAGTGCAGTGATATGTGGTGCAATTGTTGGTATAATATCTTTTAAGTCAATTAAAGGGAGCCCATCTGGACTACGTCTAGACGTGCGTGATAGAAAATATAATAGGGCCTGTCGGACTTCGATGACGTCAACGGGAGAAAAATTGAAAATCGGTACATTACTGGGAAGCTGACAATGTAATAATTGATGTAGATCTTGATGCGTACATGAATGGTGCTTTGAAGATGTATGAGAATAATGAATGTTCAGAGTGTCTGAGTCAAAGAATGATAATTATGTTTTGGAAGATACAGATGATAAGCCAAATGAAGACAAAAGAGACCACAGTTGATTAGGATTGCGAGCTTTTGAAATGGAAGATGTTAAAGAATCGTTTCTAGCCCTGGTGATCTCACGCTTTATCAATGCACGAAGAGTCCTATATTCGTTGTAATATAAAAGTTTTATTGACGAAGTCATCGCACGCTTGAATTTACTGTACAATACATTACGACGCTTAATAAGTTCACGAATTTTTAAACTAATCCACGGAACGGCAGGTCGACTTAAATTCAGATTAACGCATGGTGCATGTTTATCTAATACAGTTTTTACCGCTGTAGTGTAATCGGATACTAAGCGCGATACATCTTCCGTTCAATTATTACAATCCAAAAAAGGAGAGAGTAAACATTGCATATCAGAAGCAAGTTTATTAACATTACAGCGACGAAAGTTCCTTACTCGCGAAACTCGTGGACTCTTACGTAAGGAAGGGAAACTAAACTCGAACTGTAAGTAATCATGGCCTGCTGCTAAAAGCACATCAGACTGATACAAAGAAGAGACTTTATCAGGATTATCGACTATGATAAGATCAATCAAGGTATCCGAATGACTAGTATGATTAGTAGGCAGGTTATTAATCATATAAAGTGAATGCTCAGAGATGAAAGAGAGTAAATGATTCGAATAAAAATTTGCAGGGGTAAGCATGTCACAATTAAAGTCACCTACAATAGCAATATTTTTAAAAGTTGGGAAAAAAGATTCACTAACATTAAATAACAATAAATAAACAAATTTATTCCCAACATTAAACAACTTAAAAGGAACTAAGCCTAAAGGTCTCCTATATACAACTGCTAAAAGCAGATGCTCATGCTGCGAAGGAAGATAAACATCAATAATTAAAAATTCAGTGTCATTTAAGTCGACTATTTGTGGTGCAGCTAAGATACGATATCCTAAAGAGAGGTGGATATAACAAGCAACGCCACCTCCAAACATAAAATTCTTATTATTTCGACGATACAAACCGCGATCGTTTCGGACAAGATTATAATTATTAATATTCAATGATCGATCATCAATATCTGGCGTGAGCAAAGTTTCTGCGACGCAAAAAATTTTAATGACTTCATCTGAAAGCATGTCATTAATTTCATGATGATGGGCGCGCAACGCGTTGATGTTAACAAACCCAATTTGCAGAGATTGAAATGACGTACACGCTTTCAGTGAAGTTGATGGTCATTCAAGTTTTGCAAGGTCTGATTCATGACGAACTTCAACCGGCTCCGAATCATTATTTCATCGAATATAAACACAGCCAGAACGACACCAGACATATTTCTAACCTTTAGGTTTTACTACGGATTTAACTTTCTTTAGGAAAGCGTAAACATCAGGGTAAAAATTCGTTAAAAAATAATTGAACAGGTGCGCTATTTGGAAGGACATCTGCTAAAGTAATTTTTCCAATACGACGCTTAGCTTCTAGGACGTGATCACGGAAAAAAAAGTGTGTATAAAATGAATCAACCATTGTTTTGTAGCCAGTATACTTACCTAGTTAAGTATATAATTTTAGAAATATAAAGCATATTTTTTAATTTAATCATACCACACATTACGAGCAATGAATTATAGATGCCTGCAAAGTATTCTACATATTATAGTAATCCATGTAAAATTGATTACGAGTAGACGACTTAGTTCAAAGTTACTTTTTTGACGGCATAAGAAAATTTGCTTGTCATGCGAAAGTATACTATTTTACAAATACGATGCATACTTCTTGACATCATTTTACTACATTTTAAATGTAAAAATTATACTTAAAAAATGTACTTAAAACCTATAACAATGATTACCAGTAAAGAATACGATGCAAGAAGAATATTTACTTTGAACTATTTCCTGAACTCGTATAATGATTGTTGAAGGTATTATACTTATATGTTCTTAGTTAGTTTTTTTTATACTTAATTCGTATTGATATTGGTTTCGGTAATTTCTGGAGTGTTTAGGAAATCATCAGGATTCGGGTCGGTTGGATGGTTACTTGGCACAGAGTTACTTGCTGTTAATGAAGATGCCTAAATTTCAATAATAAGAGTGATAGTAAAATAATATATTACGTTTCGAAATTAGAAAGACTATGCCATCGTGAAACATGTATGCTCAATATATTTTCTAATTATCGCTTATATGTTAAGTCAGATAATAATTATTAATCATCATTATTAGATAGTAAGTTTTTGGTCGAATGGTCTTATTAATTAATCCATTAACGCGTTAGAAGACAAGTTTTACCAAGATTTTAAGAATATTTTCTATTAAATATTCTTGACATTTAAAAACAATTTAAAAATGTTGAATTAAACAATTTTCTTCGTAGAATTTATAGTTCTTTCACATTCTGTTATCAAAATTCTACATAAAAAAATGAAATATTCATAAAAAACGGTTTTGTTAATTAATATTTTTATGTCGAATAACGAAAGAGATCATGCTAAATACCTCGAACTATCGAAATTTAACTTCACAACTGTAAATATTCATAATAACATGGGTACCGAAGTGAAATTTTCATTGTGAAGTATTAGCCTAAAAATTTCAATTTATTTTCATTGTAAAATATTAGCCTACAAATTTCAATTTATTTTAAAACTTGGAAAGTATTGGATTTGGACTAACTGATTACAAATCTGAAGCCATTTCTCAACAATTAAGGTGCATGGGTTCTATATGTTGAACCAAATTTGAAAACTTTGATTTTCAAACTTTTAAAAATTGACTTTCAGATTTATTTGTAATGAATGAACTCAAAAACCACTCTTTTCTCAATAAAAAATAATTTTTTGAGAAATGACGTAAGATTTGTTATCAGATACCCGAAAACCTCCATGTACCAAGTTTCATAAATATTAAAACAGATTGTAACTTTCGGCCATCATATTGGTCTTGTCATTTTGAATTCGTGAAAAATTGCCAGAGCTTCCCAATCATTCTTGGTTTGCTGGGATGCCAAAAAATGCATAAAAAGATACCTTACTTATATACTCGTTACTGTATTAATATCTTTTTCTATATTGCAGTTTATGGTAAAAAGTTTATAATACTGTAAAACTAAAATACAAGCAATTATAAAATTTTTATCAATAGAATTTCAATATGGGACAACAATACGCGTATGTATGTATATAAAAAAAATATATATTTTGTAATGAATGAGGTTAAAAACTTGTAACGAATATTTATTTTTAGGCGAGGAATACTGTAAATTCATTAAAAATAGTAGTTCATATATTCGGAACGTTTTATATTTACTTCTGATTGCTGAACTGGATTCGCAGTTAATGTCTGCTCTTTTGCCAAATGCAAAGAATGTTGCGAGTTGATATGATTCCACAAATCCGTGGTATTTCCCGAATGTTTCAACACTTTTAGACAAAAACTGCAGATTGCAGTTTTGTTTCCATCGTTTTTGGTATAATATTTCCAAATATTACTTTTTTGGTTAGTGGCCATTCTGTAAAGAAAGACATATAATGTAAATTAATGAAAGTAAATAAACACTGGATATAATAACAAATACTAATGAGATGCATATTTCTTGACATAATTGTGCTATATATATTAAACATTAACAATTGAACCATTAACACTGATAATGAGTAGAGATTGTGATACAAGAACAGTGGTTACAAATAGGCACCATGGTGAAAAGTATTTATGCCATTTTAAAAACTCGTAATCATTATATATTATACATGTTTCTTAAAAAAAACTGAATTATTTTTAATATACTTTTTCCACAGCAACATTGTTCAATAGATTCTCAACAGAATATAGTCAGTTTCAGAAACCGCCTGAAAGTAATTAAGAATGTTGTTCGGGGAATGCAATTTAGAATTTAGATTCACTATACTTTTTAGAAAATTGTATTGTATCTTCATATGTACATAAATTTAACTACTACTTTAATAAAAATAGTAAAATCAACAACATCAACGGAGTTAGCATAATTAGTTCTTTTTACTATTTTCCTCTCTTTTTTTTAGTCCATTTACATATAAAAATTTTAAATCTATGTCAATTGTTTGTATTTATAATTAAGTTTTAAAAAAATATCAAATTTATCATAAGATTGAATTGCATTTACTTTGAACATTTGTTATTTTAACAATAATAATTCATATTATCCATATGCATATAAATATAAATGATGTAATCATGTCATTCTCAAATAACTGTATGTTTTACAGAAGGAGGTACTAAACACGCTGCTATTACGAACGCCTTGTTGTATATGATTGCGACAGATGATTTACCTTTTACGACAGCAGAAAAGCGCGGATTTACAAAATTCAACAAAATTGCATTCCCGCTATACAAACCTCCAAGCAGGAAGACATTAACGACATTAATGGATGCAAAATACGTGACGCTTAGCAATCAAGTGAAGGCGGACTTAAAACTAAAAAAAAATATATCGCTTACTACAGATGCTTGGACTGAAACCTTCTCCACACAAAGCTACTTGGCCCTAACTGCTCATTACCCCGAAGAAGCGAAGATAATTTCAATTAATTTGGGTTGTTTTCCGTTGCAAGAAAGTCATACCGGCGATTATTTAAGCAAACAATTATGCACTTTGTGTAACGAGTGGTCGATTGACAATACGTTGACAAATGTAATTGTGACGGATAGTGCATCAAATATTATCAAAGCGTCAGTGGACACGTTCGGAAAAGATCGACACCTGCCATGTTTTGCGCACGCAATTCAATTAGTTCCAAAAACTGCGATGCAGAACAATCCTTCTCTCCGGGATATTATTCAAAAGGTATCAGAAATTGTAACATTTTTTAAACACAGCAATAATGCTACAGATGAACTGAGGCGTCTACAATTTTCTGAAGGTAAAACTACAGGGACTCTGCTGAAACTAATCCAACGTAATGATACGCGCTGGAATTCAACATTTTATACGCTTGAAAGGTTTATTTTGTTGGCTTCAACAGTAAGTGCGGCATTATTCAG
The DNA here is from genome assembly GCA_030407085.1 of Trichopria drosophilae. Lineage (NCBI taxonomy): Eukaryota > Metazoa > Arthropoda > Insecta > Hymenoptera > Diapriidae > Trichopria > Trichopria drosophilae. The sequence goes on from CM059584.1 coordinate 87,619,094, forward strand.
TGCTCGTGGGGGGCCCAGATGTTGAGTCTCAATGATACAGAAGTTTTGGAAGAAATTGTTGCAATGTTAAAACCTTTGAAACAAACAACAAGAGAATTATGTAGCGGACAAGTTACTTGTTCTTTGATAATTCCATTGATTCATTGCCTCACGGTGGCATTAAAAAAAGTGACTCCAATATCAGAAATAGGAATGTTTTTTGAACTGGCCCTCGACGAACAAATTAAACAACGCTTTGAAAATATTGGGAGAAAGTATCCAATGTTATCCAAAGCAACGCTTCTCGATCCTCGCTTCAAAAAAATCTACTTCGACAATGCTCTTCAAGTTGTAGAAATCATGTCAGATATATCGAGAGAGGTAAATACAAACGCACATACTGAAATGATTGAGTCTGAAAGAGTTGAAGTCGATTTTTCTGAAAAGCTGCAGCAAGGTACCATATCTTCAGAACTAAAAAATTACCTGGGGCTACCTCTTGTACTTCGAAGCCAAAGCATATTGGCTTCATTAGCATATTGGGAGGAAGCGAAACACTCCTTTCCAAATTTATACCCGATCGCTGTTAAGTATTTAAGTATTCCAGCAACTTCCGTTCCAAGTGAACGGCTTTTTTCAAAGGCAGGGCTAATCAATAGTGCGAAAAGAAGCAGATTAGATCCTGATCGATTATCATGACTTGTCTTCCTGTCCAGTTTGTCGGAGGAACAATGGGGTTTCTCTAAATAAATTATAAATATATTGAGCATCGTTTATTGTGTACAATAAAATTTGTTTAAAAATGGAGACCTCCGTATCCAACTATTTTTTGCTGTCGAATGGCGCAAATAAAATGTTCAAAAAATGATGTTTAATACACCTTTTTTTCTCAAAAATATTGAAAAAACGCAATTTCTTAGATAAGATTATTTTTATAGTGTTTTTATTTTACTATGATTATCGGTTTCTAAATAATTTCAGATACGTGCTCCCGGTAGCTTTACTTCAAAAATATGCTTTTACATATTTTACTGTTTGTCTACTTGAATTTTTAAATGGCATCTGATTGCTAAAAAATTTTTGAAATTGAGAAGTTTTTCACATTTGTAGGTTTCTATACACTAAAATATAAAAATATAAGTTATTTAGGTTAATAGATATTTTGAGAAACACATTAGTCCTAGTTGTCGATTTTCAAGACGGAGAATTGTTCACTATACGTAAAAATACCTGTAGTTTCATATATTACAAAATCGAGTGAAATTGTAATCTATAAATTATCGTCTCACATACTTTCAGATATCACTTGATTTGAATAGGAAGTCAGTTTTTGCAAATTTAAAATTGTTATGTACCAGTTATAACGACTGGAATATGCAAAATTACAAATTCACTCGATTATACAATAAAAACGATATTTTAGATTTTTTACATACAGGAAAGAATCCGCCAGCTTATGAATTGACATCACGTTCCAATTTAGTTTAAAATTAAATGTCCGTAACTCTAAATAACTTATTTTATATCTTTGAACGTACAGAAACTACAAATGTAGGAAAATTTGTTATTTCGAAAAGTTTGTATCGTTCAGACGCCATTTAAAACCCCAAATGGGCAAAATTCAAAATATGTAAAAGCACATTGTTTAAGTTAAGCTACTCGAAACATGTTTCTAATTCGTCGTGTTAAGTACGTCTGGTGGCGAAAATGGAACTGCAGAAACGAGTTTCACATACAATGTAAAAAAAAAACAACACAAACGTATCAGACATATATGTAGGTGAAAGTCATGTTGAAGAAGAAGTTCACTTTTAAAACTTAGTGTGGGGAAGTTTTTTGAAAAATTTATAAATTAGAAAATAATTTCACATATTTGAAAGCAATAAAACAATTCTCAATATTAATTTTGACATAAAACAAATTATTGAAAATAGTTATTTCATTGTGGAGCTTTAAAAATATTTAAAATATTTTCTGACATTTATAGTTTTTCGAAAAACCTCGTCTTATGAAGTTATTTTAAAAAATTAGCTATCTTCCCATAAAAGTACTATGTATAACTTGTCTTTCAGTATTCCAACATCTGGCTGCATGGCGTACTAACGTGAAATGTTCTATTGTCCAACGAAATCAATAAAATATTTCACAGTTTTAAATATAATTGTAGAATGTCACTTATAACAGCGGTGCAGTAAATTGAAACATTGTAATATTAATTATTTGTTTTAAGAAAATGTTAGTACCGTTTAACTTGTAATGCGCGAATAATGAGTTATAAAAAATGTATTGTAAATACTAAAACTAATAAAATCTATATTAACTTCATTTATTTCATAATACTCTCTATATATACCATATGTGTACTTCAGTTTTTTCCTTATAATTCCGAGCATAATTTATCTAAAATAAGATCACTATTATCATTGCGATGTTTATTAATATAAGACAATACGCTTTATGCGTAATTAAATTTTATTTTACTTGAGAAACATAGTTTTAACTATTTTTAATTCGGCAGTTTATTCTGCACATAATTTTCACCCTACTGGCATATAATTACTTTCTCAACAAATATTGTATTTTCAAACCTTTCATTACTTTCACAGGGTCGTTACACAAGAATCAAGTCTACCAAACATATTGTTTAGAATACATTTTAAGATTTATAATCTTATCATCACCGATGATGTAACCGAAGGGAGAAATTACTGAAAAAATTAGAAATTGTTAAAATATTTTTTTTTATAACTGTTATTTCAAAACGTAACATTCTTAAAAAGAGAACAATTTTTTATTAAGTAAAGGATTTCCACCAATGCTTTAGTATCCCAAGAAAGTGATTCTCTACAACTTCTCTGAACTGAATTCTCGAAATTTAATTCGTAGCGTTTAATTTTTTAGGAAATCATGAAAAAAATTAATTTTTGTTTCAAGAAATCTGTATATTTAACTTCAGCCTTTGAAATTGGATTTTTTTTTAGAGAAGTTGTAGAGAATCATTTTTTAAAGAAAGAAAATCAGCACTAATTAAAATATTGATAATAATTAAAAAATTGTAACTATTTTTGATGAAAAAAAAATTGGTACAATAAATGACAGTTATTAAGGGGATGCCGTAGCCCTCAACCGATAAAGTAGTAATCTACCCCATGAAATGTAAATTAAAAACAATTGAATCGCTTCGGAAAATGTTAGCTAATGTCATTCCAAACAGTCAAATACCTTTTATTGGCGATTATGTAAGAATTGTATGTGTGATTTGTAATGCTCATCTACTAATACCTATTTGTAGGCCACCACGGGTTAATCCTGCGTCACCAGATGACGATATAATTGCTCAGTGAATGTTAGCTTTAAGTAAAAAGCCCAATAATCTTCAGAAAATCGTTGAGGACAAGAGCTGGTCAAGAAAGAAAATAATTTGGGCTAAGATGGAGGCGTCTTCCATTTCAGACTTTCCACGCTTGACTTTGGATGACTTTCGAAGAATAACAATTGGGGTCTATCAATTGAAACAAGCGGCATCTTACACTCGAGAACACATATCAGATAGCGGAGAGTATATTCTGTATATTCATAAAGAAGAATCTGATATTTTGACTGTGAAGTTGCAATCGCGACACACTTCTTCCAAGCAGTATCAGATTTGAATTCGATATGAGAAAGACAGTTTCGATCCCATTAAAGACTGGTATTGTCAATGTAAGACAGGTGCGCGCACTGTGGGTTGTTGTGCACATATAGCGTCAGTCCTTTGGTACTTAGGATACTATCGACATCTCAAAAACACACCAAATTACACCAGTGACACCTATCCAGAATATGAAATGGACGCTGCATGCACATGGTCCGAAACGGATGACTCGGAAAGTGAAGAAAACGAATCAATTGCTGGTTAAACGAACTGTGGCTTCTGAAATGTACAAAAGATCGAAGGTTGAGAAGATTATTCCTGTTACATGAGAGGCAAGGGGACTCACTTTAAACAAGCACCCCGAAGGGAACAGTATCTGCCACGTCCACGTCGTTGTTCCTGGGTAACGCTAAGAGTAGATAACCAAATCTTTACCAATAATTCTTAAAAGACACTTTAACAAGTTTTGGAACTGAATTTTTAAAATCTGATCACAGATTCGTAATCAGCAACCCCGAAAACCCCCGAGTAACGAGTTTCAAGCCAACTGCATAAGATTTTAAAAAAGTCGTCCGCCACATTGGATCCGCCATTTTGAATTTTGAAAAACTATCATCGGATTCGCAATCAGCGACCCCGAAAACCCCCGAGTAACGATTTTCAAGCCAATTGCCCAACAATTTAACAACGTTTTTTGCATATATTTTTGACACTCTTTTTGAAAAATACCCCTAAAATCTAAGGGTTAATTTAACCAAAACACCCCCGTTTCACCTAAAATCAATAAAAACTTACTTTTTCTACCTTAAGAAAAAGTTTTCAAACATTTAAATCAAAATCCCAAGGGGCGAAATATAGGCCTCAGGGGCCCTCCTCCTTTCAAAGAAATTCGTTCAGAACTGATTTGAAAAAAATGGAAAAATCACGTTTTCGGCGACGACAGGTCTCCAGGAGTTCCAGACGTGAGGCTTCAGTATCAAGGGCGATCGTCCGCCAAATCACCCCGCCGTGCCGGCCCCCTCCAGCTGTCTCCGAAAGAGATCAACGGTTGCAGCATCCGAGGCAGAATCTAAAGTAAGTATTAAGTTCACCCTCTTCCTCCTTTTCCTCTTTCCCCCTTCCCATTTTTTTTTGGGATCAACGGGAGCAACTAGCTACCGAGCGGCGAACGTTGGTCTTCGACCACGTCGAGCTTCTCCGTGGTGAGCCTTCGGTTCGATCCACCTGGTGCCAGCCCAGCTCTGGTCCCCGTATGGTCTACCCTTTTTTTTTTATTAGGGATCGACAAAAGGGTTGACCTCCGAGCGGGAACGTTGGTCTTTGACCATGTCGAGCCTCTCCGTTGGCGGCTCCCCGAATCGATACATCCCTCGGTCGATTGTGGAATCGGGGTCAACCCGCTCCGATGCATGATCGAACAATAGGAACCCTTCCCTTTCTTAGAAGCTAGGTCGTTTTTTCCCCCAGTTTTCCACTGCCCATCTCTACATTTTCCAAGAACCAATCCTCAACATCTCACGCCGTACCGCCTTTCATTTCACTTCCATCCAACCCCTCTCGGTCCGACCACCCACTAACCACCATTTTCCTTTTTTTTTATAGTGAAGGGTCCTCAGCAGCGCCGAAGGCTAAGGCGAGCCCGTCAACGTCTGCAGGCCCAGTGGTCCGTGTGGGGCGCACATTTTTCTAGGGCACTCGACCCCAAAGTCTCGACCAACCCGGTCTCTAGGGAGCAATTGTCACAGATTTGCCAGCTCCCGACGGCTCCTCCTCCCACCACCATAACTCCTTCTCCGTCTGACCCTCTCCCCGAATCCCCTCCTGAGTACAAGATAAAAATCTCACTTCAAGATTACAGGAATAGGAATGTGCAACCAAAGAACTAATTAATAAATTACATTTTACCACCAAAACAATGTGTTTATTTTTCTACCCTCGTCATTTTTCCTAGTCCAGCAGCCTCCGTTTACACACGAACCCCGGATCGTTGTGTATAAAAAAAACTACATGACCTTTTTCAATTATTTTACTTACGGCCATAGCCACGTATGTGCTGAACATGCCCTATAAATTTTAAGGCGATCGATCAAGTCGTTTTTTAGATATCGCGATAGTCATCAGAGAATTTTTTTTACATAAGGTGCTTCGACACGCTTTACCTTCTGAAGTATTAATTGTTTCACTTCAAAAAAAATTGTAAGTAAAGATGAACAGACACTAAACATGGTAAAAAATTTAAAGTTATATCTTTTAATCGCCCGTAGTATGGCTAACGTGTAAGTTCTGAGATGAATTGCGATCAGTTCAAGGTGGAGCGCGTTATGGAACCTGCAAAATAGCGGTGTTTAGGGTCGCATACGCACGTGTTCGGTAATGCCGGGTACTCGTCGAGTTGCAATGCCTGATGAGGAAGGAACCGGCGTTATCGGCACCAATTAGTATTATTTTCCTATCAAATAGGATACTGCTCACCCTGTGACACTGATTAAGAACACCCGTTGTGAAGATATGCGGGAAGTTCTTTTCTTTTAAGAAAAAAGTATAGTATTGAACGAAAATATTGTAAAGTAAGAAACAATTATTTCCATCCGAGTGGAGAAATTGACTCTTTACTTGCAGAGAACGAGAATGTAGTAGCCGACAGGTTATTACGCGAATCTTTCTGAGTCCAGTTAAGGAACACGCAAACCTAATTTTTTTATTTTAAAATTAAAATGCACTGTACTTTATAAATTGTTCAAAATTTCTGCCACCTTGTTGCTGACATAACCTAGCACGATTTATCACGGTATCCACGCTTCGCGAAAGCATTTCTTCGACTACCGTCGCCACTGCCTCATGCAATTTGCCCAACATCTCCCCTTCGGTTCCGACTGACATCTTATATGTAACGTTTTTTATGTGACCCCAAAAAGAGAAGTCCAGGGGCGTGAGATCTGGTGATCGCGCTAGCCAATTCATTGGTCCTCCACGGCCTATCCATGTTCGTGGAAATGCTCGATCTAGCTCTCTGCGAACCTCTATACCGAAACGTGCAGGAGCTCCATCTTGTTGAAAAATAATGTTTTCTCGAACTTCTTCGGGTAAATCAGCTTCGTCGAGTAGCACAGGAAGCTCGTGGCGAATGAAATCTCGATATAAACATGAGCGTTGACTCGTGCCGGTAAAACCACTGGTCCGATCTAGATCGCAAAAAATGTTGTGCAAAATACTTTGGGCACAATACACAACTGCGTGAATGGTTTTCCGATGCCATAATTAATCTCAGTTAAGGGCTGTGAGGGGAGGAGGAAGGTCAGTAAGCGAGAAATACTTTGCTGCAAGTTGTATGTCTTAAAAGCTAATTTACCCGTATTTTCTTTAAAGAAAATATTTATTACTAGTATGGCAATGGAATGAGTTATTCTAACGCTAAAAAAATGCAAAAAAAATATATTGAGATGAATTGTTTGTCAGGTTAGGGCACCTTTCAAGCAGAATTCAAGTATCTATTATTTATTAAAACCTAGAACTTGGAGCAAAGTGATAGTAGCTTATTGGCTATTGCCACACTTTGCCCTTTAGGGCCCTCGAGCATGCGAACGGGAAACTGCTCGGAGAAAAAAAAAACAGCTGTATCTGTCGAAAAATTCGCACGTTTGGCCGATTTTTCCAGCTCAAATATCTTTTAGATTTCCGTTGGGCACAACGGAAAATAACTGATAAAATAACTAAATTCCACGCGTTGGAGAGACCGGGGTTCTATGGCGCGAGGGTAAGTTGACGAATTTGAATTTACTCCGAAATTATAAGTCGAAGCATCTTGCCCTTCACACATGTATGTGCTGAACACTAACTTTCAATCAAGTTCCTTCGTTACGTCATCAATACTCTGAAGAATATGAAGAAAAATTGATTTTGACATTCGAAAGTAAGTTTTTACATTCTTCATTTCTTTTATTTGTACATTTAGGAAAAAATTAAATATGCAATCTTCAGCTCAGCTCATGTATTTGTAAAGAACAAACAAGAAACTTTGATTTCCGTATTCAGTGATGACAGTACCAACTTTTTTCTGCTGTCACTTATTGAAATCACTTATTCGATAATAACATAAGACATATTTTCGGAAAAAAATTATTCAGAAAATGATTTGTATTTCTTAAAGATCCGCGTAAAACGAAGTGCACAATTTCCTAATTATTTTGCACGCGCGAAAGGCCTTAATAAGTCTCGTTATGTAATGATCACTTACAAGAGTGTCTCCGATGATGTCAGCCCATAAATTTACCGTAAATCGATACTGAAAACTTCTGGATCTTATTGCATGTGGATTGTTGTGTGACCATCGGTGGAAATTCTTGGAGTTGAATGTACCATTCGGAGTAAACAAGCTCTCATCTGACCATAAAATTCGCCTGTGGAAATTAGGATCTCCATCGACATTTGCCAAGAACTGGTCACAAAACTCAAGACGGGACCCATAATCTCTTTCATACAATTTGTGTACAGTAGTATAATGGTACGGATGACGACCATATCTACGTAACGTCCGATGAACCACAGAGTGTTTTGCGGGCCGAGCCGAAGGCAGAAAAATGAATTATGAATTGCAATAAACATAATCATAATTGAAAATGAATTATGAATTGAAATACAAAAAACGAATGTCATGAAATGATTATGAGTTTAAAATGAATATTCGAGAAATTATTTGTATAACAGCACCCACGACCTTGGTCCTGAAGTCGCCAATCGTGGGGGCTAGATGACACACTCCGTAATGGTTCATGATTTCATCTGAAATATTTGTATGTTTTTATCCAGAGATGGGCATACTTTGACGAGTAATACAGAAATTAAAAAATCATTAATGGGCCTTAAATATTAGAAACAAATTGTAACTACAAATTTCATTCAGCGCGCATGAAACTTACGTTAATTCTTATCCATATTGACAAAAATTCATGGTAAACATTTAAGCATTAAAGTGTGGAATTTTCAAGAAAATTTAATTCATTTATTTTTATAAAATCTACCACAATTTTGTTAAAACTGAAGAATATTTTCAATTTTTCAATTTTTTTGATTTTTTCAAAAATCATTAATGGGCCTTAAATATTAGAAAGCAAGGGAACGCGATGGTTAAGTGGTTAGCATGCTCGCCTCGTAAACTGAACGTTCCTTAGGTCGTGAGTTCGATCCCCGGCAGGGAAAACAGCTATTCGAAATTGTATTCAAGCAGCAGCTCGCAATATACGTAAGACGGGCCACGTTGTTTGTTTACATTTCGATGCGTTGTTTGCAAGGCCGGAATCGACTCATGGCCGCTGCTGTACTTGATGTGGGTTTTCTGCAGTTTCCTACATCCTCGACCAATGTGAGTATGGCGCCATTTAAAGTCGATCTGCAGCTCTCGCTATACCGACGTACAGAGACTCTGGCGGCCAGGGGTTGATTCCGGCGTTCGTAGTTTTGACTACAAGACTCGATCGTCGAATAAAAAATTCCGCCTGGTTGAATTTTGACTACGAGGTTCAGCCAGGGCCGCCAGGGCCGGGGTTCTGACAACAGGGTCCTAGGTCGTCCGGTCCTTGTACAATCGGTGTAAGGGCCAATTAGCCTCAGAGGGCAGAAAAGGGCCGGAATAAAAAAAAAAAAAAAAGAAAATATTATAAACAATTTGTAACTACAAATTTCATTCAGCACGCCTCAAGCTTACGTTAATTCTTATCCATATTGACAAAAATTCATGGTAAACATTTAAGCATTAAAGTGTGGAATTTTCAAGAAAATTTAATTCATTTATTTTTATAAAATCTACCGCAATTTTGTTAAACCTGAAGAATTTTTTAAATTTCAAACGATTTTTAAAGGGTACGAAATTGATTCTAAGATTTAACAAACAAAAATTAATAGTCTACATCAGGTAAAAAAAAATGGCACGAGAAACAAACATCTTTTAACGTTCTTTTATTTTTATCGTTAAAAATACTTGTATTGTTAAAAATGATCTTTCTGAAATTCGGAATAACATGTGTCCTCTTATTTTCTTTGAAGAATGTCATATTCAATCGCTAGCTGCATCTAAAATTATCTCCTCTCCGTGCCGCTTGATCTGAAATGGACTAGACCCTGGCAAAAATGTAAGTGTACACGTACGCTTAAAGTCTAAATTCACGCTTGTAGTACTCTTCAGGTACTCTTAAATGTCAAAAAGAAGCGTGAATTTAGACATTTAAGCGTACGCGTACGCTTCCATTTTTTGCAGGGGATCTCAATAATATGAACTTCAAAACAATGCGAACATTTTAGTTTGAGGCACAATGCTATACACCCTTTTGTAATTGCGCTAATATTTGATACAATTGTATGAAATATACTTAGCAGCGAAGGTGAACTCTAAAATCGAGGTTTTAAAGAGATGAAAGATGAATGAACTTCAAATTTGAAGATTGTTTACTCCAAGTAAATGTTTATTTAAAAACTGTATTTGACTGTATTTTTTTTACAGTATTTTCAAGGAATAAGAAACTATTACTAATACTCATACTTTTAAAGTCCATCTCGTTATATTTTCTTATTTTTAAAAATCGCAAGTCTCCGAGCAACAATTAATTTCGAAATCTATCCAAACGAAAACTTCAAAATTTGTAAATTTATTATTGAACCATTCAATCGGTCTTTATTTAGCTATAAATTTTGTGGAACGCGTCTATTATTTCCGCCCGTTTAGCGCTGTATACATTAAGAACATTTTCGTGGTTTACTTACAAGATTACAAAAGAAAACACATTGACGAGTCAATATTAAAGTGAATTCGAATTTTATGCAATGGCAAAATTGTTCCTTCACCACGGTAAAGATTGCATATTAATTTAAACCAAAGCAAATAATTATTATTAATTATGAATTCTAGTAAAAATCAGTCTTAATTATAAATGAATGATGAATTCAAGTAAAAATAATCGTAATTGAAAATGAATTATTAATTGAAATTAAAAAAATCGAAAGTAACGATATGACTACGAATTTAAAATGAATATTCACGAAATTATCTGTATAACAGCACATACGACGTTGCTCCTGCAGTCGCCAATAATGGGGTCTAGATGACACACTCCGTAATGTTTCATGATTTTATCTAAAATATTTTTATCCACAAATGGGTATTCTTAGATTTCAGGCCCTTCGAGTTTATGTGGATTTTGAATTATGCATTTCTTCCAGCAAAAGGGGGTATAATCTCGCGTGTTGAAAATATTGCCGTAGATCAGTTATTTAAAAATGTAATGAATATTTGAACCATTTTCGAATACTCGAGATTATACCCTCTTTTGCTAGGAGAAATGCAAACTTAAAAATCCAAATACTGAGACTCTCGGGGCGTGATATCGAAAAATATCACAGTTGATCATTTATACATGAAAAATTTAATGAAGACAAGAGGTCGGTTATTCAAAATAAGAAAAATATACTCTGTTTCTTTTCAAATGTCCTCATTTCAAAGCAATTTTTTACTTTTTTACGTTTTCCAATATTATTATTTTATGGCAACATTTCAAATTACGCGACTTCTTTCGTTTTACAATTCTTAAAACCTTGATTTCCGAGTTCACCTACATTACTAAGTATTAATTGTCAATGTTTGCGAAATAACAAAAACATGTACATTGGAGAATTCTTCTTCAAACTAAAATGTCATAGGCCATTGAATGTTTCTCTTTAAACAAAGTAAAAGGATATGTATTCAGTAATAATTTTGTGAACACTCAAATCAGATGTTCTAAATTCTGAATGAATTGAAAATTTAAAAAAATAGTAGGCATAAATCTCGCATGATAAGGAACTTTTAAAATACAATTCCTATTCAGTAATGCCTTATGAATTTAAAAAAAATAAATCACAATACACATCAATCATGAATTCAAGTAGGAGATAGTCATAATAAAAAATCGTCGTGAAAAATAAATTATGAATTACAGTCTTTTTAAATTCATAATTTATTATTGATTTTGAATTGTATTTTGAATATTCTTTGCCCTGCCTGAAATGATTCTTTTTTTTTTTAATATTCCGGATCCATGAAAAGTTTTTGAATTTCTGTATTACTAGTCAAATTATGCTCATCGCAGGATAAAAACATTAAAATATTTCAGATAAAATCATGAAACACGACGGAGTGTGTCATCTAGCCCCAGCGATTGGCGACTGCAGGACCAAAGTCGTGGGTGCTGTTATACAGGTAATTTCTCGAATATTCATTTTAAATTCATAATCATTCCATGACATTCGATTTTTTAAATTTTGATTAATAATTCATTTTTGATTATGATTATTCTTACTTGAATTCATCATTCATTTTTAATTATGATTATTTGTTACTAGAATTTATAATTAATTTTTCATTATGACAAATTTCCTTGAATTCCTAATTCATTTTCAATTGTGATTATTTCCCTTGAATGTATAATTTATTTTTATTGTGAATTGTATTTTAGTAGTATAGTATAGTATCGTTTATTTAACCCACAGTTGAATATACATAATTCTTTTGGATAGAGCACACAATTGAATATAAACATATAAATACAAGTAGACGCATTAACAATAGAGATATATAATAGTAACGGGAGAAAACAACGCACGCTGACATTTACTTAAGACGCAGTGATACAGGACAAATTAAGATGTAGGTAGAATTTAATGTTCGAGCAGAAATTGTCTTCTAACAAAGCACGATTTTACAAAGTAGTAGAGGGCCTTAAGAGCAAGCAAATCTTTGGAGCTGATTAAACGGGCCATAGTGGTGGCATCCGGGAGGTTACGACACAGGGTACCTTGCCGCAGTCTACTTCTTGATGGGCGAGAAAGAGGACAATCGCTTACGATATGCAATAATGTTTCATTTTCGCCCATATTGCAGGCCGAACAAATTTCAGTGGGGTTGTAAGCATAAAAAGTGTTGCCAATATAGAGCGAACGCGAATAAATGGTGGCAGTTCTGATTTGGACCTTGAGTCTTAAATATAAAAGCTCACACCGATCTGGAGATTGTTTTTGTATAGGGATCTGGACCGAGTCGAAGGAAAAATAACGATGGAGATCGCGATTGCGCTGGGTTGTTGCAAAAACTTCGCAGGCCAGTGATAGGCGTGACTTCCAGGTTGCCACCGACAGGTCGGCCCACGAAATCGTCAGAGGAGGGCGCACCCACGACTATTCTCAGAGGTAAACCAGTTATTAGCTGGCTCATCCATACCGCCCGTACCGAGTCCGCACAACCTAAATACAACCCATACGGGCCAAGCTAGTCGATGGCTGGCGCAGAAACTTCAGTAATATCGACAGATATCGGGTAGAGGCCTAGTTCGAGACGGATAAGATAGGCCGGTGTAGATGGAGGAAGCCTAAGCCATTTTTTAAAAAATTCAACTTGAGCCGATTCCAATTTATCGAGATGGCCGAGAGCCCAACAGGGAGTAGCGTAAAGTAGTGTCGATATAATGGATGCATCGTAGAGCTTTAAAGCTGCACGACACGAATCACCCTTTACAGAAGCCATTGTAGCCAAAACAGATGCCGTCGCTTGTCAAGTCTTAGCTATAGCGTTTTCTTCTGCCTTCATCCAACTTGCTGATGAGGGGACGATTGTTCCCAGATAAGGATATGTGGGCGTCACTTTTAACTGTTGGTTTTCGTAATAAAAACTTCTAGAAGATGCATCTAGAGGACCGCCCCTTCTGAAAACAACTATTTTAGTTTTACCATTGGTGGTGCAATACTCAGAGAGGACTCTCAGTTTTGATCTTAGGTCAGCAGAGGAGTAGGAAAAAATCGCCAAATCATCAGCAAAAAGGTCATTTAATTAGGTCGTAGGTTGAAGTGTAATCAATGCCTCTCAAGCCTTTTTCACGAAAGAAGGTCACTATATCAGAAACATAGAGAATAAAAAGAAGCGGACTCAATATTTCTCCCTGAAGGACCCCCTCGGTCACTCTGACAGGTTCCGAGGAACCGGTAGCACAGATGACAGAAGACCTTGCAGAATCATAAAATGCCTTAAGCACCCTGACCATCTTGGCACTTATCACGAAATTATACAGTTTATGCCATAATTTGGCATGGGGGATAGAATCGAACGCTCTGCGGAAGTCCACGAAAAGGACGTAACACTTAGAACCTTTCTGCCTTAGCTGAAATTGAACCGCTGCATTTCGAAAACCCGCCTGTTCTTCGGGGAGCACATCGCGTTGGTGTAGCCAGTTTTCCAGTCTCATCGCAAAAATCTGCATAAAGAGTTTTGTAAGGGCATTTGTAATTGCAATCGCTCGATAATTAGCTGGGTCTGAACGGTCGCCCTTTTTGAAGAGCATAAAGAGATTGGCTTGTAACCACCCCGCTGGTGGTAGTTCATTAGACAGAATAGTATTGAAGAGTACCAGGGTAAACGAAAACCATACACCCGAAAGAAATTTTAAAGCTTCGGCAGGAATGCCATCAGGGCCCACTGCTTTCCCGGATTTTAATCTTTTCATGCTCTTCCACAGTTCCTGCGAGCTGACCGGCTTATCAAGGACGTAGTCAAAGGTCCCGTAGAATTTCAACGAAGAAAGAGACCTCGACGGGTAGAGGAGCGCTAAGTGCCCACTCCACGTCTCGGGGGAAACAGACGTATTGCTCAATGGAGCCCGCCTGTACCCAAGAACAGTGGATCAAAAACTCTTGGCATCTCTCACCTCCGCAAAAGAGTCGGATATCTTCGATATGTACACTCTTTTTGCCCTGGAAGTTACTGCTTTGAAATTCTTTTTGGCTGCAAAATAAGCTAATTCTTGAGAATAAGCGTAATTTTTTTTACGCAAAAGATGTAGGGCTCTATTCATATGCTTACGAGCATCCTTGCAGGTCGCGTCGTACCACCGAGGTCCAAGACTCATGGAACACGATTTATTTCCGTAGACACTTGTCAATTTAACTAATCCCTCTTTCTCCAGGATATTTGAGAGACCGATACAGAACGCTGAAAAAGACGGGTTCTGCGTAGCCTGGTCCACGTACAACTCAAAGGGGTTTAATTCCCGCAAACAATTTGCAAACCGCGACGCTCCTTCCGGCGTCCAAACCAGTTTGCGCCTAACTCCCGATATAGAGCGGAAGTTGGTGGACCCCGATGAATTGGGCAAGGATAGGGCCAGTACAACAGTAACAGGAAGGTGGTCTGATCCTCCGCCGTCAAGGCCTACAAAAAAATCGCTAATAAATTGTAAATGGTTAGCGGAGACCCAAACCATATCTACTATGTACGACCCTTTATATCAAAATAGGTAAATTGTGCTGGTGTGTGTCCGAACGAACGGCCGTTCAAAAGAATTAATTTTGTTGTCGAACATAAAATTGTACAAACATTTACCACGAGCATTACATCTGTTATCGCAAGATTTTCTATCTACATTTAATTGAGTGCCCTCAAGTAGATGAGGAAAGTCGCGCTCAAGGTCAAGGTTACCTATCCAAGAATTGAAGTCTCCTCTTAATATAAACATAGAGTCCGGAAACTTTTGGAAAAGAGAGTCTAGAATAGATTGGAGGGAAAATAACTGGACAGAAAGGTCGCATGATGGCGGAAAATAAAAAGAACCTTGAATTAACGATATCGGAGAGGTTGAAACTAATGTAAAAAGCCAGTGGGAGGAGGATTCAATCATGATGGGCGAGCCCGATCCTGGAACATAAGAACACAAACCGCCGCTAAATCGTCCTCTGGATCCATCACGTGAGGCTGGAACTGCAAAAATGTTGGTTTCGTGAATTCGAGGTAGAGAAGTAGAGTCAACACACCTTGTAGAGTGTTGAATGGACTGGAGTGAAGAAACCTGAGGTGTGGATTGAGGTCTCAACCGGTGGACTTTGGCAGGGTGGACCGACCGGCAGCCCCTGTAGCTGGTAGGCGGGTCTGTTATTGGCCGTTTTTTGGACGAGCTTGGAGAGTGGCTGAATATGATAAATTATCAGATGTCGGAAGAGACGAAGATGTTGAAGGTTTAACTTCCATATGGTGCGATGGTGTAGCCACGTCCGGTACAAACTGAGCCATTACATCGGACCACACAAACCAAGCGCCATCTATTCTGACTTTCATGGACTTTCTTTCCACCTTCTTATGATCCACTTTGGCCTTCTTTATGAGCGTTCTAGCATGATAATCGATGGATCGCTTTCATTCAGTCAAGTCGCTGTTAATGAATACTTCCTTGCCTGATAAACTTATTTTTTTTGGACATAATGTGGAGCTTCGCTCTATACGACAGAAGTTCCACTAATATAATCGGTGGTTCCTTACGAATAAAATATGCTGTGTCGACGACGTTAGTGAGGTCAAAAGTGTCCTCCAGAAATTTTTCAAAATATTTCACTACATCTCCGACAACATTTAGCCCACGAATTTTTACATTTTTCTTCCTAGCTATTTTGTTTTGCTTCTCAAGCTCAGATATCAAATGCAGAATTTGGGCATCCTTTTCTGCTAGTTTTATTTTCAAGTTTGACACCTCATCTGTAACGTCCTTTCTCAAGATCGAAATAGCCTCCAAATTTTCCTGGATTGCCGCGTCTATTTTGTCATCAGTTTTTTTTGAAATTGATTCTACAATAGAATCGCGAAGGACTTTTAATTGAGCATCCATGGTTTGGTCACTTTCAGTATTATTTAATATAGGCGCTTTTAGGACCGGAGGGGTAAAACAACGCTTTTTAGTATGAAGTGCCTCCGTAATAGCATTTAAAGAAGATTCCGGCGAGCATGGATGTTTCGAGCGCGCAAAGAAATCCGGAATGGATTTCGTCGACTGGTCCCTATGCGTGTTCCAAGTAGTCGCTTTCGACGACCGCGCCACGGTAGCAGAAAAAGATTTTTCTGGAACTGGTGAGATCTCCTTCGGACCAGTCCGGGAGACTGGCGTAGCAGACGAAAAATGTGGGTCCGACTCCTTTTTCTGTATGGGCAGTAAAGTTTTCCCCAAGACGTGCTTCCTCTCGCGGAGCAGAAGCGAAGTAACTAATTTTCAAACTGCCAACCAAGTCGCAAGAACAGCTGTCAGAATCAATGACGTCAGCTGTCACAGAGCGTGCGCAATCCAAATTATATGTACCTACGCCGTGTACAAAATATCTTTGCTATATAAACCGCAAATCTTCATAAATGTCAAAAGGTCAATAAATAAAATAAAATAAAATTATCTGGCAATCAATCGCGTTATATTACGATAATTCGGAGCCAGAATAATGCGACGTTCTGTAGACAAGAAGTTAATAATACGAGAAGGCTTCTGTTTACATTCTGCGAATGAGAAATAACAATGTGTAGGTAGGTAGCATACACACGGAACAGACTCACCGATAGGCGCATAAGTCCCACTGCAAGGCTTCGGAAATCTTTGATTTTTCCCACCTGATTAATTTAAAGGCGGAAGACAAATTTGCAGAACAGAATATTTATATCCAAGACCAACCTCCACTTAAGAACTCAGTAAAAAAATAATGATTTGGGCTGAAACAATAGGCTGCGAATTCGATGGACTAAACTGCAACTGTCAGTTCCCTCGAACTTTTGTAAATTCTGCTCCGCTGATTGGCCAATTTCATGAAATACACACGAATGACGTCACCAGCAGTCATAAGTCGTACGAGGTGTTGGAAAACGGTTTCGTACACTCTTGAGAAATTCACCAAAATTCGGTTTCCACCGGAATAATGACTTGGAAAAACAGTAGCACACGTCAAGCACAATCCGAGCCGTTCCGGAGAGCACTGTAAATGTAAACTCCCAAAATGGTGTTTTAAGAAGGAATTATTCAAATAAAATACGGAGCAAATAAAATGTGACCGCTCTATTCACCGTCATCAACGGTACTCTGTGAATTGTATTTTAAATATTTCTTGTCACGCGTGATTTTTTTTTTAATATTCAGGAGCCATGCATGATTTATGTATTTCTAGTAAGATTTTGACCATTTCTGTTTTTACCAAAATTAGTAATTCAATTTTTTTAAAAATAAAGAAAATGTAATTTTTTTTTGCGTGCCATTTTTTTATCCGATAAAGACAATTAATTTTCGTTTGCTGAATCTCGTACACGGAAAAAAAAAAAGTTAGTTGGAATAACCAACTGTTGGTTGGATCAACCATTTAGTTGGTTATGCCAACATTTATATCCGCGCAGGAGATGTTTTTTCTTTAAAACTTTAAAATTTCTCAAAAATTCCACACATTTTTGCTCAAATATTTACCATAAATTTATGTCAATATGGAGAATAATTTTCCAAATTCGCAATAATACAAAGTATGCGAAACAGGCCGAAAATTGTTAATTTATTTAATTCTTAATAATTTAAAACCAAGCGCATAAAGAAAA
The DNA here is from genome assembly GCA_030407085.1 of Trichopria drosophilae. Lineage (NCBI taxonomy): Eukaryota > Metazoa > Arthropoda > Insecta > Hymenoptera > Diapriidae > Trichopria > Trichopria drosophilae. The sequence goes on from CM059584.1 coordinate 87,637,099, forward strand.
TTTTCGTTTTATACTATTTTGCATGTTTTTAAAACCGACAATGTTTCATTTTTTATGCGCGGCAATTTATTACTTAATAGCGCTTCAGTATCCTGTGCGACGAAAAGATTAAGGTTAGTACATAAATTAATGAAGTCTTATTAATAATAGCAATCATCGTTCTTTATTTGCTTCATTACGCAGCCGTAGTACTTCATACTAGAAGCCGTTCCTTTCTACGAATAGGCTTGGTAATATTGGTTAGAAATCGCCTGCCATCAGTTGTCAGTTCGAACCTGCCTTCCCGGGAATTTTGAATTTGATTTTCAATTGTCAACGAATCCCGCGAACGAACTAAAACAGAGCACAAAGGCCGATCGTACTTTGTCTCAATTGTTTCGCTGAGGCAATCCCCCCGAAATAAATACGTTTTTAACGTTCAATTAAAAAAAAAAACCCGTACATTCCAGAAAATTATTTCGATTCCGAAAAAAAACCTACCTCCGGATGTAGGTCGATTCCGGTCTTTTTGATACACCCTGTATACATGTAAATGTGCTGTAACGCTTTTTTAATCGCGACCTCCTGGGTCGGACGCAACCCTCGGCGAAAAGTCGTCCACCGGGTAGCTTTCCAGTGAGGGGCACAAGACGGTCGTTACGAATCGGGGGAGAAACGTGGATCAAGATGCAAATAAAACGGCGTGGTTATAAAAAATAACAAAAAAGAACACGCGTTTATTAACAAAAAAAAAAACGGTACAGATATTGGGGCGGCAACGGGCCCCAGTAAAATGGTACATTTAAGGCGCTGATTATAAGCCGGCTTTTTGTCGGATCCCTCGCCTCGGATCTCCGGCTTTTTGTCGGATCCCTCGCCTGGGATCACCGCGCGTTGGACCGAGAGAGAGGCAGGAGATGAGGGAGAGCACGAGAAGGAACGTTGCCGCTGATGCGGGTAACTGAAGCCGGTACTTACTGTTTACCGCTGACGCCTAATCCCGATCTGGCACCGCAAGCAACAACACAAAAAAACTTTGGAGCATCACCGACTCGCCCGCACGGAAAAACACCGATATCTGCAAAATTGTATAAAATTGAGTACGTCGTCACTAGCGCGATAGCCCAAGGTAATCTGGCGCTTTTTCGCAGTTCCTCCCGTCGCGTTTCACGATCGCGGATCCGCGGTTCCTTGTCTCGTGCCCTCTCTCTCTCTCTCTCTCTCTCTCTCTCTCTCTCTCTCTCTCTCTCTCTCTCAATTTGTCCGGCCCCGTGTCGATACACAGTACCTGGCCCCTGAAACCAATAAACATACATAATATGCACAATAATACACAAATAATTCGGGCCCGGGGATGGCCGTGTTAATGGAGATTTCATCGCCCCTGGCGCTGACTCGAGATCTCCGTTACACCCCACCCCCAGACGCTGAGTACCCGAACGGTGTACCAGCTCGAATCACCCACGGACCTCAAGGGATCCGTTCCATCCCGCTAACGGAATTGTGGAAGTAGGATGGGCGGTAGGAGACAGGACCAGGAGAAGGTTTTTTAGAACTCCCCCCCCCCGTCTATCTCTCTCCCGATCAGCCGTAGGATCTGGGTGCAACCGAGCGATAGACAAAAAAAATTTTTTTTTTTTTAATTTAAATTATCATTATTATTATTATATATTTATTGTTGCGGGGACAACCCACCCTGGTCAGGTACAAAATCGATCAGTTGGCCTTCTCCGACGAGTTTACTCCGGGCCGTATCTTCTGGGCTACCAGTCGCTTGTGGGCGATCCTTACGGGCGCGGGAGTGTTTGTGCCAACTCTTTATTGGCCGCTTTCTTGGAGTTGACCGTCGCGTATCTCTCGACCTCCACTTTCTTGACGGCCTCCTTGGCCAGTTTCATCGCCTGAACCGCCGCATTCAGGCCGTCCACTGAAGTGGTCGTTCTCTCCTTGGCCAGCGTGGCTTTTCTGACCGCCTCGTCTCTCCTGTCCTGTCTCTCCGCCAGGTAGACCGTTTCCTCGATCTTCTTCTGCCGGTAGCGGTCGACCATGTTGGCCCACCGGCGTATTTCAGGGTTGGTCAACCCGTACTCCCGGCGGAAGGCGTTTAAGGCCTCGAACTCCTCCTCCTCCTATTGCGCGGCCCGGTGCTTGGCCTCTTTGGCTTGGGCCAGACTACGGAGCACCTGCTCCTTTTGGGCGCTCTGAAGAGCGCTCGGGTCTTCGTGGGGGCCCTTTCCCTCGGCCACTTCGCCTGGCGCCGAGTTATCACCGGGACCTTCCTCCTGGTCCATCTTCACCGGCGCCGGGTTGGCGCTTATTGATGCGTGCTGGGGCGGTATTGGCGTTCATAAGACGCACCACCACTCTGTCTGCACCGGCACCAAGTGCTGATCCGCCACGTTTTCGCTTGAACTGAATAATAAAATCCATTTAGAAAATGGAAATCCAAAACACTACCTAAACAATTCTAGACTTAAAATCGAGATAATTATTTAAACTGTTGGGACGATGGGCACGCGTAAGATTGCGGCTACGACTACGTGAGGCGGGGACGATTACGCTGAGATCGCAGACGCGTTCGGTAAGCGGCTGGGCTATCGGGCTCGCTCGTACGCGCATTCGAGGTTAACGATGTACCGGGTGCTTGTACTGCATGTACTACATGTACTGGTCCCTTTCGCTGGTCAGTGGAGTCAACAAGTTCGTACGTGTTCGACCCTAGTTTGGCGGCAATCCGAAGGGGACCCATATACTTCGGGGCCAGCTTCGCCGTAATACCTTGTGCGGCCGACGAAAGGACTCGATTACGCTGGAGTACGTAGTCGTGCCCGACCTTGTAACGAGCCGTTTAACTCGACCGCGCGCGGGAGAGAAAGAGGGCCGTTACGAAGTTTGTATCGACGTGCTGAATAAAGAAAATAAAGGCGAAAATACCGAGGACACGATGCGCGCTTTTTCCGGCCGGTCGGCCATTTTGGATGCCAAGCCCACGTGGGAGCCGAGCGCGCATCAACGGACATGCGCGCGCAATGACAAGGCGCTGGCGCTGGTGCGCCTCTACATGCGCAGAAGAGGGGCAACGGCGCCCTGGCCGCGCAGCCTGAAAAGTGGGCAACAAACGGGCCGACTTCCAAGCTCGGAGCGCATGTGTCGCCGCAATGGGGCGGATGCGCTCCAAATTCAAATGAGGGCCGGGCTGTCAAATTCAAGTCTATCGAATGACATTCAAATGTTTGACAGTTCCCGTCCCGATTCTCAAGAAAAAGGGAACTCGGCGACATGACTGGACATAGGGATACTTACCGAGGTATTATAAGATCTGGTAAGTATCCCTCAAACTCTCTCTTCTCTTGGACTTCCTGGTGGACGACTCGCTGCCTCAACAACCATCCGGAGAACCTAGCTGCTCCGGAACCAAAGGTGGGCCCACAAATATCACAGCCAGCATCACATTCAAATATACAATGGAGGCGGCGAGGATATCATTTGACGCAGAAAACCCCAGGAATTGACGACGGCAACTCCATTCGTCAAGGACACAAGAGGCTGCTGGTCCTCTCCCTCATGGTCGCGAGGGAGTGCGACACCTATCAAGGTTCAGAAGGTGACAGCCGCCGCAAATCCAAGAAATATTTAGACGGATGGAGGACCCGAAATCCGACTAAGAGGAACTACACCGAAGAGAAGAACGAAGACAATAGTAAGCCTCTTTCTCTTCCGTTCCGTTTAGAATGACAATACGAATATGTGCCTTTTAATTTATTATGTTGTGTAACAAAATGTTTATATATATATATGTTAATTTATTTAAATTTATTTATGTGTATGTATGTGTATGAATGTATGCATTGAATGTGTGTCCGTGTTAATTCCGTGTTAAATAACTTATTGCCACGTAACTTATTTCGTTGACGAAATGACAATTTTTATCTATTAAGACTTCACACAATTTACCAACGACTCGACAACTAGTTTTTAATCCTGACTCCTATTTTTTATATTTGCAATGACGACCTCGAGTATGTTGGTATGTGTGTGGAAATAATATTTCATTGACGAGTTCAGTTATTTATGAAATTCAAAGATAAATATATTTTAATTGAATGACGATAAATCATTATGACTTTATTTATTTCAGCACCAACGATTCCTATCTATTATTTTAATAATGATAATGACTAATAATTTGACTATTTAATTTTATATGTTTGGACGATTCATAAAGTTTTTATCAACTTGACTCCGAATCGTTTCAACCTCAAACTCGACATCACGTCGCTTTGCGTCGTAATGCTGGGCCTGGTGCGCGCTTGCTCTGTCTGAGCTTTATCTAGGGACTCTCTGTATAGAGTCCGCAACTTGCTCATACGTTGGCTCCAGTGATTAACCGCCTCCTGCGCCTCTCTTTTCTGCGTACAAGCGTCTTCCTGTCGTCGAAGCGAATTAGCTGGCTCCGGTTGTCGTCCATAATTAGGCATAGCCGGATTGGAGCCTGTGGAGTCGTGCAAAGACGTATTACACGCAAAGGCAAACTCGCCGATGTGTTCATCCCAGGTACGATGATCTTCCGAGATGAACGACCGGATCATCCCTTTGACTGTGCGGTTAATCCTCTCGACGGTTCGCCTGATGATGGTAGAGTGGCGTTAGCTCTCGTTCTACCCCTCTTTCGTCCAAGATCTCGTCCAAGATTTTGTTCTTGAATTCTCGGCCGTGATCCGTCAATACCACCTCTGGCTCCATATCGCCAAAAGATGCCCTCTTCCAATGCCTCTGTAACCAGACGAGCGTTACCGTAGGGGAACGCACTCATTCCCGCGTGTGAAGAGGCCTTCCAATACGAGTATAAACTGGAATCCTTTTTACTTTTCGGGAATGGTCCCATAAGATCACCAGCGACCATCTGCCAAGGTCGCGTAATCTTCCGACATCCCAAACGTCTTGCTAGAGCTGCTTGTGGTACTTTACACCTTTGGCACGCATAACAACACTTGACGTATCGGGTCACATCCCGATGCATGCCTGGCCACCAGTACCGCATGGCTAAACGGTCGTAAGTCTTTTTCTGACCGAGATGCCCTGCTGTAGGAGCATCATGACATTCCTGTAAGGCTGCTTGTCTCTGACCCAGCGGTAGGACCAACTTCCAAGCGTCCTCATCTTCAAGGATGTCTTCTTTAGTCGGGTCCGAACGGTAGGAATAAATTCGATTCCCCACTACTTTCCAGTAGGGATTGTCCTTGGGCTCATCGAGAATTTCGCGCCTCCTCTTCTAGTACCACTGATCCGTTTTTGCTTCATCAGGAGTATCCGGATCCTGAACGGCGAGTACGTCTGCATCATCAGTCTCGTACATCCTTGACAGTGCGTCTGGCACATAATTTAATGCGCCTTTTCGATGTTTGATGTCGCAGTCGTAGCTCTGTAGCTGCAGGGCCCATCGAGTCTCCCCGTCGGGTTACAAAGATTACGTAACCACTGCAGACTGCTGTGATCCGTCAGGACTAAGAACTGATAGCCCTCCACGTATGGGCGAAACTTCTGGATGGTTCACAATACCGCGAGGCATTCTCGTTCCGTCGTGGAATAGTTCCTCTCTGCTGCCGACATCGTACGGCTAGCGAAGGATAGAACGAGTTCCCGACTATCAACCTCCTAGGTCAGGACTGCTTCGAGACCGGTATCGCTTGCGTCGGTATGAACTACGAACTGTTGCTCAAAATTAGGGCATTGTAGGACTGATGCGGTCACAATCATGGTCTGCACTTGTTCGAATGCCTGCTGATACTCCGTGGTCCAGTCGTACTTCACCTCTTTCTTTGTAAGATGCGTCAGTAGTTCGACGACTGTAGCGAAGTCCTTCAGGAACTTCCGGTACCACGATGCCATTCCCAGGAACCATCGGAGTTGCTTCAAATTGCGTGGTTGCGGGCACTTGAGTATCGGTTCGATCTTCTCGGGGTCCGGCCGGAACCCCTGTTCATTGACGATGACTCCCAAGTACTTCACATCATTCTTGCAGAAGAGACTTTTCTCACGTTTGATCGTCAAACCTGCGCCCTGTATTCTCATGCAAGACGTACTCGAGCCATCGCAGATGTTCTTTGAATGTCTCTGTGACTGGGATGCGAAGGGCTCTAATTATGGGCCGATTAGCGAATCTAATAGGGCCTGGAACGTAGTTGGTGCTGCTGTCAGACCGTAAGGCATCCTTTTGAATTGCAAAAGGCCCTTGCCTGGGACCGTGAAGGCTATCAGTGGCCGTGCTGATTCCTTCATCTTGATCTGATGATAGGCACTGCTTAGATCGAGCGTAGATATATGCTTGGCTCACGGGAGCTTCCGGTGAATGGCATCCATATGTATGGGACCGGATAAGCGTTGGCTTCTGTTACCGCGTTGAGCTTGCGGTAATCAACGCAAAAGCGATAGGTCCCATTGGATTTTCTCACCATTACCACTGGGCTCGACCATCCACTTGTTGACGGCTCGATGATATCGGCAAGCATCTTGTCCACTTGGGAGTGCATCTCCTCTTCGATCCGTTTCGATACGGGATAGTACCTTTGCTTGATGGGTACCTTTGAAGTCAGCACACAATATCGTGCTCCACCAAACTGGTACATCCAATTGCTGGACCAGCTGCAGGCATGCATCTCCTGAGAAGATCAGCCAGTCGCCGGGCCTCCTCTTCTGACACCTTTGCCGTGCCTTCTGATGATGAGTTTGGGTGGTTTCCCACCTCCAAACTTGCGACCTCCACGGCGATTCTACGCTTCGAGCCTTCCAGATATAGCAAGTTCTGTCTCGGATGTAAAACGGCGCACAGTGTGAAATCCCTAGAGTTCGGTAAGACAATCAGTGCCGGGGGTCAAATCTGATCCAATCGGCATACATTTTTTTTAAATACTCGTAAGGGATCGTGCTTCGATGTCTCACTCCCTAAATTAAGAAATACGTATGTATGAATAAGGAAAAGTTAATACAATATGCGATATAACATTTGTAAAGATATATGCGAACAGTCCTGGGTCAGTTTTCACCCCTTCAGTTTCATTTTTTTTATACGATAACTTTTTCTAGAGGTTTTTGGGATCGCTGATTACGAATCTGATATCAGATTTTAAGAATTCAAAATGGCGGATCTAATATGGCGGACGATTTTTAAGACATTAAACGAAATCGCTTAAAACTCATCAGTAGGGGGTTTTTAAAATGGCGAATTCAATATGGAGAACGATTTTAGAAAAATTGAAAGATATCGCTTGAGTTACTCTGGATATTTTAAAATCGAACTTAGCAGTTATACGTTCTTTTCTTATAGTTTATTTACCTAAAATTATACATCTTATCTCCTTCTATCTCTTGATTAAGTCTTTTGTAATGGAATATGTTATCACTTACTGTGCAATGCCTGGAATTCGGTAAGACAAAAATAATCAGTGCCGGGATCCAATCTGATCCAATCTGACAACAAAATTTGTTCCGTTTTTTTCTACATTTTTGACATTACAATCCATACCCTTATTTCTTACACAGAGTTTCAGAAAGAAAACGAAAAAAGAATTCTCGAAAAATAGGTTGACCGTTATTGGTATATTATCTCTATAAGAAATAAACAAGCCCCTTTACCACGACAAGGTTACGATCCTCAAAGGGGGTTTTTATTTTTTTATTTTTATTTTTTTTAAATTTTTTTGTGGAGTTTTAATTTTTATTTGTTTTTTCTTTATTTTTCAATTTTATTTTATGTTTTTGTGAGGTTTTTAATTTTTATTTTCTTTTACTTTTCAATTTTATTTTCAATTTTTTAGCCAATTAGGTTTTTTTTTTAAATTGATTTGACTACTTGAATTTTCAAATGTAATTCAGGCTAAGTTAAATAATAAGGTGCGATAATAATCTTGGGATATTTTATTTTTTAATATAAAAATTAATTTTGAATGGTTGCATTGAGAGCGCAGGCTGTAAATTTAGGGTGTGTTTACTATAAGAGCCTCAGTTTTCAGTGAAAAAAATAAAATCTGCAAAAAAGTTTGGGCAGGCCGAAATACGAGTAATTTTTTAATGAAAAACGCGTTTTCGACTAGAAGAATTTGATATATGTTATTTATTTATTTTTTTTTGAAAAGTTGAGAGTTTTTTAGATAAAATAATATATCTCTATAATAATATATCTCTTTTTGTACGAGCAATATTTCTATAAGTAAAAATGAATTGAAAAATTTCAAGCAAAACAGACTGTGCGGTTTTCTGTGGAATGTCCCATATATCAATTTCTTTTTTGAAGCACTTCGATTCCATACAATGTCGCATAATTTCAATATTTTTATCCTAAACATCATATTTGCTGATTACAATTTTCGATATTATACATCGCTATATTTTTCTAAGGCAGAAGAGATAGAAGGAGATAAGATGTATAATTTTAGGTAAATAAACTATAAGAAAAGAATGTATAACTGCTAAGTTCGATTTTAAAATATCCAGAGTAACTCAAGCGATATCGTTCAATTTTTCTAAAATCGTTCTCCATACTGAATTCGCCATTTTAAAAAACCCCTACTGATAAGTTTTAAGCGATTTCGTTTAATGTCTTAAAAATCATCCGCCATATTGGATCCGCCATTTTGAATTCTTAAAATCTGATATCAGATTCGTAATCAGCGACCCCAAAAACCCCCAAGTGACGAGTTTCAAGCGAATTCGTTTATTTTTTAAATAATCATCCGTCATATTGGATCCGCCATTTTGAATTCTTAAAATCTGATATCAGATTTGTAATCAGCGACCCCAAAAATCCCCGAGTGACGAGTTTTAAGCGATTTCGTTTCATTTCTTAAAAATCGTCCGCCATATTGGATCCGCCATTTTAAATTCTTAAAATCGTATATCAGATTCGTAATCAGCGATCCCAAAAACCTCTAGAAATTGTTATCGTATAAAAAAAATGAAACTGAAGGGGTGAAAACTGACCCCGAACTGTTCGCATATATCTTTACAAATGTTATATCGCATATTGTATTAACTTTTCCTTATTCATACATTTGTATTTCTAAATTTAGGGAGTGAGACATCGAAGCACGATCCCTTACGAGTATTAAAAAAAAAATTTATGCCGATTGGATCAGATTTGACCCCCGGCACTGATTATTGTCTTACCAAACTCTAGGGATTTCACACTGTGCAGCGTCAAAAGCTCGTGCAAAGTCTGCACCGAGCAGGCACTCCATATCTAGACTGGGCATCACCATCGCCTGGATCCTCTTCTCCGCTCCATTAACTCGGAACGGAAGAGTCACGAGCCCCATGATCGGAGAGTAAGATCCATCAGCTACTCTCGCTCCGGGACCACCGTAGGTAATGATCCGTTCCCCACATGCTGCTGCAATTGGGCTAAGTGCTGTGCGGCCTGCACCAGGATCAAACAGGGCCTAGACGTACAAATTTCCTAACTTGATATTCAGCCACCAACGAGAGTGTTCCATTTCTCGTGCATTAGATATGTTTCCGTGTTCTGACGGGACTGGCTGCTCCGTTTCATCTGAGGTCACCCCTTGAGACCTGGGAGACGCAGTGACCTCTTCTACTGCTTCCTGGGCCCGTTTTCCGCACAGCGTGGACATGTCGACCTCGTGTAGCCTGGTAGTTTACAGGACCAGCACGTTAAATTGGGCCTGCCTGTTTCCGGTATTCTCGATTTTTCTCGAAGAGCCCCTCGCTGCGTCTGTGGCGCCGAAGTCTTGACTGGGGTAGTTTTTAAATTACTGGACATTCATAGCACCGACGTGCTCAGCGACAGAAATCTTCCCATGATTACAAGGTAGCTCTAGAGATCCTGTACCAGCGTTTTGCCGAGCCGTTTAGTAGCTCAGGCAAGGCGCTTAACAACTCCTCATCTGAGAGATTTGCTGGGCCCCGACATTCCTCTATTCTGGCCAAAAATGCCTCAATCCGGCCACCTTTGGCTCCGAAAAAAGATGTCCTCAATTGGCGTACGATTTTGCCCACGTCACGTGGACCCTGATCCAATCTCGAGGATGCGCCGAATCGTGTACCGCAATACCCTGGGTTCGGGAACATTCACCCTCCCCCAGAGCCGTCCATACCCGGAGGGTTATGCTGGCTCGCATTAAAGTCGGGGCGTCCGAAATTTTGACCCTGACTTCCACTTTGGGCCTGATTCCTATGTGGTGTATCTGGCACCTGTGGTTCGTTTCTTGGGTCATAATAATACAACCGGAACGTATCTTGGAAGTTAACTCTCGATACACGTTCCGGTATGTAATTGTTAAAAATGCTATTAGGGGGCTGGGGGCCTTCCACTGTTTTAGCAAAACAGGGACGGTCAAACCCAGGGCCTGTATTCTCACCAAGGGAATCAATGCAGTTCCGCTGATGGATCTGAGTAACGAAGACCTAATGGTGATAACGATCAACACAAATGAGTTGGGGAAAATAGCACTGGCCTCAGCTTACTTCCCATATGATGGGCCTGATAATCCCCCACGGGAGGTAAGGAAATTGGTGGATCATTGCACGCAGAAGGGGCTCCCCCTACTGATAGGCTGTGACGCTAATTCATGCCATCAGATATGGGGCAGTACCGACATTAACGAAAGAGGACAGGAGCTGCTGGAATATCTGGTCACCACCGACCTGGATATCCGCAACACCGGCAGCACCCCAAACCTTTCGCAACGCTATCAGAGCTGAAGTCCTGGACCTCACACTCTGTAGCAGTAACCGCCTCCATAGGATTAAAGATTGGAGGATTAAAGATGTCACTGTCGGATCACATGACGATTGCATTTCATCTGGCGGCCGATGTAGGCGCCAATATGAAATTTATTAGAAACCCCAGATGTACAGACTGGGAGGGTTTCAAAAGAGACCTATGTGTAGTCCTCGAGGTTAATATGTACGGCATGAAAAACATCGGAAGTTATTGAAAAAATCATTGAAATTTTAGAATAGAGATAGTTATCTTATTCGTGACGTATCTATTAACATTAGACTATGGCTCTCAATGACTTTTTTGTAGGAAATTTTAAGCTCTACAAAAAAGGTTCAGTGCATTTTTGTCGTATCTAACACGCTAATCAATACGGGAGCCATAAAATGAAAAAAGTAGTGATTTTTTCACTATTAACGACTTTAAAAAATCTGATAAAAATAATATAAATAACCACATCGTCTAGAAATTATGTAAAAATATTCTTAAAGACATAAGAAAAGTATACCTATTTATAGAACAAAAAAATTTGAGGATTTCGAATTTTAATTGTCATTTTACGTCTTTACTCGCGATCTGCTGGACAGTGGGAAGCTATTTTAGCTGGACAATCTCGCTGGAGCGACGTTCTATTTTTTTCCGTGCGAAGAACTGAACCGACCCGTTCCCGGCACGGGACGTGGGATGTCCAACGCCCGCAGAGAACTTGGACGCCGAATCGCTCGTGAAATCGTCACCCCCGTGAGGATAAGGTGGACCGTACACTCCTTTAGTCCGTATAAGTCACCGGGGCCAGACGGAATTTATCCAGCCCTTCTTCAAAGAGCTGGCGATATGATCATAGGACCAATTATGAGACTAACTACAGCTAGTCTCATCCTGGGCCATGTACCTAGTGCATGGCAGGGTGTCAAGGTGGTTTTCCTACCTAAAGCAGGGAGATGCGATTATGAATCGCCCAAGCACAAAGACCAATCAGTCTAACGTCGTTCATACTAAAGTTAGTAGAAAGTCTCGTGGATAGGTACATGAGGGAGACGGTCCTAGCACGATGCCCACTGACCGGAGCCAACATGCCTACAGAACGGGTCTCTCCACTGAGACGGCACTGCATCAGTCTGTGTCACTGATTGAGACCCAGCTGGAGAATAAGGGCTTCGCAGTGGGCGCTCTTTGCCAGGGGGCCGTTTTTGAGTCCGCTGACAAGTTTAATACAGCGTGCACTTACATTTGTGGAGCACTGATGTCAGGAAATGAGGCTCTCTATTAACCCTAGGAAAATAGAGGTGCTAGTGTTCACCAGAAACTACAAATGGGACCGTGTCTGTCCGCTCACTCTGTCTGGACACAGACTAGAGTACGCGGAAACAGCCAAATACCCGGGGTGACTCTAGACAGCAAGCTTAGCTGGAAGAAACATCTGAAAGACAGATGTGCCGGAGTCACAGCTTTCCTATGGCTAATGAGACGAACCATAGGCAGCAGCTGGGGCCTCAAGCCGGCTACTATGCTATGCATATACGAGGCTATACTGAAGCCAAGGTTGACCTATGCTTCACTGGCCTGGTGGAATAAGTCCACTATGACCACATCTGTTAAGGACCTAGAGAAAGTGAGAGGGCTCATACTCAGGAGTATCACGGGCGCTGCGAGGTCAACCCCCACGGCGGCACTAGGTGTTCTCCTGGATATAGAGCCCTTTCACATAACTTTGAAAGCCGAAGCCGCAAAGGCCTGGCGTAGGATCAAAGCAAAGAGTGGGTACAGGAGCTCTGTCAAAAGAACAGGACCACTGGATGCCTACTTTCGTACTAGCGTCTTAGACGAGATCGCAGATCGCACGTCACCCCGCTAGCTTTTTGACAAAAAATACAAAATCAGTCTCCCGACCAGAGAAGACTCGAAAAGCAACCATGCGACACTACTCAACGGCAACAATTGGTTCACAGGTGGGTCAGTTGGGACGCAGGGAAGTGGTGCAGGGGTATACAGAGGAAGAGGTGGAACAGGGTTCACATACCCCTTGGGAGACTGCACCACTGTTTTGCAAGCAGAATTAATGGCTATCTTTCAGTGTTCCTATAGAGCGCTAAATAAGGATAACGGTAATAATACCACCATTTTTTCTGATAGCAGGGGAACCTTACAGGCCCTCAAGAACTTTAACACAAGGTCAGGACTAGTCAGGGACTACTACCAGTCCCTGAATAGACTAGCTGCGAAAAGGCGCGCCACGCTGCGCTGGATCCCAAGCCACTGTGGATTCAAAGGCAACGTGATCGCATATAAGCTAGCCAAACTGGCAGCAAAAAAGAATTTCATTGCCCCCGCATCCGTGGTGGGCGTGTGCAAAAACCTCGCTCGGGAAGCATTCCGGGCGAGGGTTGCGCTCGAACATCAAAGGATATGGGGTTCCACGCCGGGATGCAGGCAAGCCAAACTTTTTATTGGTGACAGCTGGCCCTGCAGATGGAAACCGGTATTCCTGAATGCCAAAATATCGGCGGCCAAAGATCTGGTGGCAATTATCACTGGGCACGGGGATCTCCGGGGACATCTCCACAAAATAGGACTGTCAGACCTCGACGGTCTGTAAGTACTGTGGAGAGGCGGTAGAAACCGCCGAACAGATTCTTTGTGAATGCCATGCCACCACTCGACATAGAGTGGAAGGGACGGATAAACCTGCACTGACAAGGCAGGATATCACCTCCATGGAGGCTGTGACCATGGCCGCGGTCTGGATGGCTATGCGCCGTGCCACATAAAAGGAGGTCATAGGAGGAGTGCAAAGGGACTACCCAAGCACTCAGGTTTTCGGTCTGTGTGACCAAACCAACTCAACTTTTAAATTATTTATTATTATGTCTTAAAATGTTAAAAATGGTGTAAACAAAGAAACCACATATGAAATTTTGCAATCAGTATGATCATAATGGAAATATTTGAAATTCGTCACTTCGCCCCGTTTTTCCCTACATATATTATATATATATAAACTATTAAAATCAGTTGAAAATCTATTTTTAAACAAAAATTTTACGCTTGTTTTTCAACAAAAGTGTAATTCTTACCAATTTTGACTTTTTTGTATGAAACTTCAAACGGCTATATAACTCTATACAGCTCATCGTAAAAACTCCTACCGATGCTGATTTTGCAGCTGATCTCATCCTCTTCAAAACACCTAAATATACTATTACTTTGTGAATGTAGCCAAAATTACTTATTTACAAAAAACTACATGAAAATAACAATTTTTCATATTTTTCTTTTGTACCATCGTGGATTTATGATCGAAATGATTTTTTTATTAAACACGTAGATTCAAAATTTCATTATCTACGACTGTCATTCTATGAACTTTTCGCACCGAAGCACGATTTTAAAGTAACTAGAAGCTTAACGCGCGCGCGATTCTTTGCTCCCTATGCCTTTGTTTTTATGTCGTAAAAATTACATATTAATTTATGTTACATTGGGAGTAAAATAGTATTTTATACATTTTTTACGTTTTTCGTTCGTATTTTATACACACAATATAATATGCTTTTCGATGCGTGTGCAAATATATATCTTATGTGAATATAAATGCCATAATCATCTTTGAATCAAATTATATTCCTTAAGGGTGTTCTCTCAGAGCAGCGGAACGGTGGCGGCTTTGGAATGTCCAGACCAGAAGTAATCGTAGAATGCAAAATACGCCTTCAATTTTTATGGAATCGTGCTGGAAACGTATTATTCATGAGCCCTTTTCATCTAAGAATGGACGTATTTCGCCCTTTTTGCCAAACAATTTTTTTTAAGCCTGTGAAAAAATGATTTCCGACGACCCTTTTTGAAGGCTCACGTACACAGGCTTTACGTGTGTTAGTGAGCACCACAGAAACGATTAATTACTCATTGTCCGTAGCATTTTTGCAAAAAAGGGGAATTTACGTCCATTCTTGACATCAGCCGGCTTCTATTCCAAATAATTGCATGTCGTTTTAAGTTCGAATTGAAGCCGAATTGTTGCATCTACGATTCGAAGCGGGCAATGGCGGACACAAGGTAAAAAATGACAGGAAATAGTTCCGCGACTCTGCGAGACGTGTCGCTTCGGGCGTATACCAGTTGCCGTATATTTTTCTATGCTTTTACGAGTGCTTAGCGGGGCCCGCTTCCCTTATAGCACGCACGCAAGCAAACTAGCGTGTCAGAGGGACGCACACAAGCGTATAGATAAGAAATAACTTCGCGGATCGTGCCATCCTTCTTTCGATGCGGATTATACTATAGCCACCGAGGTTCGGGCTTCTTGGGTCATAGAACACTATTTCATTTTGTTGAAATTCGGATACGCGTTTACTATATTTTTTAAAGATCATATGGAAAGGCTGTATATATCAACGACATTTTATTCATAGAATAATATCGCACTTTACCTGTATTATGTTTCAACCAAATGTTCGTCTTTTATTTTATCGCAACCGATTTTTATGTGGTCGATTCTCAAAATTAATTTTTTACTATATCTGCACTTACTGTCTATTTTGTGTTTAGGATATAGTGCATATCCCAATAAACGGAAATGAATTTAAATGTATTCAAATTTTGAATGCATTTTTATTTATTTATATTCTGGTTTTTATTCGTTTTATTTTGGTTTTAATGCAACAAATTTTATATTGCTTTCAACGGAGGTTTGGGATTTCGGATACGCATTTACTACTTTATTAAAATTAAAAGTAGAACGTAGAAAATGTGGTATGTCAACGGCATTTTATTAAAGTTCGATATGACCTCGATTATAAAATTGTTCGTAATTTGATCTTTTAAAAAAAAACTAAAATGAAAATTAATATAATTTGTAGTGTATATTACAAAATTTCATAATGTTCAATCTATAATGCTCATTGCCAGGACAGCAGGTCAATTTTTTTTGTTTTTAAAAATTTGTTGTAAATAATTGCACTAAAGTGGACCGATATTTTTCGATTTGGATTTAAAAATTAGAAGCGTGCTGAAAATTTTGAAACAGGCTTGTCTTGTTCTTTTTACGGCCTCAAAAGTCCCCATCCTTACAAGCTGCTATATGTCAAAAAAATAGGGTTTTCTGAAATAACTCGAAAAATATCACTTTAAACGACAAAACGAACTGTACAAAAATTGTAGCTAGGGAAATTCTGCACAATTTCGTTTTTTAAGAAAGTTTCTACGATCAATAGAAGCCGAGATAGATTTTTTTCAAATATTGGTAGTTTTGCGGATCAACTCTAATGAGTTCGAGGATCAAGCGTTTTTCGCTTATAAATAAAAAATAACCATTCGGATCGCAAAATGCTTCAAATAAAAGTTGTAGAGGATGAAATTACGAACAATTTTCCTATTTTTTATGTAATGCTGTACGTTCAATATGTACGGAGATATGAACGTTTAAAAAACAAATACATTCAATCAGAACTTTTTTTGCGATAATCAATGATCCATTAATAAAAAAACATGGAGTGCATCTCGAAAATCTCGAAGGCATTGTTGTCGGAATAATTTCTAAGCTGATTGGTCGGCGTTTAAATGTTTGGTGGTTCGCTTGCAACTTCATGTTTTGTGTGAGAATTTGACAAGCTGAGGTTACTCGTTGTAACGAGCCGTTTAAACTAATCGCGCGCGGAAGAGAAAGAGTGACGGAGAGAAAGAGGACCGTTCCGAAAATTATATCGACGTGCTTGCCAGCTTATGTAGAATTCACGGATTATGCGCTGGCAAGCGAAATAACAACGGCGCTCTGGCCGCGCAGAAATGGAGAGTGGGCAACGACGGGCAGTTCTAAGCTCGGAGTTGCATGTGTCGCCGCGAAATTCAAGTCGATCAAATTACATTTGAATGTTTGATAGTTCCCGTCCCGATTCATCGTAAAAAAGGAACTCGGCGACATTATTGGACACGGGGATACTTACCGAGGTATTATAAGCCCTGGCATCGGTAGGTATCCTCCTTCTTCTTCTCCCTCTTCTTCGTGACTTCTTCTTGACAACTTCACCTGGACGACTCGCTGCCTACCTTCTATCTTTCCCGGAGGTCCTGGCTGCTCTTGAAACTCAAAGTGGGCACCATTCGACAGCCAGCAACCATAGTCAATAATTCAATGGAGTCGGCGAGGATCAATTTTTGAAGAAGAAAAGTCTACGAAACGATTACGGCACTCCGTTCGTCCCGTTTCCAATTTAACACGAGGATGCTGGTCTGCTCCTTCGGTGTCGCGAGGGAGTGCGACACTAAATTAGGATTCACGAGGTGACAGCAGCCGAATCATCGAATAACGAGGCGGATGGGGAAACCCGAACGGACGAGAAGAAAGAACGATGCCGAAAGGATCAAGATACGTAAGCCTCTTTCTCTTCTGTCCGTATTAATAAATGAAATGATATTGTGAATATTCGTATTTTATGTTACGTAATGCCAAAATATTTATGTGAATGTATGTGTGTATGTGTATGTAATATGAATGTGTGACCACGTATTATTTATTCCCGTACTTATTATTTATTTCCGCGCAACTTATTTCGGTTTACGATAATTTACCAAATTTTATATGACGATGACAACTCCACACAACTTACCAAACGCTCGATAACTTTATTTTAATTATGACTTTTATTTTTTATTCGGTAATATTGACTTCGAGTGTGTTGGTATGTGTGTGTAATTAATTGTTATTGCAATTTTACTAATGATATTGACTTATTTTAATTTTTCTTGTGTATACGAATCTAAAAAATTATTAAATTATGACCGGAATTGTAACATTGTATAAAATTTTATATGAAAACGTTTGGCTTATGCGCATTTCATATTCTTTCTGTTGTATTCTTATAATTGTAATTGTAAATTTAATTATTGACAAGCTGAGGTTACCCGTATAAAATTGTAATTTTGTATAAAAATATTTGGCACATGCACATTTCTTATTATTCGTAACGGGGTTGTATGCATAATTGTAATGGTAATCTTAATTATTTCATTCTTAATTAGCAAACGTCTTTGAATAAATAATATTATATATAATTTTACAAAAGCAATTTTGCTCAATAAAATATACTTCTCATTTTTTTTACTTACATTAATTTCGTTTCTGACTTTGAAAAATTGTTAAAATAACCAGAATAAATTGAATTAAAATACAATCTTGCCTTCTGTTTTAAACAATTTATTTTATTGCGCTATCAATTATTTAAACACATTAAATTTTTATATACCGGGTGAGTGCGAGAGAACGGAACATAGGGCAACCAGTGTATAGCCCGCAGCCAATGTGGAGTATGCTTTAACAGATACCTTACGAGTATTGACGAATAACATAAGAGTTACGAAATGAAATCGATGTGTTGTATTTTTTTGATCTTTCGAATATTTAACGAAAATAACAATAAAAACAATATAAAATTATTAATTTTGTAATATCCTTTATTATGGAAAACGCGAATAAAGTGAAATGATCTTTCGAACGCTCTTGAAATAGAGGTTAGGTCAGTCGATGACTGCAGAGTGCAGATCGCTTTGACGTTTGTACTGTCATATTGTTGTCCATGGTTTTAATCAGTGTAAATTAATTTTTAGTCATCATAATTTCTCGACGTTAATGGTTTCATCATTAATTTAGGTAAGTGAAAGGAATGATTTTACATAGCGAAAATTTTTATTGCTATTGTACTGCAAAAAATGATATTTGTGTTGACTGCCAAAACGGTGTTGCGCAGAACTCGCTTCGTTGCAAATATATCCACGTAATATTCTGGTCAGCCTGTAAAGCAGCTCTAGCTGTGGCTCGCCTTTTGGTTAAAGAGGAAATTTATGTACCATTTTGTGCCAATAAAGACTAATTATTAGTATTATTAAA
The DNA here is from genome assembly GCA_030407085.1 of Trichopria drosophilae. NCBI lineage: Eukaryota > Metazoa > Arthropoda > Insecta > Hymenoptera > Diapriidae > Trichopria > Trichopria drosophilae. Next base: position 87,655,695 of record CM059584.1, read on the forward strand.
TGTGTCGCTTTTATTATAATTGAACAACAAATAATAACTATTCATTTTTCTATGAGACGTATTATTTTCTGTTATGTGTTATGTGCTAAAAATAAATTCGCATTCATTTTCAAAATATTTATATAATTCCATAAATCTTTTCTTTATTATTTTGATATACTTTTCATGGCAACGAAAAGTATCTTCAGTACATATCTTTTTATCTAAAGCAGGAATTCAGTGAATCATTTCTATTACTTCGACCCGGACCTCAGGTCTGGACGAAGTATTGAATTTGGTCACTTCGGGCATAAAAATTACCCTATAGTTCTTCCTGAAATGTCGACGTTCAGACCCTAAGGAGCCCAATTCAACTATAAAAAAATTTGTGTCCGTGATCTTAAACGTATATACGTCCGTACGTCCCTTTTTTTGGTCGCGCGATAACTCGCGTATGGATAAGCGTAATGACCTTGTGACGTAGTCACGGATCAAACCCGGTAACCCTGATCGAGGAGAGCGTTCCGGGGGAATCCTTCCCCCTATTCACCACTGCTCTCGCCCGCCGTACCGGGGATACGCGTTATGGAGGTTCGTGCCTCTCCGCCGTCGCTCCTCTAGTCAGTCGCCGTCGGGAGTTCCTTCCCCACATACGGAGACGAGTGACGCCGGGACTTCTCTCTCCTTCTCTTCGAAGGCAGAAGCCGAGACGATCGACGCGATCCCGTATCTCTCTCTCTTTCCAAAGGAGAAGCCGGTACGAGCGGGCAGCACGACTGTCACGCTTCTCCCTCTTTCCCTCACATACACCGCAGTCGAAGAAAGCTTTTCCCGGAGCTATACCGCGCACACGCGAATAGTATACGGTTCGGTAGTGCATCACTGTGTGTTCGACATCCGTGCCAAGTGTGGACATTTCGTGCCAATTGCCGCAGCAGCGTATCGAGTAGGACCCGTTCTGGACCCGTTCAGGACCCGTTCCGGACCATTTCTGGACCCCGATTCCTGCCCACCATCTGGACGGTCAACCAGCACCTGTGAGTATCCAGTGTTACTGGAATTGTGATTTAGCCCCCCGTATTATGGTGTTTCAATTCGGACTTTAATTACCCTCGCGCCTCCGCGATAAGTTTTCTCCGGTCATTTTTTGTGTAACAATCCCATTCGCCAGATTAGGACCCGCGCCGTAGGCGACCTGTAAAATATTGTGTAGTAGATATTTCGGAAAATATATCGATATTAGAAAATTCACTGTTGTAAATTCATTTCGATCCCCCTTTTAAAGGTTATAAAATGGCATCCCTGGTGGGAAAATCAAAGATTTCCCAAAAATTGTGAATACTTTTTTCTTTGTTGAGCTTTGTAAGCGGAAATTTGTGTCGGGAAAGTTTTTATCGTTTGAGAGTCGCATTTTTCCAGCTCCGACAGTACCGTTTGCGCCTCCCTTTTTTCCCTTGGCGTAACCTATAGTATTAAGAATATAGTATTGAGAAAAGAGGATATTCGTATTTAATGTGTCTCTTTTTCCGTCCTTTGAATTTCCTTTGCTACTCCTCTTCCTCTATCAATAAATATTGCGATACCGTAAGCTGGCCTGGAGATAGCGTGACGTCATACGACGTCTGCATTGTTGTCCCGAACCAGACTCCCAATTCCTAGTATTATTGAATATTAATTATTGAATAATATTAATATATTATGGAGTTTCGGTAGATTATAAAATATATTTTCTTTTTGGTGTTTTGATCTCAAATCGTTTTTCATGTTCAAAAAAAAAATTTGAATAAATAATTTTTTAGTTTGAATTTGAACCGTTTGAAAATAATTAATTGCTATTTCGAAATTGTATATCATAAACATAATCACCTTTCAGAAATTGAAAAACAACTTCGAAAATAAATAGAGTTTATCTCCAGTAATTTATGTGTGAGCTTTGGAAACAGTAACAAAGCCGTAAATTTCGTCAGTAAACAATAGATTCCTTTCGACGTATTCCGAGAAGTTATCGGGAACGACCTTGTTTATGTTTCTTCCCAACCGATCTCCCAGAATATTGCGATGTGGATTTATGATTGTAATAGTTCGTTGCATGAATAATACGAATGTATACTTGTGTTTACCTTTTCAGCATTTATTATTCTCTCTATGGTCTTCCCCCCGTATCCCCCCTACGGGCCGACAATCACGTTGGCCTAAGAAGGTGTTGTCGTCCCTGGAATAACTAATGTTTGAAAATACCGGGAAATAAATGACGTACTTTTCCAGTTATTTTTCAACGCTCGTTTATAATATTTAGTAATTTGAAACTTAAATCTTAATTCGCTAATTAGAGTCGGGTACGGAATTTAGAATTCTTTTTATCAAAATAAACTTTCCTTTCAATTCCGATCTAGTTTTCCAGATTCAGTTTAATTTAAGAAAACTTCAGAAAAATTTTGATTTGTCTCACAATAGTGAGGAACGAAGTTTAAGTTCAATTAATTTTGAGGTTGTGTCCCATTTTCGATTTAATAGCAAATCTCCCGGAAGAGTTAAGATTTCAGGTACAGGATTCCCCCCTCTCCTTGCAGCAAACCATAGAGAGACACGCAGCTCCTGCGATTGAGTCGAAATAAATTTCGATTAATTTAATATGTAATGAGATAATTGATATTATTAGTATATATTGTTACGATCGGTAGATCGTAGCCTCCTTAAATATCAATGTAATTCTCAAACTCCACCGTGAGAATATGCACGGTTTGCGAATTCACATAGAAGTCAAGAGTGCAAGCTCAGCATAGTCCCACGGTTGGAAATAAATGCGATGACAAACTTCGCTGCGCTCTCGAATCGAGGCGGCATCGAAGGAGGCAGTCGCGGAAGGACATCCAAACGAACTTCGCGGCTCCTCATTATTTGTAACCTTCCCCACTCACCGCTCGCGGTGTTACGAACCGCGTGTTCGTAACATATAAATTGGTGGCAGCGTCGGAGCTCCGCGCGCGATTTTTTTTTTTTTTTGGCAATAAATTGAATCGTGTGGGGTGTCGACCCCCTTTACGCGGAGTGTTCGAACCCCCCTCACAACGCTACCGAGGGGTAAAAATACCGGGATACGCAAAAGTGACGAAAATCGCGCGCGTCGCGCCTTACTCTTAATAATAACGCGTATCCCGAGGGAGGATGAATCTTTCCCTCCCCAAGAATTTTCAAGAAAATACTTGGAAATCCGCGAGTGAGTGTGTGAGCGATTGAGGGCAGAACAAAATTAATTTGGAAGAATACGTGAGTGGAAGAATGATGGAATTCCACGAAAGAAATATCGACAAACATATTCCGGAGTACTACGGAGATGAGTGCAATTATTTATCATTCGCATCTAAGGTACGTCAATGTCTAGATGAATTCCCAGAAAAGTATTCGCCGCTTATAAGAAAAGTATTAAAGCGAAAACTAAAGGGCGAAGCAGAAAAGTTCAGTCATCTCATGCAACTCTATTCACATTTAGACCATTGGATAAATGCAGTGGATTTTGAACATGGTGTCAGATGCATTAGGCACTTTAGGCACGAAGTTGATTCCACTATCACGAACGAAATATATATATCGAACGGCGAAGAAACTGATAATGAAGATGACAGAACGTACGAACAAGACGAATGTGATGACGGCTACGAAGCCGACACAAACTCCAGCGATGATGAGGACTCCGATGAATGGACCGACATTGAAACGGACAGCGAAGAACCCGATAACAATCCTTCCGAGGACAATGACGAAGTAGAAGGTACAAGAAATCAACGAGGATATACGTTCCAAAAAGGCCCGGTTGAATCTTCGCCGGAAGAAGACGTGGAAGTACCCACGCAAACATACAGAGCGCGAGTACAGACACCGCAGAAGCCGATCCACGTAAGTGCCAATCAAAGCCAGTACGGATCCGCTGCAACAATAAACAAATTCGAAATTCCTGAAAATATGAAGTTTTCAGAAAATTTGGAAACCTCGACAAATGTCCCTATTCAGTTACCCGGAAATAATGTTGGAAATCTTGACAAAAATCATGCCATTCTTGTTGGAAACACTGTTAAAAGTCTCATCGGTAATCCTACTCAACTCGAAGGAAAAGTAGAGAATATAAAAGTAAAGGTACAAGAAAACGAAGATATCGAAAATTGTGAAGTGGCAAATCAAAACCAAGTACCGTCCAAATTGCATGAACGCGAAAAAATTAATGTAGAACAAGTTTGGGATAAAACGGGTGAAGACATCCAAAAGTCTTCATTAAAAAGAAACTTCGACGAATTACCAAACAACCAAGACAGTCAAGATATAGTGCAAATAGTGACCGGAAAATTAAAAAATGACAAAAAGCAAAAAGTGATAAATCTTACTGAAGATAAGATTGACAGAGTGAGAACATTAATTGGAAAAGGTTTAAAAACGGATACAGTGACGAAAATAATAAATAATGAAGAAGATAATGAGAAAAACACAGTGACTGAACTCGGAGAGAAAAAATCAATGAAATTAGTGGAGGAATTCGAAAAAGAAAAATCAGTGTCAGGATACAAAGAGAATAAAATAGAACCCGAAGAGACATTATCAGTGAAATCAGTGATCGAACTTAATGAGAAAAACGCGACTGAAAATAAAATTGAAAAAGTTCAAAAAATGGAAATGATACATAGGGCATTTTACAGGCCTCCGCCTGAGCCACCGCCGAGTGAGCAAGGCGAGGAGAGGAAGAGGTAATCGCTTCTCCTCTTTGTGCGGCTATCCGTACTCGCGCGGATAACTGCATCCCACCAACGGGCAAGGAAGTAAGCCGAGAATTCGAGATGCTCCGGCCTATCCCTCTCCAAGGAACTGATGCAAATGACTGAATTTAAACAACGGGCCCGAGTCCCAAACCTTCGGAACCAACGGGTTCCCCATTTTCACCGAACACCCGACAGAGAATCAGGTTGTGTTTGTGCGCCGTTTCGATGTGTATATAGATAAAAAAAAGTGCCAAAGTGCGCGAGTGAGCATAAATCTAACACACAATTTGGACATATTAGAGACTCTAAATATTATATATATTTATATACTTCATTGTAAATGAAGCTCATGAAAATTGTATTTTTCGGCGGTGGAACGCCGTTTTTTCAAAATGGGGGAGTGTTACGATCGGTAGATCGTAGCCTCCTTAAATATCAATGTAATTCTCAAAGTCCACCGTGAGAATAAGCACGGCTTGCGAATTCACATAGAAGTCAAGAGTGCAAGCTCAGCATAGTCCCACGGTTGAAAATAAATGCGATGACAAACTTCGCTGCGCTCTCGAATCGAGGCGGCATCGAAGGAGGCAGTCGCGGAAGGACATCCAAACGAACTTCGCGGCTCCTCATTATTTGTAACCTTCCCCACTCACCGCTCGCGCTGTTACGAACCGCGTGTTCGTAACATATATTGTATATACCAGTGCGGCAACTCAAAAAAAAAAATTATTTCTAGCACACCCGTCCGGTCGGACTTACTATTGCAACTGTTGTTGAGGTGTCGGCTGTGACAGATAACTGTCGCGCGCCTCTGTAAATAAAAAAGCTTTGGCATCTGGGGAACCCCCCCCCCTTTTTCTGATTTTTTTGTTGTTGTTGCTTTTGCTCTTGCTCTTATTCTGCGCCTATTTTGAGAGCTTTTGGCTATCGGTCCGCGGAGGCCTTAATTACATTTTTTTCCTTTAATTTTTTGTTGTTTTTTTTTACGTGAGTAACACGTTCCCTTAGCGCCAGATATCCGAGTTTGAACCCATATCAGCGAAGCAGAGTTTTTTTTGCTTCGTATTCGTTTGCGCATAAGTCGGACCGCAGTTCGTTCGATTTACGAATGCGGCAGCTCGACGTAGAATCTCGAGCTGCGCGGTGACCTTGAGGAGCGTCCGAACTTTTTCTTCTTTTTTTCTCTTCTTTTTCTCGTTCATTTCGGGACAATGGATACATTCTTATCCACTCCCACTAGTTCCCCTGCCACGCTGGTGCCCACGCTAACGGTGGTAACCCCCACCACTACCTCGGGACACCCGACTATTACCACGACACCCGTGGCATTCTCGGCTACCGCGACTAACGCCATCCCCTCCCGCGCGGCGGGGCGACAAATCGCCAGCCTTGCCCAAATCTCGGAAATACGGGCGGAGATTGACAGAATACTCGATCTACGCGACCTTATCAGCCGATGCGATAAGGCCGAGCTTCTGATCTCCGGATCAGTAGAGGTAATCCGGGATCAGCTGGTGCGGTACACCATTTTGCGACGATTCCCGGATACCCTGGTCGAGTGGGACGCCAGTGCCGTTGGGCGCGGTGACCAACCCGCTACACGTTGTCCGAAGCTGTCGGTTGCCCCATAATAGGAACTGTATTGGGTGAGTCAATGAATGCGACCTACCCGGGTCACGCGGAACCTCCGCCGACGTCTCGCCTAGGAGCTTTTGCGTTCTCCACCCACGGATTACCGTCGGACCGATCGCGCGCCTACTATCGGGACCCGATCTCGTTCGGAGAGGAGAAGAGTTTTCGATTTCCGATGGCAGACACCTCCATGCACCCAGCCGGAAGAATCAATCATGCGCCCGTAGTCCCCTCTCACGACGACCGCCGCGAAGACGACCCTCAACCACGAGGTCGTGCCGTGAACGGCTATAACCCTTCGAATCTGTTAATCGGGAATGACCCTGCACAAGGTGGGTCACGTGACCCGACCCAGTCGGTCCCTGAGTCTTTCCGACCGAGTGCAGTCTCGTGTGGAACAGAGGATGTGCCGCAGCCCTGACGGGCGGGTATTTTCGGTCCACCACCTCGTGATAATTTCGACTCGCGTCAAGTGGACCCCTTTCGTCCAATGGCAACGCGCCAACCCCCCCCCCCCCCCTCGTCGCTCAACCACGGGTTCATCGAGCGTGCACTTCCCGGCAGATCTAACTTACGATCTTTCGCCTCACAAACCTCGTTATAATAGCACTCGGGTCGGGCACCCCCCCTCCTCTCATCGCGCCGATGGCAATGCGTCACAGGCTGGAGAATCATTCAACCCCGGCTTGTCGATGTGCGGTGTTCGATGGCACAAAACCGCGATCGAACACTGCAGGGCGCATGGGCCACGCTATTCAGGTGAGGAGGGGGAGGATGCTCAGGAATTCCTCGTCAAATTAGGTGAATATGTTACCAGTCGGGATTTGACAGAGGAGGACCTCCTGCGCGCCCTATCCGAAGCGTTTAGAGGACCTGCCCTTAACTGGTACCGGGTGGAAAAAGCCAGTTGGAGCACCTACTACGGGTTCGTGCGATATTACCGCGACACCTTTGGCCAACGCCACCTGGAAGCCAGCATAAAAAGGGAGATTACCCTGCGCACCCAAGGGCCCGAGGAGCTCATTCAGGAATACATAGTCTCCCTACGCAGTCTCTTTAATTTACTTACGTTCCCCCCGGCTCTAGAGGAACAGTTGGACATCGCGGTACAGAACCTGCGCCCCGGTCTCGCACGAAAAATCGAGCGTGACTCCGTGTACGATTTTTCTGACCTATTGAAAATTGGTCGACAAGTGGAAGGGGCTGCAAATCAGGAGAGGGTATACCGGCCCCCTCCCGCGGCTAATCAATCGGCCTTCCCCGCTTTTGCGTATACGCCGAAGACGAAGCGGGGGAAGGAAAAGCTGGCCCTTGCTATCCCTACCGTCAAGCAGGCCCTGAAGCAATCCGCCGCCCCCTGCCCTTGCCGCCGTCCTCCCCCATAGGAAAGGAAGCTGCGCCGATAATGCGGGCCGGGAGAAATAGAGTCCCCAAACAATCCCTTTCGGTACAACCCCCCTCGCCGCGTAAACCTTCCCGGACCTCTCGTACGCCTCCGTTCCAAAGGCTACCTCGTCTGATGGACGTGGCGCCGAGGGAACCTCCACCTCCGGTGACCACGTCACCTCCGGCACGTAATCCCGTCCGCTGTTATAATTGCAAGCAGTCGGGTCACGTGTATCGCGAGTGCCCTCACCCATTGGGATACTTCTGTACCCAGGCCGGGATGCAAATAATTGTCCGGCGTGTGCGCGTAAAAGGTCGCTAAACTGCTAAAGGGGGGGACGGAGTCCCCAAGACCCCCCCTAGCACATCGGTCTTCCCGCCCCACTCAGTCGCGTGCTACGGCTAGCAAAGCTGCCGATAAGGAGACCGTGCTTAAGGGTTATTCGGCTGCTGTACAGCGGTTTTCCACCCTTCGTACTCCCATCGTATCAAGTAAAAGATTTGCGACAATTGGTTCATGTGAAAATAATCTTGGGATTGTAGAGGCAGATCCGCGTCCCCATTTACGTCTTACCTTAAACGGAAATGTTATAAGGGCTCTTGTAGATACGGGAGTTTCGCGATCATATTTAGGGGTTGCATGTCACGAGATCGTTTCCCAGTTCCTGAGACCCAGCGAAGAGCAAGTTAAAGTCGAGAATGGGGCGCTAGTCTCCTAAACGGTATCGTTACCCTCGTGATGACCCTTGATGGTCAAACCAAGAATTTTGACATGCGGGTTGCCCCTATCCACTATGCATGTGTATTGGGCATGGATTTCATGCGGCTATTCGGTCTCAAGTTAGATACCGATAGCAATTTGTGGAGTAGTCGGGTAGGCACCCCCCACTCGCTAGCGGACGCCAGTATTCCGTTAATAGCCCACGCAGCAAACGAGTGCGCTGGCTTGGTTCCCCCCTCCAAAGAAGCCGCTCCCCGGCTAAGGAGGCTGCTCAACCGCTATTATTCCGCGCATAGGACCCCTACTATCGGTGTAACGAGCCTCACGCAACACACCATTGACGTACAGGGCCATCCCCCTATTCGCCACAAGGCTCATCTTCTTTCCCCCTACATGTTGAAGGTGGCCCAGGACGCCGTCGATGAGATGCTGAGCGGCGGCATCATCGAGAGTTCTGCGAGCCCCTGGATGAGCAATCCCATTATAGTCGAATGGGATGTTTCGATTTTGCGTCGACTCCCTGGACGTTAATAAGATAACGAAGAAAAATGCATACCCTCTTCCCTCGATGGACAGGATTCTGTCAGGGTTGAGTCGTGCCCAGTGCATCACCACGCTCGATCTCAGCCAGGCCTACTTCCAAGTACCGGTAGAGCTTGGCAGTCGGCCCGTCACCGCTTTCGCCGTCCCCGGTCGCGGGTTGTTCCAGTGTAGGCGCATGCCTTTCGGACTCACCAACGCACCTGCGATGTTTCAGCGATTGGTGGACCGCCTCATCGATCCCGCGTGGGAGCCCCACGTATTCTCGTTCCTCGATCATATCATCATCGCCACGGACGATGAGGAGGACCACTTCCGCTACTTAGAACTTGCCCAGACCAGTCTACGGAACGCCGGTCTAGAATTAAATTTGGAAAAGAGCGAATTCTTCCGGGAGGAGGTGAAGTACCTCGGTTTTGTACTGAACCGCGATGGATTAAAGACTGATACGGACAAGGTCGCCCCCGTGCTTGAATTTCCGCCCCCCACTAACCTCAAACAGCTACGACGCTTTCTGGGCACGGTGGGGTGGTACTCTCGGTTTCTCCCAGACTTTTCGCGGGATCGTATCCCTCTAACTAAACTCCTGACGAAGAACACTCCCTGGGTGTGGGGTCCGGAGCAGCAGTCTGCTTTTGAGTCCCTCCGTGACTCTCTCATCCACACTCCAATCCTCACCCGCCCAAATTTCGACGCTCCCTTCACGATCCAGACGGACGCGAGTGACTTCGCGATCGGCGTGGTCATCACCCAAGAGGTGGGCGGTAATGAGCACCCGATCAGCTTCGCCAGTCGTGTGCTCACCAAAGCCGAACGAAAATATACGGTCACCGAAAAAGAGTGCCTCGCCGTCCTCTGGGCCGTGAAGAAATACAATGCGCGGTGGGCTCTGGCCATGCAGGCCTATGATATGAAAATAGAGCATAGAAAGGGTACCCCCAACGTGGTGCCCGATGCTCTATCGCGGATGTACGAGAACATTCATGAAGCCCTTTGTGCCCTTGGAGATACAGAGGATCCGTGGTATACTCAGAAAATGGAGAATATTCGGAAGTTCTCTTCGAAATATCCCGATTGGCGCATCGAAGATGACCGAATATATTTCCACCGACCACACCCTATTATTGAGCCCGCCTTCAGCGATCTCGACGCCTGGAAGCTAGTCCTTCCCGCGGACTCGCGTTTCGATTTTTTTGCGGTTATGGATTGTGGCTATGGTATGTCTTTGCCCCTTTTAAGGGTTATAACCTATAATGCATAAAGAGAAACAGCTTCACTCTTTAAAAGTTAAATTATACCGTTATTTTTAACGTAATTTTTCATGTAATTTATCGGCTGTTTTACGTAGTTTATCAGTTCCAAGACAATTTTCAGGAAATTGATGGACAAAATATTCGAATTAATAAAAAATTTTGTTATTTAATATTATTAAACAGGTTTCATATTAATATAATTTAATGATATTATAATAAATAGAACTCTTTTAAAGTTTTCTTTACTTCTCGTAACGGTTGCAGTAACTTTGGAATTCATTTTTTCATATTTATAATCTACAAAATTCGTTTGGCAATTTCTGTTCTTACAACTATTCTGTTTATATAATTCAAGCACACCGAGTCACATGTTTCATATAATGTTAAAAAGTAAGGTATGTTAAAAAGTATGTTTCGGTTTCTCCTCGTTTCGGCTTATCCAATGTATGAATCTTAATATAAGTACCCATAATAATAATAAAATGCAGATGCCTTCAAGTTAACTATTTGAAATGAATTAATTCATATAACTGTAATTTTAGGCCCCATGGTGCGAGAATAAAATAATTGTTTATTCTTTTCAAGATAAAGATTAGAATTGCAAATTATTTGGCTCACCAATCAAGTAAATCATACAGCATATACCTGACATTATCCAACCGTCAATATGAGTTTACATTCCGCAAATCGAATGCTTAAAAAAGAGGCTTTACAAATTTGGCGTCTTGATTTTTCCGATAGGGCTTTTAAAATTATTAATTCCAAAATTCCATCCCAAAACTGAAACTAAAATTACAGCACACCATCACCTTAAAGCAATTCATTCCTCCCTTTTCCTAACTTCAAATTTTATTATTAGTAAATCATAATGATATTTTTTAAAATAAATTTAACATCCACATTTTGTGATATTTTTCGGTGATAAAAATTAATAAGGTAAACATTGATGAAGAAAAAACGACCGGGACAAGTTGGTCAGTTTGGTCGCGCTGAGTCAGTCGGCTTCGAACAGTGATTAGCGAAGCACACGTCGGTAGAAGCGAACGCGCGAAATAAACGAGTAGAGTACGAGGAGAAAACTTCCTCGCGATGACACGGGTCCCAGCCGTCGAATTTTGAGGACGAGACGCCAAACTAAACCATCCAGAGTGGTACGTGAGCGGGTGAAATGCCGAAAGAAAACGAGAGAAGCGAAACTAGATGTATGTAGGCCTTGGGCCAATTGTGTTGGAATTATAATAATAAAACTGAGAGGGGCAGAAGGCCCAATATCCTTTTTTATAAAATAAAATTATTTATTGTTTCCTGCTACATCCCTTCCGTAGCTTGTGCGAGCGGTGTGCGGAGCCGCTATAGGATACTTCGCGGTACCCTATTTTCAGGCGCGGAAAGAAGCAGGAGCCGACCTTCTCTGGGCGAGTCCGTGCCCTATCCAGAGTGTGTCATTGGCTACCCGGGCTGCATAACGCGTTGTCCACCTGGCGAGGAGTTTTCGTTGAGAAAACTACAAAGCCCGCATCACGGGCGGTGGACGACACCGTAAATTCCGGTCGTGGAGAATCGGGCGGGATAGTATAAATGAATGTAATAAATTATAATCATTTTAATTATTAAAATTATTGTTATTGTTGATGTTATTGTTATTATTATTACGTAAATAACAACATTTAATAGCAACATTTATTTTTGATCCCGTTCAATCTGCCGAATAGTGATAAATGTTTGAATAAAATCTCTACCAGATCAGCATCGGTGTGAAATTTGGCCCCCTTTATTTGTTGTGTTATTATTATTACTATTATTAGTAATAATTCAATTTCTATATCAGTAGATAACCGATTTTTAACAAAAATTTGTACGCTTGTTTTACACAAAAATTGTAATTGTTACTAATTTTGACTTTTTTGCATGAAACTTCAAACGGCTATAGCTCTTCAACAATTATTCATAGTAGAAACTCCAACAGTTGCTCACTTTACGCTGCTAATTTCAACCTCTTCAAAACAGTTCGGATACTACTACTGTCTAAATGTAGCCAAAGAATACTTATTTACAAAAAAAGTATACGAAAATAACATTTTTTCATATTTTTCTTTTGTACCAAAATTTCATTATTTACAACTTTCATTATATGCGACATTCCACGCGAAGTGATCCAGCGCAAAAATAAAAAGTTTTTTCATCATGTTGTAATTTGCACACTATTTAGTACTATTGATGAGAAAGTTGCAGGAAAAATTTTAGGACCCTATATCAAAGGGTTGCCTACTTACAGGGACTTCAATTTCCACCACGTCGACCGTCATGTCCACATTGAAAAGACTATAACTCCGGATAAAATGTACCGATTTTAAAGATGGACCAGTGATTTTTAAAGCTTTTCGTTCGTACTTTAAGAATATATTAAGCAATATTAATAAAATTTATAAATTCTTAATGTTTTTTTAATATTGATAATAAATACCGATATATCTCGAAATCGGTATCTTCGATTTTAATGGAAAATATTTAAAAAGAAAGAGAAATTCTTTGCCAACAAAAAAGTCTAATGTACCGAAAGGGGCCGATCAATAGTTTTTGAGTTATAGTACAATTTACGAGAGCCCGGGCATACCGAATTCCGCCGCGGTACCCTTCTGCGGCCCATCCGGCTCGTCGAACGCGCGTTGTGAACGCTTCTATAGGTAAATGTCATTATTATGAAAATTTTATATTATGCAAAGGATTAGTGGCAGTATTAATTGTACAATTGATCATTGTTTATAAGACTCAGAATTGCTGTAATCTAAAATGTTTAAAAGTTAGTATTTTCTGTTACGAGGGAAAGCTTTCAATAAATCGTTACATAATAAAGGTTAAGATTTAAGGATTATTTCTGTTTCTTTTCGTTTCGTCTTTCCCAATTTTGGAACAATTCGTACAAGTTATATAGACTGATAATCATTATTCAGGGCATAATGAATTGTTGAGACCAGTTGAGATTAGTTAAGACCAGAATGTCGGAAAAAATATTGGTTCTTCGCTCGTTTAGAGCGAATGACTCGAAAGAGGAAATATTTAGTAATCCAGAACGAAATATTTATTTCCCGAAATCTTAAGAAAGGCGGTAGCAAGCTAAGTGCTGAAACAGATGTCCTGGTCGGGTGATTTTATGAAAGTGGCTAAAATAGTTGTCTTCTATAAGTTTGAAGGACTTCGATTCCGTAAAGAAGAACGACAGATTTCAAGAATGGATGCAGAAGAGATTAATTTTATGTAATCTGTCTGAATTCTGTGAATAATTTACCATGCAATATCCCGATGTATGTTTGAAGACTAATCCGCGTCATTGTGTTCTTTTGGGTTAAGTAAAACGCACAATGTTTGTATTTTAGAAATTACAAAATTATGAAGCTCATGTTCGATGCGATAAATATAGAAGAACATTTCGAACTTTCTTTCAATAACTACCACGATTGCTAAAAACTCAATATGTGCACGTTGCAATTTCATTATTTATTTTAGAGAATATATGATCCTAAGCCTAATAAATATTTTCAGCAAAATCTTGAAGGGTAGCTATATCGGCAGAGTATAATTTGAAATTTTCAGCGTAGTGATTTAAGTACATGCGCGGAACACAAAATTTGCAGACACCAAATATTTCATGGAAATACTTAGCAATCCTCTGAAAAATAATTGGTTCTAAATCAGCTAACGGTACAATGTGATTTTACAATAACTACGCATTCGTGCATTGCCATTATAAGTAACAAGGGTATCATAAACACCGGAATACCGCTAGTTTATCGGTTTGTTTGAAACCAGATACATACTGTCTATGAATGCCAAAAAAGAAGTAAAAACAATTTCAAAAACTTTCTGGAACACAAAAATGATTTCGGAATTGCAAAGGAATAAAATAAAATACTAAACCCTTCTTAGCGTTACCCGGGATGAACGACGAGGACGTGATAGGGTTATCATCCGATTGGGGTGTTTTCTGAACGCGAGTCCCCTTGCCTCTCACGAAATGGGGTACTTTCTTAACGTGTGTCACCTTGCCTCTCACGAATCGAGGTGCTCTCTGAACGTGAGTCCCCTTGCCTCTCACGAAACGGGGTGCTTTCTTAACGTGAGTCCCCTTGCCTCTCACGAATCAAGGTGCGATTTGATTTATTTCCTTACATGTTTACGTTCATTTTGACGTTTCTCTTTTTTCTTATTTATTTTTGGGAAAATATGAAAATCTACAGCCGAAGAATTTTTTTATAAAATGAGCGACTTGCTATCAGCTGAAGGTATTACGGTGTGGTATTTTTGAGTAACGAGTATTGTTATCGCTTCAGCGAATCTTCTTTTGAGATCTTCGGCTGTTTTTTCATATTGCGATAATGAGTAAAAGTAAATGAGACTTTTTGACAAATTATCCTTTGCCCATTCATATAATTCAGCCAGGCTTAAAATCGAATTTTTCGCTGATGCTTGTAGACTAACTCGAGCTGCAAGCCTTTTCAGGTTGCCCCCTATTCCATCGCATGGACCCTTTCCGTGCTCGGTAGCATGGAAATGCCATTCTGCTGTAATTCCGAAATCGTTTTTGTGTTCCAGAAGGTTTTTAAAAATTGTATTTATTTTTGAAATGTTGTGCAGCACCGTCTGTGAAATAAAACACCTTCGTTGGAGAGAAGTTACCATTCAAATACTGCATAATAATTTTCTGGCATTCATAGATAGCAATTGTGTTTTAAGCAATCTGGTAAAATAGCAATGCTTTGGTGTTTAAGTTCTCCTTGTTGCTTATAATACAAAACGGCAGTGAATATAGAACACTGGTTGTTGTTCCAGTGGAATGATTGCGCCGCGGTCTGAACTACGAATGCGTATTTTTCTGCGAAATCACATATAAACTGATTTTCAACCAAATTATTTTTCAAATCATTTATGAAAGATGATTGCGAATCGGCAACATAATCATGAGACTTCAACTTTAGCAAACGATTGCTGAGGATTTCAATGAAATTTTCGGCGTCTGCAATTTCAGTTTTCAGAATACTTTTATTCGTATGTTGCCAAACTTGAAAATCTATTCCGTCAATGTAGCTATCCTCCAAGATTTTACTTAAATGATTTGTAAGGAAATCTTTATTAGGGCAAGTGTTACAATCGCCAAGACAACACAATGAATTTGCATCGTTGCGCGTAATGAGTTTTAATCAGTCGTGGTAGTTCTTTAAAGGAAGTTCGGAATCGTTTGTTAGTTTGCCTATATTTATCGCATCCAACATAAGCTTCACATTTTCGTGATGTGTGCAAACACAAACAGTGTGGGTTCCAGTTGACCCAGCAAGAACACAATAACGAGGCCTTAGTTGGCAAAATTTTGAAATGCCAATTTTTATATCTGGATATTGCATGGTAAATATTTTGTACAATTCAGACAGATTGCATAAAATTAATCTCTTCTGCATACGTTCTCGAGATCGGTCCTTCTTCTTTACGGACACGAAGTTCTTCATACCGGACAGAGGACGACTGTTTTCATCACTTTCATAAAATTTTTCAACCAGAACCTCCGTTTCAGAGCTTATCTTATTTCCGCTTTTTTTAGGATTTGGAGAAGTCAATATTCCGTTCTCTGCTACTAAATGTTTTGCCTTTCTAGTCAATCGCTCTGAAGAGCCGAATTATAATGCCATTTTTTTTCGTCTCCAAGATTTTGGAGCCAGAGTAAGAAGCAACACTTTTTCTGATTGGCTAGTCGACTGGCTGAACTTATCTTTAATTTGTTGCAATACTTCAACAGCAGCTTGATGATAATCGTTACATTCAAGCAATTGCTTTTTTGGTGGCGTACTGTTTTCGTTTCGTCATCATCGGAAACATCTCTAGCCCGTTCATTACCCTCAACGGAATGATTATCAGGCTGTATCACTTCTACGGAATTTTCTTCCAGTAAGAAAGGTACTTCTATATTCATCAGATCTCTCCTGCAAGATCTGCACAATTTTGCTTTATCAGTAAAAGTATCGTTAGCAGGAAGTTTTGAACGAAGATATGCAGAGATAGTATTTAAACCTTTTGTTCGGTTATGGAGAGGTTTATTGAAAGGATTGAGATAATTACGATGCCAAGGTTTCCGTTTCGGAGCCATCACGATTTCGCAAAATCAAATAAATTTAATCCGCAGTAACTGAAGGCGTAGCAGAAAATAATAATTTTCAGATATTTTTCATGCGATAGACTGTTCGATTATCAAGTAAAAGTTCTACTTCGTTTTGATATTTATGGCCACCTACCAGAAAATATTCGAATATCTACTACCGAGTAGCGAGACCTCCGATCGAATTTTCGCAACGCGTCACAGCGGGCGACAAGCATTATTAATTCAAACAAAAATGTAACGTCAGAAAAATATATCGTTATTACTCTTCGGTCTCAGTTTTATAATTAAGAAATTTTTTGTAAACTTCGTAATTTAGTAAATTATTCAAATACAGGCTTTGAAATTGATAAATCTCTAAAAAATTCATGTAAAAGATTTTTAATTTCACAACTATTAATCGATTACAGTATTATTTTTAAGACGACTACAACTATTTTTGCAAAGAGTCTTATACGATTAATGCTGCCACTAATTCTTTGCATAATACAAAATTTGCATAATAATTACATTAACAATACTTCAACCACAGTATGATAATCAATACGTTCGAGCAATGTTTCGTCTTAGTGGCGTTCTGACGATTTTCGAATAATTTTCGGAACTTTCGTCATTATCGGAAACTTCTGTACCCAATTCATTATCCCCTGAATCATGAGTATCGGCCTATACAACTTGTACGAATTGTTCCAAAATTGGGAAAGACGAAACGAAAAGAAGCAGAAATATTCCTTAAATCTCAACCTTTATTATGTAACGATTTATTGAAAGCTTTTTCCCGTAGCAGAAAATACTAAATTTTAAACATTTTAGATTACAGCAATTCTGAGTCTTATCAACAATGATCAATTATACAATTAATACTGCCACTAATCCTTTGCATAATTCAAAATTTTCATAATAATGACATTTACCTATAGCAGCGTTCACAACGCGCGGTCGACGAGCCGGATGGGCCGCAGAAGTGTACCGCGGCGGAACGCGGTATGTCCGGGCTCTCGTAAATTGTATTATAACTCAAAGACTATTGATCGACCCCTTTCGGCACATTAGACTTTTTGTTGGCAAGGAATTTCTCTTTCTTTTTAAATATTTTCCATATAAATCGAAGATACCGATTTCGACATATATCGGTATTTATTATTAATGTTAAAAAAAACATTAAGAATTTATAAATTTTATTAATATTGCTTAATATATTCTTAAAGTACGAATGAAAAACTTTAAAAATCACTGGTCGTTTTTTAAAATCGGTACATTTTATCCGGAGTTACAGTCTTTTCAATGTGGACATGACAGTCGACATGGTGGAAATTGAAGTCCCTGTACGTAGGCAACCCTTTGATATGGGATCCTAAAATTTTCCCTCCAACTTTATTATCAATAGGACTAAAGATTGTGCAAATTACAACAGGATTGAAAAACTTTTCATTTTTACGCTGGATCATTTCCATATGTAACAGCAGAAATTATTTGCATATGTAACTACGTCCATAAAAATATAACCTATTAAAAAAAAAGCGAGGAATTGACTTAGTGATTTCAAACACAAAGCAAACACGATTCGTCTCTGAGTTGCATTAAAAAGAATGACATAAAAATGGCCACATTAATAAAATTCCGGATGTTGTTTTCGTCTTCGTATGTTGCACCGAAAGTTTATGACGGGAATGCAAATATTTCTGGCACTCTCTGTTGTGGACATTTGGGACGTATGTATGTACAACCCACGTAGTCACGGAAACGACTATATGTACATCAACGCGCGCAAATGATAGAAACAGGGAACCAATCAGATGCGTATATTTTTTTGTGTATAATCCTGCATATACATATGCTCATTGTAACTATACATGTCATATGTAATTTATTGCGCATTATAGGGGAAAATAAAACTGAAAGAAGGCAATTTTATGGGCTCTTCATTGGCCTCGACTTCCGATAGGTTCTTCTTCGGAAGAATAAATAACTATTAGGCACTTATATCGAAAACAACTATTTTTTAACGACGTGTGTTAAGTGCGTACTTTGTGCATGCTAATTTACAGTGCGTGAATGTTGTACTTTGTTTAACCCACGGAGTTAAAAACAATGTATTAATATCATCAAAATAATGGATTAACCCATTCGCACCGAATTAGGGCGACTCCGGTTCTTAAAAATTCGTTGACAAATGCTTTGATTTCAATCTTGGTCAAGGTAGGAAAAGAGTTCAAGGGAACTAATGGATTTAACTTAAAAGTGAGTAGCGCCGTCAACAAAAAAAAAACGAATAATATGGTCGCACTAAATTAGCACGATTCTTTTATTTGGTATTCTTTAAATCTTTATTTAAATCATATTTACGGCGAAAAAGGAGAAGAGAAGAGACGTGAAGAGATTGTAAGTTACTAAAATGATAAAAAAAAGATATTTAAACATTCACACCAAATTAGCACGATTCCGAGTTCTCGAAATTCAGTAACCCTTTGCGCCATACATTATTCATTACACGGAAAATAGCTGAAATGTGTTACTCGGGGTTTTTGAGGTCACTGATTAGGAATCTGAACTTAGAGTTCGGAAATTCAAAATGGCGGATTCAAGATTCATCGATAAAATACCTTTTAATATTTCAATCATCCATCTTCAATCCACCGCTTTGAATTTTTAAAATCTGAGGACAGATTCGTAATCAGCAGTACCCAAAACCCCTGTATTCCAACTTTCGTAATGTTATGTCTAAAAGTTTCGTCAATAATGAATTTTGTATTTTAAACAGGCTATTTTTTTTTATTTTGTTTATTAATTATCAATAAATTGACAATGATTTTAAAAATTTAGCACATCAACATTCATTTTGTAAAATTCCATGATTATAAAATTACAAAAAGTATCGGAAAAATCAAATCACAGCTACATTGAATTTTCAAGAAATTGTTTAGAAATAGGTGGCATCAGGTGATGAAAAGGGTCGACGAAGGGATTAAAGACGCACGAATACGGTTTTAATCTCTTCGGCAGAAATGCGTCAGAATCGCCGCAGACTAGTCGGCAGGTGAGAATTTCCAGCAAATTTGCTGTCTGTGTGACGACGCATATTCCGTATTTCTGCCGACATATCCGCCGCCTCACTTTTCCCTTATATGCGGCAATATGTAGCAAATCTGGCTGTCTGGGGGGTTAAATATTAATTTGAACCTTCCAAAAGATGTTTAGGAGAGAAGGGATAAAAGCGTTGGCATTAAAAAGTATTAATATCATCAAAATAATGGATTAACACATTCGCAACCAAATGTGGGCGATTCCGGTTTTTCAAAATTCCTTGTCTGCAGATATGCGTATTAATTACATATTCAGATTAGGTTTGGGCATACTAGGCAAACGCTAACAAGTGAATACATAAAAAGCCAACATATTCTTCATATCAGCATTCTTCTTGTAGAAGTAAATCAAGACTGCTCTATCTGAAATACCGCTACCCTGTTGCAATGCTCTACACTAGGAAAATTTAAGAATAATTGACAATACAATAATAAACAGGTTAACAAATATATTAAAAAACAATACAAAGTATAAAAATTATTTACAGTTAGCAGTGCTGAAACAGCATCTAGCGCGATTGTGACGACTTTAAAGAAGAGAAGCAACGAGTATTATTAGTGTTTTGAATCTCGGCGCGCGATCGAAATTTTATTGGGATTTGTTCGGCGTTCAAAAAATTCCTTTGGTGGCACGAGACAACATAAAAAATAATCTAAAACCTTTTGAAATTAAACACGCGACACCGAATCTACTGAATGCCATCCAATCAGGCGGCATAAACAAAAATATGTGGACTGCAACAAGATCGCCAAACAGTCAATATCAGGTAATGTAGATTCTTGAAGGAGTTATCCGCGTATTTATGTGTAACGGTTTTCTTATTAGTTTAGTAAATATCTGCGTTAATTTTTAAATTCCCATAATCATTTCATGGTGTCCATGATATATCGATTATGGAAATTGCTGAGGAACATGTTTTGGCTGCGGTTTTCTTAAAAAAACTATTTCGCTTTTCGATTTCAATGCAACGACAATTTTGAAATATTAAATAGTTGTATTCTCAGAATTTACGGCTGGGATTCAAATACGTATTTTGAATTTCGAGTTTTTCGTCGCAGTTAATTTCATGATACTTTATTTAGTTTTGGACTCCTGATACCATTCGACTAATGTTGCTGGCGTGAATAAGTGAAAATTAAGTTGGGCCTATTTTTCTGCTACTTTCTAAGTCTCTCTGTTTGTCTTGTGACGATATCACTGATCTACACCGGCATAGTGGGGACTAACTTTTAGGGGAAGGTCCGCCCTTGGAGTAGACTCGATGAATTTGGGCATTACCCCTCTCCGGCGTGGCGTCCGCCAGCCGTTCTGCATCTTTCCCCTCTCTGGAGGCTGCATAATCGTTCTCGACATGCGTGCTGTAGAGGTATATACCTCCCCTCCTCCCGTCCTCTGGTCGGCAGTCGATGCCGGGAGTTCATCTCCCACAGATCGGGACGACACCGAAAACTCTCTCACTTTCTCTCCAAGGGCGAACCCGAGACGAACGAGCGCGCGCCGCTCTACCTCCCGTTCCTTCGGCCGAGTGCCACTCGCCGTTCGACGCTCACGACCGGTCCCTGGCTCCAGGCGGCCCTGGAGTGCCACTATCGCCAGTACAGGTGACCGAGCATCGATCGCGATCTTTATCAATTCTGTCGCAGACCGCGAAGAGAGGAGCCGAAAAATTCCGTCACGGACCGCGTACTGTGTGGAACGCTTACCTTGTCGTCAAAGTTCGTGTGAGTCCTCAAAATCGGGAAAATCGCCGTTGGTTCGAACAGCATCTAGTGAAAACGTGCAGGTGCCGCGGAGGCTAGTGTTCTGTGCTCCCGTAAGTTGGCGAAGAATTTCTAGAGTGCAGTCACCGTACGTGCAGCCTCTCGCTGGAAGGAGGAGGTACCAATTTCGGCCGGATACCGCCACTTCTACTCCACACTAGTGACCCGGCCGGGTCTTATTATTCGCGTACGTGTTGTTGGACTTGCTTTGCCCCCCCCCCCCCCTCACTTCCTCCAGTCGTTTTCGGAAGTAACAATACCGTTTGCGTGATTTGAACCTGCGTCGGGACAGGAATATAATTCTGTTAATATCGCGACTTCAATTACAAATATGGAAATGTATCTGTGTGAATAATTTTTATGTAAAAATTATTTTGGTTCCCTCTCCGCTTTTTCTTCTGGAAAAATTAATGAAAAGGTTTACAGTCTATTACCGATTTCTTACGCGGGCTGAATGCATTCGCCACACATAAATTGGTTTGATTTAAATCTGAGTAGAAAATGGCTTAAGGTAACTAATGAATTAGCCTCAAATGGTATTAGTTTTGTATTCTAAAAAATCAATTAACCCTATGCGAAGAAGTGTACATAACCGAAAGTTGTTAAAAAATGATTTAAATCTTCCCTAAAGTGAAACGGGCTCTGGGAATTTATTTCAATGTCATTAAAAGGTATGATCAGGTCATCAAAGTTTTCAATTATTATAATCGCTCTGAATGGAAGATTCCGTACAGTTGAAAGTCAATAAATTTTAATTTTAATTTTGCATAAGGAAAAACTTTAGTCATTAAAAAGGAAATCAATAAAAATTTGAAAATTAGAGTGCAGATTCATTATTACTGACTGCAAATTCACCGATATTATAATGGTCGATAATAAATTGTAGGACATGAAAATGTAACCCTTTCTGGAGTAAGGAGTATTTCAGAATTCCAGGTTTTTCAAGTACATTCACTAGTATCAATATCTTCAAGTGATACACATGTAATATCCTCACACGTAACAAATATTGTAAAAAGTACTTCTTCAGTAATGCGATATAAATCAATATTTATTAGAATACCTTACAAAATTTAATTATTTTAAATAAATTCCAGTCAAATTATGAATAATAATATTCTTAATGAAATTATACAACTTATTGTTTAATCTTTACAATTTCAACGCTTATTTTGAATTTGAATTAAATTTCGAAAACAATAAAAACTATCAGATTCCACCATTTTTGAGACCGCTCTTTCGAATGGTAGTAAGAAAATTATTAAAAAATTGAAATTTATATATGATTTTAACATATATAGTCGTGTTACGTCTCCGTAACTACCGCGATTACCCTTTTTTTTGTATGCATTCACAAATCCGAAAATTGTCGTAATTGTATGTCGGTATCGGACAAACGAGTCCCTTTTTTTAATATAGCGTTCAGATCACGTAGATGCAGCATGTTAGAACGTACCCGCTTCAAATTAGACTTTCTTGTACCTTTTATTAGCCATAAATCAGTAGGTGGCTCCCGTTGCCTAAGCCGAAAAACTTTTCTCATAAATATCAAGTTACTGCTTTTTGACTTTTCTAAAAATAAAAGAGAAAACTGGTACGTTCTAAACGACTATCTATTGCACCGTATCTTATAACAATAATGTAAAAGCATTAGTTAATGCGTGCTTCCACCTTGGCCTATTTCCAAAACCTGTCCAACACACAAATCCACCATTTTCAAAATAGAATGGGAAAAACTCAAAGCGGGGATAAAACTATGGCCCACCATAAATATCCTGGTGCGTACAGAAAAAAGGTGGATCGCGGGGAGATTTTCCGGGCGATTCAGACTAGTTCGTCTGTTTTACCACGAGAAGAATTCAAGTTTTTCAGTCAGAGAATTTTTCAAGAGTCCAACCAGAGAAGTTCATCTGGCCAAGCAACCGAGATCCACCGAACAAGTCCGTCGTTCAGCAGACCAGAAGCTCCTAAAAAATTCCAGGCAAGAATCCAGGACATCTCGCCCAATCATTTGGCGCAGCTCGTCGTTCAAAAAGGGACCAGCGAAAGGAAATAGTAAGTATCTCTTTATTTTCTTTTCATGTATATACAAATTATCCCTCTCCTCTCCTTTCCATTCATGACATAGCTGGAAGGCCTCCGAAATTACGCCAACCTTTTCCCTTTGCGACATAGCGGGTCGGCCTGCGAAATCGCACTTCCTTCCTTTTCGTGACACAGCGGGTAGGCCTACGAAACCACACCCCCTTCTCTCTTCCCTATTGAATACAGCCCACCGAGACGAAGTAGCCCCTCTCAAGCGACTAATCTTCCTGTTATTATTATTTTTCCTGAGAACTGTTATGGCATCGGTCGCGAGTCGACGTGTTGAAATCGGTGCTCAGTAAATTAAAGTTTTCCGATTATAAATGGTGGAAAAGTTATCGGTTCTGGTAAAGCTGTTTAAGAAAGAAAATTTTTTGGACTGTTTAAGTGACCTGTGCCGTATTAAGTGCAGTACTTTTTATACAATTCGTTGCTGTTTTGTCGCCAATGGCTGATTCAAGGCATGGACATGTGGCTGTAGTCGGCGGTTTATAAGTGTTTATTTGCGTCGATATATATAAATGGTGCCATCTGTGTTTAATTCGGTATACTGCTGATTACCACGAACAGTTTGTTATTACCATACGGCGGAAACTGTCTTCAACGAATTATCGTCTAGCCCGGATTTTCACCAGTGTCTTTTCCCGCAATGACGTTTGTTTACATGTTGCTGACTAACGTTTTGTATCGGACTGGAATTTAATTAAATTTACGTATTTTAATATTACAATACTTTCGGGCCGTACTGGAATTTATTTAATTTTACGTATTTTAATATTATATTATTTTTGCGGAGTTTAATTAATCTTGAATTTATTTGCTAAGGATTGTTTTTACGCAACTCTAATTGATTCATCTCTTGAAACGGCAAGCAATTATAATCTTGCTCTATCGCATGTCCTCGCAAGATTCTTCATCCGGGTTTTCCAGAACGAGGGGACGGCCCCGTAAGGCTCTGTTGTGGCATATTGACAGATCTGACTCGTACCCCTCCATTGAATCTTATTTCACGAAGAAGCGTACGCAAAAGCACTTCTACAAAACTCGTGGATTTAACAGTAAATTTCAACACTCTGACTCCTTGACAGCTGGTTTGAGTGAATCAGATCCTGACACCGATCCGTCTTCGACCAGTCCTCCGAGGAAAAAAGTAACTACTGAATTACACGTGCGCGCACATTTAGCAGGATCAACAATGTCTGTCGATAAATCTGACATTATCATTAATATGCTGAACGATATGAACATGATGCTCGACTCTACCAAGGCTGAATTCGCAGCCATCAGGTCTGAGCTTGTCGCTTTTAAACAGGAAGTAATCACATCGAATAACATACGCGATAGTCGACTTGATGAACACGACCGACGCTTTGCCAACATAGAATTGAAGTTTGAAGCAATGGAGAGAGCTAGCCGCAGACTCAACCTTATGGTAAGAGGTCTACGTTTTCCAGAACCTACGGGGAATCTTCGCTCCGATTTTCAAGGCTTCTTCAAATCTAAGTTTGAAGTCGAGCCAACCATCGTTCAAGCACATTCACTGCCGTTTAAGGACCCATCGATTCTTAGTCACGATGGCTGACATCGAAATACGGAGACAAGATCATGTCTACTAAGTCCGCAGTGCTTCGCGGGTCGACTGTTTATATTGATCCGGATTACACTCCGAAGGAAAAAGCTATTATGGCCAAAGCGACTGAAAAAATTCGCAATGCTCGTCAAGCAGGCAAACGCGCTCGAATAGGTCATTTGAAGTATGAAATAGATGGTGTCTGGTTCCGATGGTCTGACAATGCCAATGATTTTATATCCTCGAATCCATTGAGTGTTGATTCAGCTTCACGGGAAACCCAGCATGTTCCTATGGAAACAACACCCTTGGACACTTCAAAAAACGGCCGCACGTCACCGACCGAGAAAAACAAATAACCAGGCAAACGAGGCAAAGTGCCCTCAGATTACTACCATCGCAGACCCACTGCCTCGCTCGTAGCGATGTTATTTTTTGGAATGCACACGGTACTGCTAATCTTGGGAATTTCGAAGTCCCGCAGCATCCGACAGTATTGGCTTGCACTGAGACTTAGGCCACTAGTACCAGTCGCTTGCACCTTCCAAATTCCGCAAGTGGATATTTTACTGATCCTTCTTCTGCTGGGACTGTTTAATAGGGTTCTCTTACAGGAAGAAGACCCTAAGGAATGATCTAGAGTTTTTCTTGTAATGATTTCATAAGAAAGGTCCGAGAGCGGACCCTCTTAATTACAGGGGTTTGGCCATGGTGAACGTTTATACTAAAATTTTTACTTAACTTCTTGCTGATCGTTTAACTGTATGGGCTGAAGCACATGAAATTATGCCAGAAGAGCAATCTGGATTCCATAAGTTACGAGGTACGATAGATAATGTTTTTACGATATTTGCAGCAGCACAGATTGTACTAAGAAAAAAGCTGGAAAATTGTACGCGCTTTTTATAGATTTCAAAAGGGCATTCGACTCGGTACCTCATGAAAGACTATGGTACAAACTATACTCTCGGTGACAGCCCGAAAATTATCAGAATCTTGAAGTTTTTCTACGCTTGTGCTACTCTTCACATTCTGGTACATGCAGGTCATTCTAACCCGGTCGAAGTATCAGAGGGTGTACTACAGGGTGAGATTCTCAGCCCTCTGATATTCTCGTTATTATAGATATCGTATCCTGGTTTAGGGCTGGAGTATGCAGGGGTGTGGATCATGCCTCGACATACGACCTCCTCATGCTATTATACGCCGACGACTTGACCCTGTTACTACACAGGATACTCACCTGATCTTCAGCGGAAACTGTCCATTTTAGCCGAATACAGCGATGCAAACGGGCTAACGGTCCACACGGAAAATAAAAAAATCGTCGTATTTAAGCGGTCGAGTAGAAATAACAGCACAGATTCCCAATTTAGATATGAGGGCGAGTTGGTGGAAACTGTTTCCCGCATCAAATATCTTGGTGTTACGATTTCCTCTTCCGCATTGGGCCGTGTTTCAACCGACGCCGCCTATGCAACTGTTAAAGCATCGGGGGCTGTCTTTCCATCTTAAGGACTGCAGGCGTAGATTCTTAGTTTACCATGACTACCCTCTTCAACTCTTTAGCCACCTCTACCCTGCTTTATTCTGCCCCAATATGAGCGCTGCGTTACTTGGACGATCTTGAGAATGTCCAGCTTAAGTTTTTCAAAGCACTCTTTGGTCTTCCCGCCTCTACACCGGGCTATGCACTCCGGGTCGAATTGGGAATTTTACCCGTGACATTTACCGTTGTTAAAATGACACTGAATTTGGGTTCAAAAAATTCTTGCAATGCATAACTCCAGAACTCTAAAAATTATTTTAACTATGCTCGTAGGGTTAGCTAACAGTAAAAGATTTGGCACTGACGACTACAACTGGATTGCACAGATCTCTTCCCTGGCGAGTCCGGACATTAAGGCCCTATGGACGGACCTGAGTCCAGCCTTATGGGATTCCTGCGTTCCTGTCATACTTTCCTCTCTTGAAGATCGCTTGAAACAGACCGACCGACAGAGGATGAGGCATTTCTCTTCATTGATTTTCAATCGTAGCAGCTTTGTGTCTGATGGTATTGGAAAAAGCTTCTCTGACCGCAGTCCACTGCCCTTCATACGTGCTTGGTTACAGGTTAGACTGGCAAATGTATATTCTAGTCGTTTTTGCTTACCCAAAGTTACGCTACGCTTTGAGCCCAAGCGGATCTGTGCTGCTTGCGGCTGTGAGACATTGGAAACTGTCGAACACTTTTTCTTGTTTTGCAAGGCGTATGAGCACATGCGATGTTCTCTCTTGAGATCCATTACTGATAGCGCGGACTACTCGGGAAGGTATCAGGAATTTTTAGAGCTCCTTACTGATCCTAGGCCTCAAGTCATAAGATCGATTTATATATTTATGAGTAAAGCATACAAGATCCGCAAGCTTGCTTTTGTATCCGATCGCTGAGAACGTACTCTGTATTATTATGCATTAGTGTACGAATTTTATATCTTGGTTTAGTTTGAATATTTGTTTTATTTTTTGTAACACGGTTAATTTTTAGTCGCTTTCCAATTGTAACTCCTTACATTATTTTTTCCTAAATAACTGATCTTTTTTTAATTCTAAAAATAGAGACAATATAAATATATATTTAATAGTAAAGATGCATTCTTAGGGAAATATCTTCCTCACATTCGGTGTTCCAAAGATTTTTAGCATAGCGAGTTGGCCTGCGAAACTAAAAGCTTTGATACACATTAGGGACTTCGCCTCCTACCTTTCGCGTTTTTGATTCGCGTCCTAATTGATTAGTTTTATAATATTTTGTTTTCTCGCTTTCGCGAGTTCTAAAACAAAAAATATCTAAAAAAAGAAACAAATATTTTTCAGTCATACGCCGCGCCGTCGAGGAGGACAAACGCTTACGCGCAAAAAATTGTCAAAGGTCGTTCACCTCAGCCGCGAGGAAAATGAGCGTCAGGCTGCTAAGGAATTTTCCCCCCTAATAGAACCTGCCTCACTCCTCTTTCCCCCTCATCCGACAACACCACTTTGTACACCTAAAGAAATATTATCAACCCAGCAATAAATGAATTAATTTCAGCCAAATAAAGTGTTTCCATATTTTACCCTTATTTATGATTTTCTTGTGTCATCAGTAGCCTCCACTCACCTAAAACGACCCAGTAATTCTACTGAGTTTTACGCCCTTCAGCAATTCAGTTAATATCTCGTTCGAGGTATTCACTGGGTTGTAACATAAAAATTTGGTAATAGCGCAATTGAGTGAGAGTCATATGGGAGTCTGTCGACCAATCCCTCGGCGGCAATAAAAGACAAATAAATAAATTTAAAAAAATATAATAAATATAAAATATAATAATAACTAATCATAACATTAAAAACGTTTCCACTGATAAATGATCGGTTTCAATACTAAATTTCCTACTTCAACAACTACAAGGAAATTTTCAAAGGAAGAATTGTCCAATTTTGAATTATTGCCAACAATAAATTATGAGCAATAATTAAATATGTATATGGGTCATTCCAGCCAACTTTTCAAAAACATTGCGCATGAGGGTCAGCTGATTTTTCCGCCGATTTTTTATGTTAAATTATATACTGAAAGAAGGCTCTCCACCAATTTTTAGCCCTTTATGTGTCCTACAACCCGAGATACACTGCGGTGAATTTTTTAAAAAGGTCAAAAAACGCCTGTTTTTTTAAAATTCATTAAGGCGTTCTATTGGACCAATTCGAACAAATAAAAAAAGAAAATTTTCAACTTTTTGTCTACTTTTGGAAAAAAATATGTTGATTTATTACAATGAAATAGGTGGTTTATACAAAACAAAATGTGAACGCGAATTTGATCGGTTTTTATGTTATCTTTAATCATTTACTACTTTATGGGTTTTGTATATTTAAAGGCCATACGCTCATTTCGTTTGTCTAGAAAAAACGTTTAATTTCCTTTTTTATTCATTCAATTTTACCCAGTAGAACCGAAGTTATAGCTCTTTAAAGTTAGGTCAATTTTCGAAAATCGCGAAATTGGACATATTCTTACCAATTTCTACATATATGAATTCTTTTGTAACTTTGGAAAAATTTCGCCCAAACATAGTAGAAAACCACCCCAAAGTTTGGTTCTGCCCCTAACCCTTGTTTCGACGCAATAATTTTTGTTTCGACCTCGATTTGGCGTTATTTTTTTCATACAAAACGCGGTATTAACGGGGATATTTTCTTTAATACGCATCCATTTGGCACATTGCGTACACAATTATAGCAAAGCGTGACTTTTGTCAGGTTTAGAACGAATATTTGGATAATTTGATACGTGGCGTATATAAGGAATGCTGGAGTACTTAATAGTGGAGTGTGTGTGTGTGTGTGTGTGTGTGTGTGTGTGTGTGTGTGTGTGTGTGTGTGTGTGTGTGTGTGTGTGTGTGTGTGTGTGTGTGTGTGTGTGTGTGTGCGTGCGTGCGTGCGTGTATGTGAGCTTGAGTGTGCGTACGCGTGGGCGCGTGTGGAACTTCTAATCAAGTTACGTGATCATTCCTTGGAAGTGGTAGGTTGCCTGCATCAGCGACGGTTTGAATGAGTGTAGTTGCCGGATATTTTATGTGCTCTTCGTTTCTAGCATAACCGAAAATACCACAAAACACTACATATGTAAGCACAAGCACCCAATGTACGAGTACCAGACTTGCAGGCACAATAATATCCTAATATTAGTGACACTTCTCATCCATGTTTTCGTCCATACCATCGTCTATCTCATTATCATCGATGGATTTATAAGAAATCCAAAGTTGATGTTTCGTCGCATTGCGAAACCTAGAGTAAACTCTCACTCTCAATAATACTGGCTGTGGAAGACGATTTGCATCACGTAACATGTCGATTTGGAATTGATCATCTTTGTTTCGTTGTACATTGTCCTGAATATATGAGGGTGCTAGTTTTACTTGATAAACACCAACCGTTAAACTCTTAAGGTATTCAATGTCTAGCATTGGAAAGTCTATTAACTACTCCTCATTTATTGGTACCCACCGTTCAGCGTTTCTGGTTTTCAGATTTTCAACCTCAACAAGAGCTTGTACAACGTTTGGTTCTCTCGCTTTTTCCAGCATACGATTAGCTTTTTCTACGTCAGCTCCTTCCATATGGATAATGGGATGATATCTATTTATGATAGCACCTGCTATTTTACAAAAATCACCAATATTAGGAATATGATGCATCGGTACTGTTTACTGTAGGAATTGGAATATTAGCTTTAAGTGTCCATTTCTAGCGTCTACTATCCACCTTTGTTTTGTGACAAGACGGGCGTCATTTGCATCTTCTGCCGTGAGTTAGGCTTGATTTTTGGAAGCAGTGCTGGCATCTTCCAAGTAATGCCCAAACGCCTCAGAATTTCAATTGCATCCCTATAATCTCTATCAACTATAACAATATCATCTTCTATTGTCGCACTGTAGCAACAGCCATACTTATTGCCTGCCTACTCGACTAATGAAACATAACTTTAAGAAACTCATCTGACAAACCGTGACAAATTTTACATAAGAACACAAGAAGGTCCTTTTTATATACATATCTATTACCACCAGAACAAGGAAGTACATCACAAAACGTGAACAGTTCTTGGAACTGTTGTTTGTTTATAGGATACAGACATTCAAATTCATTACCCGAAAGATTATCTTCATCCCATATTTTTGTTCCATTTGCTACGCCACGAAATTCTTGCAAGAAAGCTTGAAGATAATGACCTCTGATTACATAGGGCCTATTGATGAAATGTAAACCTTGTACAAGCGGCCCGAGTAGCACACCTTCATCGTTCAAATGATGACAAGTTCTTACGTTTTCTGGGATAAAAATATTGTGTGAAATGAAAACATGTACCTTACATTTAACTGATAATCTATCCAAGTTATCAGTTCTTTCACATATAATACAAGTGCTACTTCGCGTCTGTGTTAACACGTTTAATCTTAAACAGGTAGAACCTTCCTCCATAGCAATAATTTCGTCACGAATCGATTGATTGCAGTTGGCACATATTTTTGTCATACAAGTTACTTCTAACGTTGGTTTTTGGAAACCATCTTGTCGAATGATAGCAATTTCTCTTTTAGCAGCATCGTCATCCCCATCAATTCGAGTCATCATACGAGGCACTTCCATCGCAAACGTAACAACGTAAAAGATTTCCAAATACCATTATCGTAAAAGATGTACAATATTACAGTAGGATACGAGTTTTGCGAAACTGTTATGTGTTTCACAATGTACATCGAAGACCGACAAGAAAATATGCAGAATAAAAGTTTTAAAGACTTAATGTTACATATGTATTAGTTTACTTACCAAAATAAACTATATAATAAGACGGAAAGCCAATATCGATTTCAGTCTGAATTTTGCCGTCTTCAGTATATTTTATATGTCTACCTCGTTTCGGGAAGCTGTAAAACACGAGACCTAAAAGAAAACCTGGGAGAGGGAATTCACATCCTTCAAAATGTCATTCGCGTTCTAAAAAACATACAGCTGAGCTGCGTTCATCATTGGTTTATAATCTCGGGATTTGAAAATAATTAAGCATCATGACAGCTGAACCAAAACACTCCAAAAATAATGTCGAAAAAGTATATCGGGTTTGATACCGAAGAAAGAGGCATAAAGCCAAGAAGTCGAGCATTCTGTCCAATTTCGTCACGTCCACAACATTGTTTCTGGGTTACTGCGCGCTCCCACACGCACACGCGCGCGCCTACACACGTACGCACACGCACACGCACACCCATACGGTCATTCACGCTGACTTACACTACTAATAATATAATAATAATTTGCTACAACTGAAATCAGAAAATTCGTATCTCACGCTTTTCCGGAGCTTCTAGTGGAAAAACTGTTCATAGGATAAGGTTGAGCCTATGGAAACATTTGTTCAGAACCACTTGAACTGCAACATACTCCAATTTCATCCAAATCGACTGGGAGCCATTTTCCCTACGTTTTGTGCATGGTCCTTTGCGGGGACTTTAATATAGAAACACTGAATTGTGGAGACGGTCTGCATTACCGTGCGGCGGACATTGAAATATACAAACACGGAATTGTGGAGACGGTCAACATTGTTGCGCAAGATTATTAAACAGACAAATTTAATTTGTGAGCACGGAGTTCACAAGTTCTTCGGGACTTTGAAGTATACAAATACTGCATTGCGAAGACGTTCTTCATTACTGTGCGTGGACTTTGAATATACGAATTGTGACTTGCGAGGACGGTTCTCACAATATTGCGTGGATTTTAAATTACAATGGAACCCACGATAGCGTTCCCTAAGGCACGGTGGTGTTCGACCTCATCTAGCGTTTGAATCTAGTCTCCGCTAGCGTTGTTTTGTAGAATGGAAGCTTCTTCCACTCTTCTTCGTTTACATTGCAGTATGCAAAACTGATCTGAAATGTGGAACCCGTCTAATTTGCCACAGTGGTGAGGATGAATCTCTCCTCTGCAAAAGAACGCTAATGGATGACAGACTTCAGCGTAGGTTCTACTGTATATAAATACTAAATTTTCAAATCGGTATTCATAATTTTAGGAAGGTCTCATCACCCTTATAGCATTGTTAGTTTGAATTCGATAGTTTGTTGTGTAGATACTAGGGAATTTCGACCTGTCAAAATCAGCCTAAGGGTGAATCCACATGGAACGGAAATTTCCGCGCGGAACGAAATAAAATGGTACCCGCCCTTTTTCCCGACTCCTATTTCCCAACAGACGATTTCCCGACAAACGTTTTCCCCAATCCAATTTCCCGACGCCCATTTTCCTGAATCGGATTTCCCGACAATCATTTCTCCCGAGATAATATTCTTTTTTTGAAGTTTGGTTTTGGTTTTAGTTCGTGTTTTGCTGTCATACATGTAATTCATAACCTTGACGTTTATAGTATTTTTACAATAACACTTTCAAAAACATGGACTCAACAGCTACGATTTCTCGTCGAAAATTGTTAGTAGACGTGTTTATTTACTTGCGGTCTAGGGAACGAAATGGGAAAATCTATTGGGACTCTAACCAGTTGCAGAAAAACGAATGTCTAGTAAAGGCAGTGGACGTCATGAGCGATGATGAAGTCATTATCCTCAGAAGACCGGAACAATCTGCGCGCACACATCCTCCAAGTCGTGAAGAAGGTACTTTAACAATTAGTAATTTATTCCCATTAAAATTAACCTGAAAATGGTGGCGTAGGCGAAGCGGAGGTTAATACTGATCGTCTGAAACGAACTGCTGCGGCTCATCCCGAACAGTTACCCGCACAAATTCTTCGTGCAGAACTTTCAAGCGTCCCTGTATCCGTTCTTAGTCAGTTACCGGAACGGACAAATTTGGTCAAGGCAGTGTGAAAATTCCACCGTAAAGATTTGCCTCCTAACCCGAAATCTTTGGTGGAATTAGATGATATTCCTGAACGTTTCGCGAAGTCTTTGTCAGAGGAAACGTTTTGATACACGATGCTGAGAATAGAGTACGGGTTTTTGCTACGCGGCGTAACTTACAACTTCTTGCCAGAAGTGAAACTTGGTTGTTGGACGGTACATTCAAGTTTTGGTAATTTATTTTAAATAAATTAACATATATACAGGTGTAAAAATTACATGTATATACAGGTATCTCTAACAATATTTACGCAACTGTTCACTGTGCTAGGAATGGTTCCCAAAATTCCAGGAATTCATACCGCTATGTCCGAACATGTGACATTTCCTTTCGTTTTCGCACTGATTCCTTCGAAAGAAACCGTACAGTATACTGCCGTTTTAGAGGCTGTTGGCAATGCAGCTGCGGAATATAGGATTGAGAATTGCAAACTAAAGAGAATTATGGGAGATTTTGAAAAAAGGCCATAATCGATTCTTGTGCAGCCAAATACCCGGAAGTTGCACACTCCGATTGTTTCTTCCACTATTGGAAATCAATGTCTTGGAAAATTCAAACCGAAAGACTGCAATAACGATACAATGATCCGAATCTCAGGGATATGGAGCACTGGATGCATAAGCTAATGGCACTAGTGTTTATTGCGGAAGAGGACGTCGCAGAGGAACTCGACTTTCTACAGGATGAGATACCTGATGACCTTTTTCTTCCTGTGGTTGATTACTGAAGAGAATTTTACGTCACTGGGAGACCTGGTAGAGGTCGAAGAAGGACAGTACCTCCTAGATATCCGATGTCATTGTGGAACCCACATATTTGGAACATTTAGCACACAATATTAATATGTGACTATAATAATGTGTTTTATATTTTATTTTATTTTCTTACATCTTTTATGATATTTCGAAACAGAACCTGTATTTATTTATTAATAAAACTTTCTGATAATTGACTGAAATTTTTGTCGGGATTTGCATTTTCGGGGAAAGGGGTGTCGGG
The DNA here is from genome assembly GCA_030407085.1 of Trichopria drosophilae. Lineage (NCBI taxonomy): Eukaryota > Metazoa > Arthropoda > Insecta > Hymenoptera > Diapriidae > Trichopria > Trichopria drosophilae. The sequence continues at coordinate 87,690,042 of CM059584.1, forward strand.
AAATTGGATTCGGGAAAAACGTTTGTCGGGAAATCGTCTGTCGGGAAATAGGATTCGAGAAAAAAGACGGGAATCAAATGAAATGCATGTAATGCTATATCTATATGGATATATCTCTAAAACTTTTAAACTTTAGGTTCTCGAACATTATGATACCTTAAAGATTATAGAAAAAATTTTGCAACATCATAACTTAATATACTTTTGTGTATTTTAAATATACCATGTGTTTAATAGTGATTACAGTTATGTAGGAACTGACGAGTGTACGTAAAACTAGCAAATTTGACATTTTCTTGATGGCAACATTGTTTGTTTTTTTCCGTGGAAGTAACATAACTTCTTTAACGAAGAATTTCATGCCTTGTAGCTTATAACATAAGTAGTTGAGGATATAAATAAATGAAAAATCCTTCCGCCAATTTAGCAGTCAAATTGAAATAACTTTTTTGACGAAAATTCATGGACAACCGTACAACGAGGTTTCATTATCCTTAGAATAAGAAATAATTTGAACCCTTATACGAATGTGTGCCACCTATATTGATATGAATATATTGATAATACTATAAAATTCAAAATGGTGTGTGCAATAGCAGATCGAGATTGTGTAAAATAGTTCATGTTTTTTATAAGGGAATTTATTGAATTTTACATTTCAAATATTTTTAAACGTGTGTTATTAACTAATAATAAATTATTATTGTTTTTATCATTCAGCATAACTGTATAAATATTTCACAATTTGATTTTCTTAGTTATCTTGCGATTTTCGCTATTTTGTCGGGTTCGTTTTCCAGTTGATATTTCGCTGATTTCAGCAGATTTTAAAGTTGTTAAATCTTGGTTCACCAAGATTTTAATTTCCCCAAGATGGTAATGTTTACACTTTTCCGTTATTTTGCAGTCACAGCAACTCATCTCATTAAATATTATCAGATTACGATTTAAACGATTCCAGTTCCACTGATGAACTTTCATCGTTCCATGAAAAACCGGAAATTTTTGGTAATTTTTCATCGACGGGATTAATATCATCTTCAGCCTACTGAAAATGACGGTAAAATCATATGATAAATCATATGATCTTTTTATAATTTAGCTGATCCATGTAGTATTTCATGAGTTATCTTATGCTATTACGAAACTTAATATTAGTATGACAATTTGCATGGAAAGTTTCTTGAATTGTGTGTGATATTAAAGAAATTATTAAAAGATCACATGATTTATCATATGCTTTATCATATGATTGTACCGTCATTTTCAGTAGGGAATAGACAGTTGTTATAAATATACTCTTACGTGGACAACGCAAAACTACGTTAGGGAACATCTGGACAGCGAAAACTATGGAGCGCTATGCTTAGTTCACGAAAAACTACGGAGCGGTACACGTAGACATTGAAAATTATGGAGCGCTACACTTGGACAATGAAAAACTATGGAGCGGGACACCTAGACATCGAAACCTTTGGAGCAGTATACGTGGATAACGAAATACTACGTTACAGAAGACCTGGACAGCGAAAAGTATGGCGCGCTATACATGAATGATGAAACGCTGCGATGCGGGATTCCTAGACATTAAAAACTATGAAGCGGTATACGTATACGAAAAACTACGGTGCGGGACATGTACACATCGAATGTCGTGGAGAGGTCGACCGGTATGATGAAAAACTACGTGGTGGGACACCTTTAAAAATGGAAATGAATCGTATGTAAAGGAATTAAAAAACGCTTCGGAGATGTCTCATTTTGTATAGTGTTGGAACAGAAAACAATTTTATTTAATAGCGTGGTTGTATAATATCACCAAATATATGAATACTGATCGTGGACTATGGCCGTACTATTCCAAATTATTTTGTTATTAACCAAAAACCGAGGCTTCGGAGATGAACCGGAATTTTTACTCGCGATAATACGTTGGCATTTATAGCTCACAAAAAAATATTTTACCATGCATATGTAATAAATGGTGATAGTAATTGAAAATGTATGACTAAACTTCTATATACAGTACAACCTCTCTTGTTCGACACTTCGCTTGTTCGACAACCTCCCTAGTTCGACACTCCCGCCCCGTCCAATATATTACCGACGAACACGAACGCACCCATGCCGGACTCGGACGATTGCACCTCACCCGTCAAATCGAACGACATAACCTCCGCATTTGTTGTTGTTAAGTTTTAGTCTTCTACTTGACTTCTATATGTATGGCAAGGAGGCTGGAAATTAATGCTAGGAAAACAGAAGGTTAGAAGGTTAGCTGTCGTAAAAACAAATGAGCCAATCACGATTGCGTGACGTCATAGTGGGCGTGGTTAAAAAAATGTCAAACTAGCGAGGTCAGAGAGAGAGAGCGTCTGGCACCGATCATGTCGAACAAGAGAGGTTGTACTGTAACACGAAAATACGCTGGCTTTATATATTTGAAAGTTAATTAAATCACGCTATTGTAATCGTGAAACAATTTAATGAAAACTTGGAGACAGAATTGTATTGCCGTTAGTGGCATAAAGGATTGACGAAAAAAAGTTATTAAACACATAAAAGTGTACCAAAAATAATGTAGATTTAGAATATTTTCCTTACAGAATAATAAAACACTGAAATTCCAATAAAAAACGTAACAATCGTTTAAAAATCGTACTGGGGACATGGAAAAAAGGCTTCGGAGATGACACGTTTGAAGTTCTCACATAATTTCAATACTTAGAAATTCATTACAAATCATTTTATGACATTGCAAATGATCAAAATTAACACACTGAAAAGTCGCAAAACCTAAAACATCATAGTGTTTCACAAAGGTCCCATTCAGTAGAATCTCCCTTATGCTTCTTGAAGAAAATAAAGTAGGGGAGACTGGGGCTATTCGGGACAGATTTGGTTTTTTTTCAAGAAAAGTCATATAAAAAAATGTTTCTTGCTAACAACTAATGTACCAATTTAAAGGTTGTTTCTTCACCTACAAATTGCATCTAGTCGGTTTTGAAAATTTGTACTAGGTTTGGCGCTATATCGCTTTAAAGGTGACCAACTCAAAAGCGAAAATCCGAAAAATGGTGGGGCTAATCGGGAAACCCCACCCGGTGATGACATGTTTAACACAGAGTTTTTTTTTCAAAATAATTCCAGGCTTTCGGCTGATTTCAGTATGCCTGAAACATAAAAAAAGCTTTATAATGTGTGCGCTTTATCTACAGTGAACAAAACCCAAAAAGATTTAAAAAATAAACTAGATGCCTCCGACCCGGGTGCCTACAATTTTGGCTAAATTCGTATTGCAATTCCCTGACGAAAGGCTGATGCTTCCGGGAATATTCCCATTTTAACACTGCCAGGAAAGAAAGCGGCAGAGGGTAGTTCTAGCATCGTTAGGTTCGAGTAGTTTCTATACATATATTGTAACAATATCTTGTTCCTTAAATAGCGTGAATATGCCAATGAATGGACGGATAAGCATTTTTCACACTTTGATCGATTGTAACTTTTGAATTCTTTTATGAAAATTTAAGTATGATACCACCATTAGAATCGTTAGACTCTGCTCTTTATGACCGTGTAGTTCAACCTTTGATTTTATTTAATTAGTAACCTCGTCTTCATACGTTTGTAAAAAAATCCGCTAAACCCCAATGAATAGATGGGTTAAATCAAATGGGACGTTTTCAGTACCAGTTTTGGATGGCTTTAAAACTTTGCTTTGAGTTTACAAAATAATAAACACTGGAAGATCAATAGTACTGTAAATATTGTTTTGAATGTTAAAGAACATAAAACTATGTATTTTGTTGCATGTTGTGCATAATACATTCATAAGAAATAGAAATATGTAGAAAAACGTCCATTCATTGGTAGTCGTCCATTCATTGGCATATTCTCACCCTATATTAAAATTGAAAATGAGCATTTTCAAAACTTCGACGCCGACCGCAGGTCAGCCGAAGCATTGATAAATGAGCACGTCTTGTTCACACTAATGCTTAAAAAAACGCGGTTTAGTCGAGTTTTTTAGGAAAAATATATTATAGATCACATATAATAACTTCGTTCGAAAAATACTCTGATTCTTCAAATTTGTAAATGCCTTTCACTTCCTTGGTTCCAGTAACTAATTTACCTACTTACGCAAATACCACGTGACGGTTGAAGTTCGGTCTTTCATATGCTGTTCGTTTGTTAATTTTCATCTTTTTTTTCGCAAAACATATTTGTAAAACAAAGAAAAAAATAAAAGCTACCAAACAAAACTTTTTTTTCGTGTATATTTTTTTTTCACGGACGTTGCAACTTTGAATTTATGCTCGCTTCTTTGCAACAGTTTGTAACCTTTCCCGCATGAATCGTTTCCTGCCATCGTAAATATTTACTAATTGTTTCGCTAGATTGGTTCGATATGTTAACTAATCTCCGCATACATCTTTCTTGTAGCATTTGTGTAATATATAAGAATTTACGATAGCCATGTCAATATAGTAATACATAATTGGAGGCCACCACTTTTTTGACTTTCTGCCTATCATATACCTTTCCCGTAGTTGATCAAACCGATCAACACCACCCATAATGGCATTATAAGCTTGTAGGTAGTTGGGCATTGTAAAGAAATTTGCGAAAAAAATTGCTCAATTTTCTGTTGATTTCTACAGTATGCGATGGGTTGAAAGCTGAAGTGAGAAAAGTGACAGGTTTAGTATCCATCCATTTAATAGCAGCGACGTTTCCTTTAGTCTCGTATTTGTGTTCTCTTTGCATTTTTTGTATCGTACCTACAACTAGATTCAAGGTAATATTTTTTATGTTTCAAAAAACTGAAATTTTAAGTTCGACGGCCGCCATATTGAAGCCGCCATTTTGAATTTTTCGATCTGACCTCGGATTCCTAATCAGCGACCCCGTTAGTTTATATCCAAAAATTGTAACGGATTAAAACATCTTCCTCTTTATTTTTAAAAAAGATACATATATTTTTAAAGTCGAAACGGTAATATTCGCGGAAATAGTTGCAAAATTGACCAATCTGCACATTTTTGCAAATTTCTCTCAATATTTGTGTAGACCTCGTCGAGATAAGCATTTTTTATCTCTTGATATTTTTCCATATTTCCACTCGCTCTCCTTATATTTAAGGAAAAATTGTTTGCAATCCTGAAAACAAAGGAAAAAATTAAAGACACATGCGAATATCACGGAAACAGATGTTTATTTCTAAAAAAGATGCATATATTTTCAAAGTCCTAACGGTAATATCGCGGAAATAATATTTTTTTATATTTAATAAAAAATGTCTAAACTGACGAAACTGCAAATTTTTGTTTGATCCAAGCTCGTCCAGGAACCATGAAACTTCTTAAAGAGAGGTACATTTGGACCACAAGTGGCAGCCATTTTCTCATCAAAAACACTCCTCAAAATGAGTTCGTATATGTCACGTCGGCATGGTAAACACAGCAGTTTCTTCTCTAACATTAGTTGCATCAGTGTGGCGGCATCTTTAACATGTCCCAAATTGGACGGCGTTCTATCACCGTGGCACAAAGCCTTCATATTTCCAATAAGTCCCCAATCATCAACTACTTTGTATATGCCTTGTGTTTCACACTTTCCTCCTCCATCATCGAGTTCTGGAATGCCTAATAATTGTTCAATCTTGCCATTTGTAATTAAAATAGGCAGGCGATCGTGTATTTATATCGTGTTTTTTTATATTCTGAGCTTTTACTTCACGTAACGTCTGTCTGCAGCGTTGAATGGATGTTCAGTTCACAATTACAGTGTTGACTTTTGAAATCATGATTTAATGACTGAGCTACAGGCTTACTGGCCAAGATTGCTAAAAGAAAACAGAAAAGTCCAATCATTCACCTGCCGGAATAAGAAGATTAGAAATTAAATAAATTCACGATTGAAAATATAATTAAATTGATGATCTCAATGATAACAAGTTTTGGAGGGACGGGAAAAGCACAATCGGGCGTGGACAAATTATATGACCTGGCAATTATAGTTTAGATACCATGCACCCATCTTAATCAAATTCACAATCCAAAAATTAACGAAGAGTCCATCGGAGCAGGAACCCCGGTCAAAGTGGGAACAGTAAAGTTGAGCAACGGATGGAACATGAATGACGAAACATCCATTGGTCGGAGTAAAGGCTAAACAGCGGTTGAAACGGTGGGAGCGAACAAGATGCAGGTTAGCATCAGAAACTGGAACCTTGGGTGATGAATCAGGTGCATTGACGGACTTCAATCTTGCGCGTTTATAGAAATCTCAAATCTGTTTACTCGCGAGGATCGCGAAAAGTTTGAAAAACAATCAAACCAGCGCAGCTACGGGCGCTTCAACACATTCATGAGATGTATACAATAATGCGAGCGGAAGAGCGGCCGCTGGTTTTCCACTATTTGTGGTGCCACTACATACACTTATCGACTTATTTCATTCGTGAGGTTAAATTTACGAACATTTTACGACATTTCCGGCCATGGTATTTCACAACGGCTAAATTACGGGTATCTTTTCTGGAACAAGTCAATTAGTTTCTTAATACACATTAATCTGCAATATTTCCAGTACCTCGTGCAATATGGACTATTACACTAATTTTATAAACATACGTAAGTATGCAAGAAGATCATTATAAAAACACTTATGTATAATGTACGTGCAACAACTTATTCATAATTCATATATTCTTTTTGGTTATTTCGCGGACAATATTTTCTATACATCGGTCATTTCACGTACCGCCCGCGAAAAGAAAAACATTTTCTAGTGATTTCTAACCTAGTTGTACATATGACGGTAATTTCGCGTACCCGCAGCGTTAATTATTAGGGAGTACCACCCAGGAAGGTTTTTTGTACCTCATGGAAATAGTCTGGGTTCTGTCTAGATTAGTTTACGTTCATTTTGAGGAGAGGGACTCCGGGGGCGCAGCCTCTCCGTGCACGCGTGCCTATTTAGACGATATTACACCGGAACCAGTCTTTTTAACTTTGTTTGAAAATGTCCGCAAAATTACCATTCCCTAGGTTATTATGTATATTATACTACGAAAGGAAGGTATGCAGAATAAGCACAATACGTCAATATGTAAATATGTCAATAAGCACATACAATAATATGTAAATGGTCGCTCAAGCGGCCAGTTCTTCAGAGTTTATAATAAAGATAGCCACATAGGAATTTATCATTTTCATGACATTTAAAAATAAATGTTATAGTAGCTTCTGCTGACCTGACGATATGTGTAGTCCGCAAAATACCTACTACTATCTAACGAATCCCACGAATTTACGAATTCGATATACATTTCATCATAGTTCGCGTATTAACCAATCACCGCTAGTCATCTACCAATTGCGCAATACTCACTGAAGAACGCCGTGTAATGACTATTCTGTATCAAATAAACAGTAAACTTCATATATTACTACAGTGCCAGTATTCTCTAATTCCTTATTACCGATTCATACACTACCGGCAAAAATTTCGTGAACGCTATGAATTATCGAGATCGTCAAAAAATTATTGGATATCCGAATCCTTTTAAGATGTCGAAAAACTCATATGGCATGTTATTGAAGTACAGAAAGAAAGTATACAGAAATAATTTAAAATGTTGAATTTTGCAATTTTTTTCTAACTTTCAATTCTGGGACAAGGTTAGAAAAATGTGTGTGGTGATTGCCAATTTTTCTGGAAATACTACAACTCAATACCTTTAAAATCGCTGTTGGAAACTTTCGCGTTTTTTTGTTCCAGAGTTATGATTTTTTTTTAAATTTGCGTGACTTGAAACATTTTGGAGTTTTGAGTTGCAGTTAACGTTGAATACTACGTTATTTATATATATGTTTTGTGGTAATTTTGCGGACTTTTTTTTAAACAGATCGGTCATTTTGCGGACTTTTTGTCATTTCGCGGACCGTCCGCGAAAAGAAAGTATTTTTCTGGTCATTTCGAGGACTTTTTTTTATACATGATGGGCATTATGCGGACCCTATGTTTTTGCTATAGGGAACATAATTTCGCACCAAATTTTAGGCACAACTAGGTCTAGGCGAGGTTTGGTAGGGTTGGGTTAGGATAGTTTTTAGCGGGGGGTCTGGGGGGCAGAGCCCCCCAGCGCACGCAGCCTAGTTAAGCTTGATAAGATCCAAATAGACCAAATTTAATTTTTCGCGAAGTCCGCAAAATGACCGATACATAGACGAGTTATATATAAAAAAATCGGGTCCGCGAAATGACCACATTACGTGTTTATATATATATATATTTTTTTGACCATCTATAATAACAACTTATAATTCGTAAAATATAAACAAACTGCATATTCTCGAGTCTCTGGCCTGTTTTCAAAGAATTGTGACTCATAAGACGTGTAATATTGGAAATTTTCAAAAAATCCTAACTCTGGAACAAAAAGACGTAGCGTCTTTTTAGAATGGTCTGGTTAGTAGTTTAGTACAAAACTTATAAATTACAAATGAGCTTTTAACTGTTTAGAAGTGATGCTTGGTAGGGTTTTCTTTTACTTAGGAAGCTTCTATCTATTCTGGGCATCATTTCAATCCCTGCTGATGACTCCTCGAATTCACGAAACTCACGAAACTCACGAAAACTATACATTTCATAAAAGTTCGCAAATTACACAATAAACAGTACTCTTCAAATTATCAAATATTTACAAAAAATTTCTCCGAAACGATTTCTCCTTACATGATCAATATACGTAACATGCAGAAATCGGCGAATTGACCAATTCAAATTAATCAAAGAATACTCGGTAAGAAGGCTTACATTAAAATCAATTAAAATTTTACGAAAACGTGATTCAAGCAACGAATTTCCAATTGAAATGAATCCTTGATTTGACCAATGCCATAATTACTTCGACCCAGACCATAGGTCTGGCGAAGTATTGAATTTGGTCAGTTCCCGCCCAAAAATTACCCTATAGTTTTTCATCAAATGTCGACGTTTCAGGCCCTAAGGAACCCAAAGCAACAATAAATAAATTGGTATCCGTTAGGTTGTATGTCCGTCCGTGGGCAAAATTTTGTATACGCGATATCTCGTTGTTATACGCGGTCACGCGGTTTCTCTTGGCCAAACTTAGATCTGATTAGTTTTTGGAGACAATGTATACTAGATTATGGGGAGGTTTAACAAAAAAACGCCCAAAAACACGTTTTTTCCATTTTTTAACAAAAAATACAAATCGTACAAAAAAATGTTTCCAACAAAAAATATAGAACATCGAATTCTCTACAAAAAAGGTTGCATTCATTTCTTCGTAAAATCAACGATGCCGTGAAAAGAAAATTAACATGAAATTAACATAAATTGTACATACACATATACAATGCATATGTATGTATATTATATACATTACATGAAAAATAGAGACAATAGAGGAAGCAGGGGAGTGAAGCGGGTATCAGGGGGGGGGGGGGGGCATAAAAAATATTCACTGTAATATTGGTGTCGGGTAGCCATGGGGAGGTGGAAGCGGGGAGGGGGGTTCGGGGTTTCGCCCCCCCCCCCCCCACATGCAAGAAAATGTATATGTATATTATGTACATTACATGAAGAACAGAAACAAACAGGAAGCGGGGAAGCGCGGCGGGTATCCCCCCCCCCCCCCCCCGGGGCTAATACTTTATTTCCTGCAACCCGACCTGTCTAAAACTTGAATAAACCGCGTTTTTTTTAAGCATCAGTGTGAACAAGACGTGCTCATTTATCAGTGCTTCGGCTGACCTGCGGTCGGTGTCGAGGTTTGGAAAATGCTCATTTTCAATTTTAATATAGGGTGAATATGCCAATGAATGGACGACTACCAATGAATGGACGATTTTCTACATATTTCTATTTTTTATGAATGTATGATGCACAACATGCAACAAAATACATATTTTTATGTTCTTTGAACATTCAAACCAATATTTACAGTACTATTGATCTTCCAGTGTTTATTATTTTGTAAAATCAAAGCAAAGTTTTATAGCCATCCAAAACTAGTACTGAAAACGTCCCATTTGATTTAACCCGTCTATTCATTGGGGTTTAGCGGATTTTTTTTACAAACGTATGAAGACCAGGGTAATAATTTAATAAACTCAAAGGTTGAACTACACGGTCATAAAGAGCATAGTCTAACGATTCTAATGGTGGTATCATAATTAAATTTTCATAGAAGAATTCAAAAGTTACAATCGATCAAAGTGTGAAAAATGCTTAACCGTCCATTCATTGGCATATTCACCCTATTTAAGGAACAAGATATTGTTACAATATATGTATAGAAACTACTCGAACCTAACGATGCTAGAACTCTGCCGCCTTCTTTCCTGGCAGCGTTAAAATGAGAATATTCCCGGAAGCATCAGCCTTTCGTCAGGGAACTGCAATACGAATTTAGCCAAAATTGTAGGCACCCGGGTCGAAGGCATCTAGTTCGAAATTGGTTTTCATGTAAGTTGAATGACATTGAATGCACGATGTACGAATCATTTCCTATCGTTATAAATGCCACAAAAAGTAATTTGATTTCAAAACTTTCAATGAAGCTAAATTCGATCCACACGTTACGACAAACGAATCGATTTCATTGAAATTTATCGGAATATATCAAATGTCTGCTAACGAGTCCTCGAATTCACCAAGCTGATATGTATTTCAGCAAAGTTCGCAAATTACCTGATAAACGGTTGTCCTCAAATTGCCTAATATTTACAAAAAATGTCCGCGAAATGACTGCTCTTTACAAGATCAACATACATAACGCGAAAAAGTCGGCGAATTGATCAATACGTAATAAGAAAAACCGCGTATTGACCAATACATAATTCATACGATGTTAATTTTGTAATATATGTTTAATATGTTTGTACAAATTAGAATATACATAAGTATTATCCATGTACTAACAATTTCACCTATCTTGTAGAGTAAATTAGCACTATGTATGTGCCATGTACAATTTTGAAACGAGTCCGCGAAATGACCAAATAACATATATGTATCAGTTGAAAAAGGATTTTTGAACAAAATTTTTACGCTTGTATTTACACCAAAATCGTAATTGTTATTAATTTTGATATTTTTGCATGAAACTTCAAACGGCCATAACTCTTCAACAATTCGTCGTAAAAACTCCATCGGGTACTCATTTAACAGTTAATTTCATCCTCTTCGATACTATTGCTTTCTACATGAACCCAAAAAATTCTTATTTACAAAAAAGTACATGAAAATAACAATTTTTCATATTTTTCTGTTGTACCATCGTGGATTTATGATGAAAATGATTTTTTTATTAAACATATAGATTCAAAATTCCATTATCTACAACCTTTGTTATATGCACTTTTCGCATATGAGGCACGGTTTTCGAGTAATTATTGATTTTATCGCAAAAGAAAAAGTTCCGATCGTCCGTTAATTAGTTTTTTAAACGTTCATATCTCCGTAAATATTGAACGTACAGTATCACATGAAAAAGAAAATTATTCGTAATTTCATCCTCTACAACTTTTATTGGAAGCATTTTGCGGTCCGAATGGTGATTTTTTACTTATAAGTGAAAAACGCGCGATCCTCGGGCGCATTACAGTTGCCTTGCAAAACTGCCATTATTTGAAAAAAATCTGTCTCGGCTTCTATTGATCGTAGGAGCTTTTTTAAAAAACAAAATTGTATGGAATTTCCCCAGCTACAATTTTCATGTGTTTCTTTTTTTCGGTTAAAGTGTGTAACGCTATGTTCATTTTAAAAAAGGAGAGAAGGAGTTACGGAGAGAAGAAGATCATATTTTGGAAAATAAACTTGTAAATAAGATAAACACCGGCGCGGAAAATGACGACTGATTCGGACGTGCAATAGCGGATAGACGATCGCCGTGACCGTGGAGTATAGACATAAGGAGACCGCACTTGGCCATGCCAAGCATCCGTATAATTCGTTAAAAGAAAGGGCACCGAAAGCTGCGCTTGGTGTCGTTACTTTCGGTCGATGATACGATTATCCGCGCGAACTTTGTCGAAATTAGTGATGGGATAGACACGAGCTCGACCGCGGGGGCATTTTTCGAGCCACCGAAGTCACAGAAACGGACATTCACGAAGTCGACATATCAACCCGATTAACCGGAGTCGTCCATCGTGACGTCAGTATGCATACAGGGTGCGTGCGTACGATCCGAACATAGGGTATGCCATGTTAAAGGTAGAGCGTTCCTGATTGGCCAGTTCCAGCCCGTACGGTTATCCCCATTGGCCGCGAGAGAGCATGGAATGGCTGAAACTGGAGATGCGAGTACTGCCTTCACTGTTCAGTAATTTAGTCAGCCGCATTCAGTAATTCAGCTTGAAGCAAACATTGAGTGCACGATAAAAGATCGTAGATATAATTTTCCTATACTGTAAAAAATCGTAAATGTAGATAACCTATTAATTGTGGTAATTTTATAACCCGTTGTAATTTTCCTTCGCTTAATGTTGTAAATTTACTACAAATTCACTACACCCCGTTGTAACTTTCTTACCGGCTTAAGTGTGAATTTACAACATTAAGCGTAGGAAAATTACATCTACATGTATGATCTTCTATCGTGCACTAAATGTTTACTTCTGGCTGAATTACTGAATGTGGGTGACTGAAGTACTGAAAAGTGAAGGCAGTACTCGCATCTTCAGTTTCAGCCATTCCATGCTCTCTCGCGGCCAATGGGGAGAACCGTATGGGCTGGAAGTAGCCAATCAGGAACGCTCTACCCTTAACATGGTATGCCCTATGCTCGGATCGTACGCACGCACCCTGTATATAGTTATACATTCCAACAGTAATCGCGAATGAGATTGTAGGGAATGAACCCCCAAGTGCGGTGTCCTTATGTCTGTACTCCATGGCCATGACCAACCTCACCTGCCTCGGCGATTGACCGCGGAAAACGAAGATATCCGATGATTGACGACGCGGCGCTCCGAGTGGAACTATGGACGAGCCAGGCAAGAGTGAGAGCGCATGTGTCGAATCCGAGAGTTGGTATAAATGGCGCGGATTTTAAATGAGACGGACGGGCTGTCAGTATGAAAATGACATTTGGAAAAAAAGACAGTTCCGTCCACAATTCCGCGTAATGACTGAGCGGGTTAGGTGCACTCGGAGAGGGTCGAAGCCTATAAATAGGACTCCCGGGGATGTGCTCGCCCTCTTTATTTGCTGACTACATCCAAGACGTGGACACAACAATCCGGACCTCCAAAATTTTGAGCCACGAGGTCGTCGAGACGCGTGCTGAGTCCGAACAATTTTTATGGACAATCTAAGGTGTTCTCCGTCCACTTCGACCAACCCGGTCGAAGTCACAAGGTGTGCGTACTACACTCCCTACATTTTCATCCTCAAACGGAACAAAAAATTAGCCGTCTGCTTCACCATTCGAGGTTCGCGAAGGTGCGGGAAGCAGAGACGGCTAAATAACCAAAAGGGTACCAGGTAGACACTCAACAACAAGGTCTTCACTTCGACCGGCGAACATTCGGACGGTCTTCAGGGCAAAAAACCACATAATCGACGAAGTTTATCTTCGCATCGAATCAACATCGCAAAAGCCAAGAAAAAAACATTCGAAGAGGGAAAACGCTCCTTCTTTCCATAAAAATCTGCGCGGTAACGAACGAAAATTGTGGTATGTTATGTCACTTATTTTATTCGGGTTATTATGACTTTTATTCGCGTAGTTTAATCGTTCGACCTATCTTTTATCCGCGTAACTTAACCGCTTTTTGACCTGATTTTATCCGCGAAATTTAATCGTTTTTTATGATTTTATCCGTGTGCGTGAATTAAGATATCCAGTGTATTATGTAATGATATGATATATGAAATTTTTGTTAATGTCTTTTTCATAATAATTCTTGTATGCAGCATATCAATTTAGGACGTTGAATTTCAATTACGATGTATATAACAAAAATATAAATGTGTGTGTTTGATGTAATAAGAAGAAGTAATGCTATTGATTCTGTCGGGAAAAATTGATGTAAATAATAATAAATGTGTCTGATAATTATGAATTTAATTTCCATGCAGTGATCTATATTTTTTATACTTTGACTAAATAAATGACAATAAATAAAAATATAAATTAAGAAACACAAAAACTTTTATATGTGATATTTTTTTCGTTATTTCATAAAAATCTATTTTTTGGACACATTTTCCCCACCATTTTCCTCAGGCAGCTTGCTTGTATGGATAGGGTCTTTTGAGACATTAAAAAGAATAACAAGATAAGCCTGTTTCCAAATTTTCAACCCGCTATCAACTTTTTAAACCAAATTTCCCCATTTTACTGAGCTATTATGCGGGACCCCAGTGTTTGATTCTTAGCCGAAGCCTTAATTTTTTTTTCATTAAATGTGTAAACTGGGATTATTTTTAGAATTATTTTTAAAATTTTAATACATTTCAATTCTTTTCAATACTAAATTACACGTAAAATGATTTACAGTCCTATTGCATCAAAGAATGAGTAAATTAGAGGTTTCGATGGCATATGGGTTAATTGTTCACTACGTCCATCCTACGAATAATTTATTGTTGATTAAACAATGTAAAAAAAAATCCTAGACATTTATTTGTAATTAACTAAGTCATTATACTACTCGTAACACAACATTTTATCCTGTATTTGATAATGAAATACTTTCTATAATTAATAATTGTTGTACCGTCGTCATGTTTTTTCAATTACCCAGACAGCCAGATCTGCTGCATATTGCCGCATATAAGGGAAAAATGGCGGCGGATATGTCAGCAGAACTACGGAATATGCGTCATCACATATACAGCAATTTTGCTGGAAATTGTCACCTGCCGACTAGTCTGCGGCGATTCTGACGCATTTCTGCGGAAGAGATTAAAAGGGTCGGCGATGGGATTAAAGACGCATACAAACACGGAAGCCGCGTCGGTGAACCTCCACACATGTGCACGCATGCATGCTCGAGGCAAGCTCGATAGGGGGCGATCGGCGTGACCAGGAGAGAGGGGGCGAACAGGAGAAGTAGATAGAAAAGCATAGAAAAGTCTAGAAATTCTGCGTGATTCGTATGCTTTTGAATCCTATTTTTGGCACATAATGTAAATCTATCAATTCTTATCCTATCTGAATACTTCAAGTAAAGCCAATGTTAATATTTTTCTATCCATTAGGTAAAATCAATAAATTTCTATCCCAATCGTGTATAGAGAATCAATCCAAATGTATCTCATTACACTTTTATCATTATGTATCCTAAAAATTTATAGAAATTCTATCAAAACGAATCAAATGTGATTTTTATATTTTTACGGTCCAGGTCGACCGCTCCGCAGTTTTCGGTGTCTAGGTATTCCGCACCGTAGTTTTTGACGTCCAGGTCGACCGCTCCGTAGTTTTCGATGTCTAGGTATTCCGCACCGTAGTTTTTCGCCGTCCAGGTCGACCGCTCCATAGTTTTTGATGTCTAGGTATTCCGCTCCGTAGTTTTTGACGTCTAGGTCGACCGCTCCGTAGTTTTCGGTGTCTAGATAGTCCGCAAATTTGCTGGAAATTCTCACCTGCCGACTAGTCTGCGGCGATTCTGACGCATTTCTGCGGAAGAGATTAAAAGGGTCGGCGAAGGGATTAAAGACGCATACAAACACGGAAGCCGCGTCGGTGAACCCCCACACATGTGCACGCATGCATGCTCGAGGCAAGCTCGATAGGGGGCGATCGGCGTGACCAGGAGAGAGGGGGCGAACAGGAGAAGTGACGGACGCAGCCATTTTTTCTCGTTTATCAAGTATCGAAACTATTGAATCGAAAAGATGCGGCAGCGGACTGTACCCGAAAAACGTGTAAAAAATTTGAATTTTTGAGCAAGTCAGCGCAAAACTTGTTTCTTTCGGAAATCCTGAAGAATTAATTTAAGTTTTAATAAAATAACCTCCTAGCAATAAAAACTATTTATAATAATCATAAATTACGTCCAATTTGTCACAGTTATAACGCCTATATTAGACTATAGACGAAACTCCAATTCTGTGAAAGTGTGTAGATTGTGTGCAGCATTAAAACGGTTACAATTTAAAAAAATGCAGTTGCGATTAAAAATTGTAATTGTAAAAAAATGTAATAAGTTCGAAGTATTTGTGGAACTATATTCGGAGTTTTAAAAACGATAAATTTAACATTTTATTAACAGATTAAATGTATTTAGTACCAAGTCTATTTCTTCTTACGGCGTCATAGTATTATCCGAAACCTTGTTACATGCAGTTACGGATAAAGTTAATGTTGTCCCTGTATAAATGTCTGCAAACTTGGATACGAATCTCATTATAGAAATCACGCAAAATGATGTTCTCAAAGAATGGGGTTCACCAGTAAAATTTTTGTATTATTTTTTATTATTTTAAATAATAATTTAGGTCATAAATAACACAAATAAAATCTAAAAAACAATTAATTCATTAATTTGGGTATTTTATTTGTCAATTAAAAACTCTTCCGTTTGAAAGCGCGCCAGTTTCGTATGACATCACTATGCGGGTTCGGCTGTCAACCAATCCCGTTCGCATATTCTGATGTGCCTTGTATGTCATGTTTAACCTCAATAGTTTGCTTGCTTCAAAGTTTTTATTATGGAAAAAAGGGACATAAGACCTGCTGATTAGACCCATACACTTTATTATGCCGTTATTTTCGTTTTCTTAATTGCAAAAATAGCTTTAAAATCTACGTATACATTATGTATAGGTAACATTTATCAGCTACAGGGATGCACCTTTGGACGAACGTCGTGACGTTACTGTTTGTCGTCTCGTGTATGTATATTGAACCTATTTGTAAAATAGCATAACTTTGTCCATAGTACAAGTTTGCTTGTTCCGTTTTAAAATTTCGGAGCAAACTTTTGAGGTTAAATATGACATAAATGCAGAGTATAGAATATTCGAACGGAATTGGTTGACGGCCGAACCCGCATACTACCATCCAATACTACGTATCCAAGTTTGCAGAGACATGTCTGCAAATAAAACTACGGAGCGGAATACCTAGACACCAAAAACTATGGAGCGGTCGACCTGGACGGCGAAAAACTACGGTGCGGAATACCTAGACATCGAAAACTACGGAGCGGTCGACCTGGACGTCAAAAACTACGGTGCGGAATACCTAGACACCGAAAACTGCGGAGCGGTCGACCTGGACCGTAAAAATATAAAAATCACATTTGATTCGTTTTGATAGAATTTCTATAAATTTTTAGGATACATAATGATAAAAGTGTAATGAGATACATTTGGATTGATTCTCTATACACGATTGGGATAGAAATTTATTGATTTTACCTAATGGATAGAAAAATATTAACATTGGCTTTACTTGAAGTATTCAGATAGGATAAGAATTGATAGATTTACATTATGTGCCAAAAATAGGATTCACAAGCATACGAATCACGCAGAATTTCTATACTTTTCTATGCTTTTCTATCCTCTTTTTTGAGTAGGGCAGCATTAATTCTGTCACCACCACTGCTTTCTTATCCTTGTTTACCACACAGGGAAATATAGGTGAACACAAGGATAACAGAGCAGTGTTGGTGAAA
The DNA here is from genome assembly GCA_030407085.1 of Trichopria drosophilae. Classification (NCBI taxonomy): domain Eukaryota; kingdom Metazoa; phylum Arthropoda; class Insecta; order Hymenoptera; family Diapriidae; genus Trichopria; species Trichopria drosophilae. Next base: position 87,707,717 of record CM059584.1, read on the forward strand.
GAATTAATGCTTCTAAGTGTAATTACATACCTAAGTAGCTTCGTCGGTGAGTAAGTTTAAGTATGTAGAACGATGGTCAAGTACCCTACTGAAAATTATCACATGATATATCATGTGACATATCATGTGATATATCATGTGACATATCATGTGATATGTCATGTGAGAATTTGTACAATGATATCTCATGTGATTTATCATGTGATAAATGTAAACGACCATAATAAAAACTTAAATAATCGAACGAATTATTATAGATATTTAAATTTATTTTATTAATATTTATGTGAATGTTAGATATGTAATTGCGGAATATAGTTTTACAATTTCGCTCGAAAATAAATCTGAAAATAATGTACCCCGACCGAGGATCGAACCATGGTCTTCCGTTTACTACGCGGACGTCTTAACCACTACGCTACGCTCGCATGTATATTAATACCGCGTGTAGAAGAGCAAGTTCTACTCAAACATAGAAGCCATATTCATAAATGCGGATTTAGTTGAAACGAAAATTTAAGCATTTCTTTGCAGACGTTAATATTTACTTACGCAAACATTACATACAGTTATTTTTATCGTATAAGATATATAAATGTTATTCAATTTCAATTATATTTAATTAATTTTGGCATTTCTATATGAGAAATAATGGTATTTTAAATGTTATGTTCATATTAATTAGTCATTTATGAATAGATTAAATAAACATTATTAAGAAATTTATATAATATAATTTTTTACACATTCTGATAACGTTACACATTAACTTTACGTACTTAGTTGCTGTTGAACGTTGTGTAAATTGCGACAAGACGTTTCGAAACATTTCTTTTTTGCCATAAATGGGATAAAATGTAAAATTTCATGTTCAGGGGGATGATAGGAATGTAATGGGAGGTCGTGTTAAATTTTTATTGTCTTTGCAATATTTATAACTGATTTCTGAATCAAATTTAAAAAGATTTATATGACGATAACTTATATATATCGTCATATAAATCTTTTTAAATTTGATTCAGAAATCAGTTATATATATATACAGTGCAACCCCTCTGGTTGCTCCCTCTCTCGTTGCTTCCCTCTCCGGATGATCCCTCTCTGGTTGCACGATTACGTCACACTTTTCAGGGCAGGCGCTAGTGCAACGGCACTGAAGGGCCTCGCATATCATGTGCTTTAAAATTCGCGTATGGCTCTAATAATGCAAAACTTATGTTTTGCACTCTTATGTGCAATATGTTGAAAAAGAATATCAAGTATTAATATAATTTTCATGTCAATTTAAAAAAAGAAACAATTCTAAAATTCTCTGGCGCTCGAACTTTAGGGCACGGGCCTGTTTCATATCACGTGACAGCTAAGTAGGCGGGGCATATCGCTGTGCAACCTGAGAGGGAGCGAGTCCCAGTAGGCAGCAACCAGTGGGGTTGCACTGTATATATGTGTGTGTATATGTATATATCTAATATGACTTATCACATCGTGTGAGATGTCATGAGATATACCATGTAATATGTCACATGATTTATCATATGATATGTCACATGATTTATCATATGATATGTCACATGATATATCACATGATATGTCACATGATATATCACATGATATGTCACATGCTATATCACATGATATGTCACATGATATATCACATGATAAGTCACATGATATATCACATGATATGTCACATGATATATCACATGACATCTCACATGATCTGATAAATCATATTAGATATGAGATGGATATCACGGAAATAGTATTTTTCGATACAAGGTCGTAAAGCCTTACAGTCGTGTGTCGAACATTATTTTTCGGTACTGAAAGCTGTAAAAATTCGATTTCGTGGACTACATTTAGTCCGTATGGGTTATGTTTTTGACAGCACAGATTCATGTTACACGTGATCCGTAAAATGAAATTTTACGGACTTAAAACACGCCGTAAAATCGGATTTTGCGGCTATAGCACCGAAAAAGTTATTAGCAAATGAATTAGCAGAGGCTAATACCGTTAGTAACTTTCATGGTGCAGTATACATATTTTAATCAATTTCGTTAAAAATAATATTATATAAATGTCTTAATAATGTTTATTTAATCTATTCATAAATGACTAATAAATATGAACATAACATTTAAAATACCATTATTTCTTATATAGAAATGCCAAAATTAATTAAATATATTTGAAATTGAATAACATTTATATATCTTATACGATAAAAATAACTGTATGTAATGTTTGCGTAAGTAAATATTAACGTCTGCAAAGAAATGCTTAAATTTTCGTTTCAACTAAATCCGCATTTATCAATATGGCTTCTATGTTTGAGTAGAACTTGCTCTTCTACACGCGGTATTAATATACATGCGAGCGTAGCGTAGTGGTTAAGACGTCCGCGTAGTAAACGGAAGACCAGGGTTCGATCCTCGGTCGGGGTACATTATTTTCAGATTTATTTTCGAGCGAAATTGTAAAACTATATTCCGCAATTACATATCTAACATTCACATAAATATTAATAAAATAAATTTAAATATCTATAATAATTCGTTCGATTATTTAAGTTTTTATTATGGTCGTTTACATTTATCACATGATAAATCACATGATATATCATTGGACAAATTCTCACAATACATATCACATGATATGTCGCATGATATATCACATGATATGTCACATGATATATCATGTGACAATTTTCAGTAGGGTAGCTACGGTAAAGAAGAGCGATGGTCAAGTAGAGTTGGTAATGTCAACAAGCAAAGTCCAAGTAGAGTCGGTACGTAGAAAACCAAAGCTAGACACGCCTGAACCGGGACCTTTGTTTCTCTGTTATTACTCCGTGCCGATAGCCTCACGATTGACGGACTATTCGTCCCACTTTTGGGAGACCGCGTTGTACGGATCTCATTGATCCTATACCTTCACCCCCTGGTGGCCACAACACAGAAGACAAGAACAGATTTTATTTTTGCGGGTAACACGAATTGTTTGCTTTAATGGATTCTTCCGTAAGAATACTGACACCAAATGATATTTTACTAGAAATTGACAAATTCATTTCGGGGATAGCGAGAGGATCGCACACGTCTAACATCGCGCAGTTGTCAAAGACGGGATTAAATCTTCTTAAAAATGTGCCTGCAACCAGAGATGCTATTCTCGAATACTTTTGCAACATTTTCATTGTTGCAGTGAACAAACATGTTCGAATTATTGAGGTTAGAATTATTTTCGATATATAATTGTTTCAAATAACATTCTAATGGTGAATTTCGGTATACTCAGTTCCATTAGTCGTCAGTGAAGGCTAGAAAAAATTGAAATTCGTAATGTATTAAAAATATGGAATTTGATGATGTAGTATATGAAAGAAGAATCTGTCACTGATCTTTTTAAACTAATATATACAGAATGTTAGACTTTTTGAAATAATGAATTTTAACAATATATAAAAGATGCTACTTTTACTCTTTAATAACTCACGTTTGATTTAAAAAGAAGGATTGGAATATTAAAATTTTACTGAATTGTATAAATTATAATATTATTATTACTATTTGTTATCCACTTAACGCAATATTGAATCTTACAGACAAAGCAAATCATTCCTATAACAGAAGAGTATATTACAACAGAAATTAAATTAGTTTTAAATAATTTTATTGAAGAACATCCTAAATTTTGGTCATCCATCATTTCAACATGGTCATTGACTCTTCTGGGTATGCATAATATTTTTGAATAATTAATGAATAATATTTTATGTATTGAAATGTTTAGTAATAATATTATATTCGAACTGCTACAAAATATTTATATTTTCTAGGTAGATATTTAATTATAGATATTTATAATTATGGATAAATATTTAAAAATTTTTTGTGAATGTCAAAATATAATTTAAGGAATTATTTATAATACAAATATTTGGACATTCCTCAACTAGGGCAAATGCAGATCTACCTACACGGAAAGAAATTTCAAGTAAATGCCACTGCTCGGGGAAGTAACAGCTACCACACGATTTCTAACGAATTTCAAATGACGGTTAACATTTGAAATCGTTAAAAAGAATATTTTTATAAGTAGATACACTTTTATTACACCTTTTTTGAATAGTTATTTATAGTTTTCCGACTATTTAGTTATTAATAATTAATTTTAATGTTCTATAAACGTTGTTAAAACGGAAAAACTTGGTGCTTTTTTCATTCTAAAGCTTCTTTATTGAAAACAGTGCAAGGTACACTAAAAATGCACTGAAACTTTTTTGTAGAGCACAAAATTTCCCTAGACTAAAGTTAATAGCTTAGCCACAAGCAACGATGGAATATGCCTCATATTTTACAAAAATTTTAAAATATTCATAATTAACTTGTAAGACAAAATTCCAGCGTTATTCATGGATAATCTATTAACTTTAGACTAGGGCTCTCGCTGACTTTTTTTTAGGAAATTTTGTGCTCTAGAAAAAAGGTTGTGTGCATTTTTTTTGTATCATTGCACTGTTTTCAATAGGGAAAAAAGTACCAAGTTTTTCCGTTTCAACAACGTTTATAGATCATTACAAATAATTATTAATAACTATATCGTCTAGAAATTATGAATAAATATTCTCAAAGGTGCACTCAAATTGGATCTTTTTATAAAAATTTTCTTTTTAACGAATTCGAATTGTAACCGTCATTTCAAATTCTTCAGAAACTGTGTGGTAGCTACTACTTCCCAAAATGCTGTCGCATTGACTTAAAATTTCTTTGCGTGTATGTAATTTGTATTTTAAACCTACTTAAGTTTTTATATGAGAACTACTAACAGTATTTTTATTTAATTGTTGCATATGATTTGTAATATGTACATAATTGAATACAAAACATGACATTTCTTTAGATTGTATAAAAAAATAGTATTTTGAATATGCCCTGGACGAGTTATTACGTTAAATTAATAGTAATTTATCTACTTTTTACTTATTTGCTTCAAACTCTTTAAACCTTCTGGCCTTCTTGTAAAAAAAAGCATACTACATTATTTCGAATTATTTTTTACTCCTGATTACGAATATGTATTTTTTTTTTTTTTTTTAGTTTATTCTCGAAACTATAAGTTGTATGCAAAAATATTTCATAACATCAAATGCAGAGTAGAAAATTCTTTAAAAAAAAGGTTTGATATATTTTCTTCCAAATAAGATCAGCTCGTAAACTAGCAACGAAAGTAATAACTACAAGCTGTGGGTACATATTCGATTCAATCCTTGAATCTCGATCGACCCTCAATATGGTGGTTTACTTCTTAGCTGTCATATGATCAAAAGAATGGAAAATTCCTATGTGCTGTTTATATTCGTTGACATCTGTTTCATAACATGGTATTTCAAGAATCCCCCAAAAACACTTTATGTAAAAGAAACTCGCCAAGTTCTTATGCAACAAAAAAACAACTGAAATCTTGTAATAAGGCCAAGATCTTTCTATCGAAAGAAACCATTGTCTAATGCTACATACAAAAATTGGGAAGACAAACTTTCTGTACATTGTTTACTCCACCAAATCTTTTTAAAAAATAATGAAAATTCAAAACAATGAATACAAAGTAATTCTAAACATTTCGTTCATAAAAATAAGATTTAATGAAAAAATATTATTCCAATAAATCTTACTTCTCACTTTCTCAGTATCGTTCAGACAGTCGTCATGAGCGGTTGTTTACATCTATACTCTGACACCGTACTATTATTACACTTTATGTACATATTGTGCTAATAATAGCGATTTGAAACGAAGCAATTGTGAGTGTTGTGTTTGTTTGTTTACATGCTAATCCAATCAAAATAATGATTTGAAATGATATACCTACTTAAATGGATCGGATGGAAAAGGTTTATTAGTTAAAACAAATGAAAGTGATAAAATGTCTATAACGCATACAGCAGGTAACGAAAAGTGGGAAAGACCGCAATAAAACTAAAAAAAAATAGCCCAAATAAAAGTATTCGTATTGTAAACCAAAAACAATGGCTGGATATATGGGGCATTCCACGCCAACTCACCCAATTTTAAAATCGATCATCACCAATTTGGTTCGTAATTTTTGTATGGATGCATTTCGGTGAAATAAGACGGGTCAAATTTTTTCAGATTTTTAAAATCACTCGTTAACGTGTGAGAATTTTTCAAAAATTTGAAATTTTAGAAAATTGAAAATTTTTAAATTTCCATAACTCGGTTGCTACTTATCGTACAGTAACGAATAAAAAATGGAATTGTTCGTCTTGAAATGTACTTTTCTATGGGTATAATGAAAATTTAACTGGAATTTATTGACATGTGTATTTTTACGTGTTAAGTACAAAATTCAAAATTTTTCCAAAATGGACATTTTTAATTTTTTTGAATTAAATTCAGCTGAAAATAACGAACAATTTGTGGGTCGTACAAGATGGCAAGTTGTTTCGTTATTTTTACAGATTTTTACATTCTTTTATACAATTTAAATTTTTGCTCAAATCTCGAGATTTAGTTTATTGAATTAACAATTCACTGTTTTTCACTTTCAGGATTTTCCGTCTTTCAGGATAATCTATTTTAGAAATCTATTTTAAAAATCTTATTTGATTCATGACTTCGAGACTCGCTAAATGGTTTTTATCATAACATTGATTTCTGTCCCCCGTTTGAAAGTTGGGGTCGCCAGTTTCGAAGTCTTTTTGAGTTGTTTCCTCTATTTCAGGATCTATTTCTTCTATTACTTTGTGTGTTTCATGATCTACTTCTTCATATGTATTTCCCGCTATATTTCAGATTTCTGTAAGTCTGAATCTCATTTCTACATGTACTGCAAATTTTTACATTTTTCGGCAATTCAGGAAATAATAACATTTGCGCAGCCGATAAATGTCTCAAATTAGTTTGAAAAGGATTTACACATCTGTCACTGAATGTATGATATAAGGACATGACTCTTATAGGGAAAAAAAAACAGGGAAATGAATTTTGACTGTAATGTAGAACCTGCACGGATGATGGCTATATTAATGTAATTGGGGAACGCTTTAATTGCTAGTAATTCGACACCTAGCGGTAATCGTGAAAAGATGCCCCAATATATTTAAGAGCTTTTGCGTAAAAACAAGATACACATAAAAGTATGATACAGAGAAAAATGTACGGAGAAAATATAATGTCATACTAGAAATTCGGATGGCAAAATTTACATCAGCCAATAATTGTAATGACAAATTCCTTAATGCTTATGCCAATGATTTTGTATGCGACATGGATATAAGCGACATGTTCACCTGACAAGTAAGAGCCTTGAGTTCGAAAAAGAAACATGTATAATTCTTAAACCCTTGACACACAGATTTATTTAAAACAAAAGGAAAGAGCTGTATCAAATAATATTAACGAAATTTGCATAATCAATTTAAAAACTTCTAATTTTTTCAATGTATGCATTGAATCACGGAAAATCAAAACACACAAAAAAAGTGAAAAACAGTGAATTGTGAATTCAATAAACTAAATCTCGAGATTTTAGCAAAAATTTAAATTGTTTAAAAGAATGTAAAAATCTGTAAAAAATTAACGAAACAACTTGCCATCTTGTACGACCTCGCAAATTGTTCGTTATTTTCAGTAGTTTTTTTGTGAATTTAATTCAAAAAAATTAAAAATGTCCATTTTGGAAAAATTTTGAATTTTTTACTTAACACGTAAAAATACACATGTCAATAAATTCCAGTTAAATTTTCATTATACCCATAGAAAAGTACATTTCAAGACGAACAATTCCGATTTTTATTCGTTACTGTACGATAAGTAGCAACCGAATTGTGGAAATTTAAAAATTTTCAATTTTCTAAAATTTCAAAATTTTGAAAAATTCTCACACGTTAACGAGTGATTTTAAAAATCTAAAAAAATTTGTCCAGTCTTGTTTTACCGAAATGCATCTATAAAAAAATTACGAACAAAATTAGTGATGGTCGATTTTAAAATTGGGTGAGTTGGCGTGGAATGCCCCATATACAAGTTAACCAAGAAAACCATTTTCAAGCGTTAATGAACAATAATATCGAATCAAATAGGTCTGAAGATGAAGAAGAGATAGTAGAAACAAGAAGGAAAATTAAACCACCACTAATTTTTATTCCTGATGTGGTAGAAATTCAACCATTATTAAACATAATTAATGAAGTCACTAAAGATGGGTTTGATTCAAAGTAATAGGAAAAAATCAAATAAAAGTAAGTCCAGTAGGAAGCGAGGATTATTCAAAACTAATTAAGAAATTAAAAGATAAAAACACTGCAATTCATACATATCAACTTAAACAAGAGAAAAGTTTCAGAATTGTAATTAAAAATATTCACCATATAGGGGAGTCAAATTAGGATTCAACTTCGGAAAAAGTCCTCCCTAAAAATTTTTGTGGGCAATTGCTTTTAAAGGTTTACACAATAACATATCAAAATATGCCAGCATGAAAGTTTCCGCTACATTTTTTATTTAACAATTAAGGTGCCAAAATATAGTTTTTTGCAAATAACTTTTGAAATTTAATTTTTATCAAAAAACGTATGGTGCCATTCGAAAGAGCAGGAAATTTCACGTAAGAAACACACTTGCCATTTGTTTATCTGATTTATACTGATGAACCAGCAATTTGTTAACTAACGCTCCTATTCAGGCTGCGTCGACCATCCACGGTGCTTGACAGTCAGCTCCCTCGATCGCGCGCCGCACATAAATGGCTATAACTTTTTCTAGACAAAAAAAAATTATAAAGGCCCAATTGGGTGTTCAAAAAGGGCATTTTTCTGAAAGTATTACATCACTGAAAGCTTTTTTTAATATTGTAAATAGTATATATAACAGCTTGAATAACCGTATTTTATGAAAATGAGGTTATTTCATAAAATTCGATGAAGTGTGAGAAAAAGTACATTGAAAAAATTATTCCCTATGCGGAAATTATATTTAAAGATATTATCTAAAATACGTATTTTTTAAAAAATTACAATAATTTTTTTCGAAAAATCTAGGCGTTTGAATTTGTTTAATATTCCAAAATTCAATGTTTTTAGTTTATGCCCCCTCTTTGATCATCTCTAAAACAAACTTTGAAAGTGATATTGACAATTTATAGGGGGTCACTTTAAAGCTTATGATGTGTACTTTAAGATAGAATAATTGATTTTTTAATAATGAATAATGTTTGTACTTTTTTTATAAGAAATATGAGGAAAATATAATTTTAACAAAAATATTATAAAAATTTGAGTATAAAAAAACATAAATAAAAATAATAATTTTTTTTAACATTTCCATCACATAGAGATGGTACCTGGAACATAAATCTTTGAAAATGTTTGCTGTACATTTTTTTTATTAGTGCCATTACCATTGGGTGGTAAAAAATTCGGTAAATTGTTAAAATTCCGTATTTTCTCAGTATAAATGTAACAAAAAGTGAGCATTTCAGCGCAAGTTGATCTGATAGGTGAATCTAAAGGATGGGTGGAGATTGTGAAATGTGTGACATGAGTGAGAGGACCATCTGTGAATTTCTGTATAGTCTATGGAGAAAAAGCGTCGCACTGAGCCAGCCGGCGAGCCTTAGTAGTGTATGTGCACGCGCTGTGTTTAAGGTACGTTGTAAGATTTTTTTATAATTTTGTGTAAAAACTGTCATTTTGTATTGTTTATATTAAATACATATTTAGTATATTATTAATATCAGTGAAATATCATTTATCTAATGGAAATTCCTTTCAGTTATATGTATTTTTCGTTTCCATTACTTATAAGCCAAACATGCGTCATCCGAAACACACGCATTTGACCACATACATGCACACATACAAATACACATACGTACATACATACATACACGAATGAAGAAATAAATACTTACGTACTATACACATTATTTGCGCTGATTTCAAACTTGTTGCGTATTGTATTGATTCTTAAAAAACGAAGTTTATTAAATTGACACTGAAACTGATATTTATTGTTATTTATTTCAACGTTTAATACTTGCTTTTTAATTAATTAATCAAATTTACTCTTTGCAGATTTAGTAGTATTTTAAGAAATATTATGATCATTCGAAAAATATACTACACCAGCGAAATATTAATTGTTTATATTAATAACAATGTATTTATTATATTTATTTACTGCATTTATTTAATTTATTTTTCATTATTGATGATATATCGATGATAATATTACTGGTACTAATAATTAATATAATTCACATGTCATTTATTGTATGGATTTAAAAAAATGTATACTTATCACTAAATGTTTTTTTTATTATGTATTTATTTTGCAGAACTTGTCAAAATGGAAGAAGACCTCGACACTTTGAATCAAAAGTGCCTGATATGCGACGAAAGCCTGGAATCGTACAAAACGTTTACAATCAAAAAGGGAGGGCTACAAACGTTTTGTTCTTCTTCCATTGAACGAAACGATGGATTACGGCATTTATTTCAAAATAAAGAAGTTACGATTCACGATAAATGCAGAGTGGAGTACATCAACAAAAGAAACATCGAAAAATACAAAGTAGAACATTTGGTTACGGCCACAATAAGTCCATCAAAAAAAAAAATAAGGCGGAATGATGGTTTTTCTTGGACAAATTCATGTTTCATTTGTGCACGAGAGGCAGACGAGCAAAAAGAATTAAAGTCCAATAAAAAACAACGAAGAGTAATACGTTCGGTTACATCAGCTGATTTTAAAGCCGTTATTGTGAAACTTATACATGATCGCAGAGATGATTACAGTCGTAATATTCATAGACGAATATCAGGGATGCCGATTTACTTGCAGTAAATGCAAACTATCACAAAGCCTGCAATTGACAAACTTCGTTTATTAACTGAAGAAGGTACTAAATAAATAATATCTAGCACGCTTATTTTCATTTTGTGTAAAATGTAATTATATTTAATGTACAATATTTAATATTCATTTCAGGAACATCTACAATGGGTCGGCCTACCGATTCTATGATAGACTAAGTGATGGAATTAGTTTACAAATCTATGGATGAGAGCGAAGATTGCCAATTCACTTTTCAAGAATTAAAGGAAAATTTATCAGTACGTATTCCAGATGACAAAACAATAAAAACCAGATTACAACAGTACGGACAAGATGTCATTATATCGACGAAATCTACATCTGTAACGTTAGTATGTCTTCGGCGTTCTCATTATGACATTTTATCAGAAATACGTACCCCGACAGCCAGATCTGCCGCATTTTTCCGCATATAAGGGAAAAATCAGGCGGCGGATATGTCGGCAGAACTACGGAATATGCGTCATCACATATACAGCAAATTTGCTGGAAATTCTCACCTGCCGACTAGTCTGCGGCGATTCTGACGCATTTCAGCAGAAGAGATTAAAAGGGTCGGCGATGGGATTAAAGACGCATACAAACACGGAAGCCGCGTCGGTGAACCCCCACACATGTGCACGCATGCATGCTCGAGGCAAGCGCGATAGGGGGCGATCGGCGTGACCAGGAGAGAGGGGGCGAACAGGAGAAGAGAAAGGTGACGGACGCAGCCATTTTTTCTCGTTTATCAAGTATCGAAACTATTGAATCGAAAAGATGCGGCAGCGGACTGTACCCGAAAAACGTGTACAAAATTTGAATTTTTGAGCAAGTCAGCGCAAAACTTGTTTCTTTCGGAAATCCTGAAGAATTAATTTAAGTTTTAATAAAATAACCTCCTAGCAATAAAAACTATTTATAATAATCATAAATTACGTCCAATTTGTCACAGTTATAACGTCTATATTAGACTATAGACGAAACTCCAATTCTGTGAAAGTGTGTAGATTGTGTGCAGCATTAAAACGGTTACAATTTAAAAAAATGCAGTTGCGATTAAAAATTGTAATTGTAAAAAAATGTAATAAGTTCGAAGTATTTGTGGAACTATATTTGGAGTTTTAAAAACGATAAATTTAACATTTTATTAACAGATTAAATGTATTTAGTACCAAGTCTATTTCTTCTTACGGTGTCATAGTATTATCCGAAACCTTGTTACATGCAGTTACGGATAAAGTTAATGTTGTCCCTGTATAAATGTCTGCAAACTTGGATACGAATCTTATTATAGAAATCACGCAAAATGATGTTCTCAAAGAATGGGGTTCACCAATAAAATTTTTGTATTATTTTTTATTATTTTAAATAATAATTTAGGTCATAAATAACACAAATAAAATCTAAAAAACAATTAATTCATTAATTTGGGTATTTTATTTGTCAATTAAAAACTTTTCCGTTTGAAAGCGCGCCAGTTTCGTATGACATCACTATGCGGGTTCGGCTGTCAACCAATCCCGTTCGCATATTCTGATGTGCCTTGTATGTCATGTTTAACCTCAATAGTTTGCTTGCTTCAAAGTTTTTATTATGGAAAAAAGGGACATAAGACCTGCTGATTAGACCCATACACTTTATTATGCCGTTATTTTCGTTTTCTTAATTGCAAAAATAGCTTTAAAATCTACGTATACATTATGTATAGGTAATATTTATCAGCTACAGGGATGCACCTTTGGACGAACGTCGTGACGTTACTGTTTGTCGTCTCGTGTATGTATATTGAACCTATTTGTAAAATAGCATAACTTTGTCCATAGTACAAATTTGCTTGTTCCGTTTTAAAATTTCGGAGCAAACTTTTGAGGTTAAATATGACATAAATGCAGAGTATAGAATATTCGAACGGAATTGGTTGACGGCCGAACCCGCATAGTGACGTCACACGAAACTCTTTTTAGTTTTTTTATTTATAACCTAAATTATTATTTAAAACAATAAAAAATAATAAAAAAATTTTACTGGTGAACCCCATTCTTTGAGAACATCATTTTGCGTGATTTCTATAATGAGATTCGTATCCAAGTTTGCAGACATTTATACAGGGACAACATTAACTTTATCCGTAACTGCATGTAACCAGGTTTCGGATAATACTATGACACCGTAAGAAGAAATAGACTTGGTACTAAATACATTTAATCTGTTAATAAAATGTTAAATTTATCGTTTTTAAAACTCCGAATATAGTTCCACAAATACTTCGAACTTATTACATTTTTTTACAATTACAATTTTTAATCGCAACTGCATTTTTTTAAATTGTAACCGTTTTAATGCTGCACACAATCTACACACTTTCACAGAATTGGAGTTTCGTCTATAGTCTAATGTAGACGTTATAACTGTGACAAATTGGACGTAATTTATGATTATTATAAATAGTTTTTATTGCTAGGAGGTTATTTTATTAAAACTTAAATTAATTCTTCAGGATTTCCGAAAGAAACAAGTTTTGCGCTGACTTGCTCAAAAATTCAAATTTTGTACACGTTTTTCGGGTACAGTCCGCTGCCGCATCTTTTCGATTCAATAGTTTCGATACTTGATAAACGAGAAAAAATGGCTGCGTCCGTCACCTCTCTCTTCTCCTGTTCGCCCCCTCTCTCCTGGTCACGCCGATCGCCCCCTATCGCGCTTGCCTCGAGCATGCATGCGTGCGCATGTGTGGGGGTTCACCGACGCGGCTTCCGTGTTTGTATGCGTCTTTAATCCCTTCGCCGACCCTTTTAATCTCTTCTGCAGAAATGCGTCAGAATCGCCGCAGACTAGTCGGCAGGTGAGAATTTCCAGCAAATTTGCTGTATATGTGATGACGCATATTCCGTAGTTCTGCCGACATATCCTCCGCCTGATTTTTCCCTTATATGCGGCAATATGCAGCTAGCTGGTTGTCTGGGTAGGTTGAGTCAAGTGAAGAAGAAGAACAAAAGATAAAAATAGTGAAACTTGCTGCTGACATTATACCGTCAGATATTCGATTCATTTTTCATGATCCTGAAGAATATCCACCTTCCGACAAAATGTTGAACGACTTAGATGCTGCAATTCCTAAATCATTACAATTATTTTTACAACAATTAATTTTAAAATATAAAAAACTGAATCGAGTGTTTATAAAATAAAATGCACGTCTACCGGCCACGCAATTGTATCTGCAGTGCGTCCCAGATCATTTCTATTACCGTTGCACATCGGACTTGCTGTCATGTTACATAGAAAATTTGGATTCAAACGAATTATTGACATTTGTAATAATTTAGGATTTTGCTCGTCGTGAGCCCAATTATATGAGGCCTCAGCAGCCTTGCAAAGTGAACGGCAACTAAATACTGGAACTTTTGTTCAATTTGTATGTAACAATGCGGACTTTCACATGGACACTCTCGACGGTTTCAAGGAAAACGCTTTTGATATTTCAGACGCCGAGGATGCTGAAACGTGCTGACCTTGATTAATTTATATTCCTTGTATTTATTTTCCAAATAAACCAACAGATGAAAGACCAACTACACTTTGAATCACTTCCGCTCCTATATATTACGATCGTCCATTTTGAATCCTTCATTTTTAATTGGTAAATTGTAGTACACATTTCATGTGTGTCAACCCGAAAAACTGTCTAAAACTCAAATTTTCAACTCAATTTTGCAATATTTTCAAATTCTGACAGCCATATTAATTCCGTCATATTGAATTTTGAAAATCTGACGTCGGATTCGTAACCAGCGACCCCGAAAACCCCTAGGAAATTAATTTCATAATTTTTCATTGGTTTATTGCCGAGATATTTAATTTTACATTTAATGTTGCAGTTATTTGTTATTAATTAATTAAGGGACAATTAGCGGCCATTTTTAAGATAGAACATTTTTCATAGACATTATTTTGAGGCAAATGTCGAAGGTTTCATAAAAAAATATGGACAGAGGACTTATTCCGAAGTTTTAGCCTTTTTTTTCGTTTAATTGGACTCCCCTAATACAACTGATATAAATGAACTTAAACAAGAAATTGCAGAAAAAGGACACAAGGTAATTAATATTTATAATAACAAAAGTCGTGTTACAAAAGAGCCCCTTCCAATGTTCTTTGTAGATCTCCAGCAGAATGAGAATAATAAAGAAGTGTACGACATGAAATATCTGCAATATACGAAAGTACAGATTGAATCACGCATGCAGAAAAGGGAAATACCACAATGTGCACGTTGTAAAAGGCGGACATACGAAAAAATATTGTACAAGACAACAACGATGTGTAAAGTGTGGTTGTAATCACTGGACAAGCATGTGTGTCAAATAAAGTGGCACAAACGCTACATGCGTTTTATGGAAGGGAGATCATGAAGGATGCCAAGTTTTCAAAAAAATCCAGGAAAGTCGATACCACACTCTTTATCACGACAAAATATGTCACCAAAAAATGAAAGCCAAGAAAGTCAAAATAGAACAAACGTCTCTTATGCAAGTATGGTAAGAAATAACGAACTTCAATATCCACCTAACAACACACAAATTAACCAAACGTCTACTCAGAATAATTAAAGATTCGAGGGGATGATAACTAAATTACTTGAAAGAATGGATTAAGTGATAAATCTACTTACGACACTCGTTACAACACTCGTTTCAAAATTAAAATGATTCCACAAATGTTAAAAATAGCCGTATGGAACGCTAACGGATTGGTTAATCATAGCCAAGAGTTGAAAATCTTTATACAAGAGCATACCTTAGATATTGTACTTATCTCTGAGACACATTTTACTCAAAAAAGTTATTTGAAAATACCGAAATATACAATTTATGATACAAGACAACCCGATGGAACTGCGTTCATGCATATCATGAGATAGATAAATTTAAACAAGAGCACATCCAAGCAACAAATATTGTTGTATAGGATTGGACAGGACTATATAACTTTTTTTTCTATTTATTTGTGCTCCTAAGCATACAATAAAAAAACAAAAATTCCACGAGTTTTTTTGACCCCTAGGCACACGATTTATAGCAGGTGTTGACTACAATGCCAAGCATCAAGAATGGGGATCTCGATTAAATAATCCTAGCAGCAGAGAATTCATACAAAAAGCCGTCTGGAAATCAGCGCCTTCCAAGACACATATAAATACATTTGACAGCTTTCCGAATAATATTAAACAAGTTATTAAAGAAAAACCGAAACTAAGAAGAATATGGCAAAACACAAAATGTCCAACTGATAAAAATATGTTGAACAAAGCTACAAAAAAACTTAAAAAATTGCCTGGAAATGCAGGGAATGAAAAATTACAAAATGACCTGAAAAATCTAACTCCTACAGAAGTAACAAACTATTCGCTATGGAAAGCTACAAAAGGATCGAAAGAGCCGACCCAGTCGATTCCGCCAATATGCTCAAGAATTTGCAATACAGCCGTTTCAAACTCACGAAATAAAAACTATAATTCTCCGCAATTTAAAATGTAGGAAAGCTCCTGGATTTGATCTTATTACTGGAACAATCTTTAAGAAATTACCAGATCATGTCTTTAAACTTAATACTTACATAAATAACGCTATTATAAGAGTTGGCTATTTCCCCATAATATGAAAAATAGCTCAAATTATATTTATTTCTAAGCCGGGAAAACCAACAAATAACGTTTGTACTTATCGACCTATCAGTCGGCTATCGGTAATCTCAAAAGTGTTTGAAAAATTAGTACTCTCAAGATTAAGAAACGTTAAGGTCCGTTAAGAGGGAGAGACAACATTATGATATCAAATTTTAATATGCGCCAAAATTGAGTGTTAAATACAGGCCAATTTTAGGCGCAAAACGCTAAATTTACGGCTATCGCCATTTAAAAAAAATGGGGTGTCACCAGCTTAAGGTAACGGTAGCGAGACACTCACTCTAAAATAATTGGAAATAAAAAAACGATGCCGGATTTAAGAGCGAATTGCAGGCTTTCGAAAACCCCCAATTAACATTTTTTTCATTTTGAATTTTTTAACGAAAGTGGGGTGTTTGCCACCTTTCCCTAAAGCTTGCAAGACAAACCCTTTGGATGGGGGGAAAATTGCCAGAATTCCTCTACGCGACTACGCCATTTGATATGGTATCGTGTTTTCATCTGTTAAATTATATTAGTTCTGGGTAACCGATTTGTATTTATAAATCTACTTGTTTTTTGTACTTTTTATCAATATTTTTGAATGTACGTCTATGGAAACACCTCACACTGGAAGCCCACTTTAGAATGTACGTCTATAGACGTACCCTCACACTCAAGGGGTTAAATACGATTACACAAATATTAAGCAATACATATTATTGTATTTAATTAATTTTAATAGTATGAAAAAAAATAATAGTGATTCTTGGTGGGTTATTATTCGCAGCGTGTCAAACGCTGCAGCATCTGGAATTTATAACGGTTCGCTCCTGGAAAGCATCCGGACCCCGGTAAAGTATATTCAATTAAATTCTACGAAAATGATAGTTCTGCATGCACGAATTGGGTTTAATATATAATATACATTATATACCTTCCTTCGGGTCTTGCCACCTTCGGAAAGAGAAAAAACACGACTACGCTTACATCAGTCCGGGGGCATCTTTAGCTCATATTACTTATTTTGAATGTTTCTTTTTTACTTCATTTCTATTACCGCGTTATTCATTGTATAACACCATTTCTACACTTAGTATTTTTTATATTTTTTGCAAGACAATTGTGTTTCTTAGGGATTTATCTGAAATCCATCAAATCAAATCGTAATATTTTAAAATATCTATGTAGGTTAATTGGACCAGGATACCCTACAATTACAATTGTAACATATTTTCGCAAGCTCTCTTCGACATCATCAAACTTATTAAGTGTACCTGGGAAAGAGCTGCGACAGCAAGGATGATATCCCGGGAAAAGATGCTTTCTCCCGCTTCACAACACCATGTGCTACGTCATCGAATTAGATAATTATTATCAGATTAAAAATCTAAAAAAATATGATACTCTTGTGCATTGTATTAAATCTGAATATATTAATTCCAAATATATTTTGTTTTTGCAGATTGACAAGCCAGCGTCTCTTAAAATTTCGTCTACTATCGACGATTGAAAAAATCTATTTTGAAAATCTGAACTGGTCCCTAATAGTATTTTTCGTCCCTAGGGCGTAAAATGGCATTTCGCGCCCGTGGGTAATAAGTGTTGCACCCGAGGGGCGAACAACATTTTTTGTCGCAGCAGGTCACAAAATCCAATGAGTGCCCGTTGACCTCAACCATACATCTCTATGGTTACAATGCCGGCGCAAAATTGCATTTTGCGGCCTAGTTCGACAAAAAATCCATTAATACTTTTTTTCTCAAAAAGTATATGTCTCATTTTCTATAAAAATGTCTACAATTGGTAAAAATTATAATAAAACGAAAATGTCGAAAACCTGACTAGCCAGCGTCTCCTGAAATATCTTTAAAGTAATGACGACTGAAAAATTCTAGCTTAAAAATATGAACCGATCTCTAAAATACATTAATACTTTTTTTATCAAAAAGTATATGCCTAATTTTGCATAAAAATTCCTACAATTAATAACAGTGATAATAAAACGAAAATTTCAGAACCCTGACAAGCCAGAGTCTCTTAAAATTTCTTCCACTATCGACGATTGAAATAATCTATATTGAAAATCTGAAGTGGTCCCTAAAATCCATTAACCCTTTGCGGCATACATTTTTCTTTACACGGAAAACAGCTGAAAATTGTTACTCGGGGGTTTTCGGGGTCGCTGACTTCGAATCTGACGTCAGATTTGCAAAATTCAAAATGGCGGATCCAAGATGGCGGACCGAAATGTAAAAAGTTGCCCGATCTAAGCGAAATTTGTTACTCGGGGATTTTCGGGGTCGCTGATTATGAATCTGAAGTCAGATTTTGAAAATTCAAAATGGCGGATTCAAGATGGCGGACCGAAATATAAAAAAGTTGCTCGATCTAAGCGAAATTTGTTACTCGGAGGTTTTCGGGGTCGCTGACTTCGAATCTGACGTCAGATTTGCAAAATTCAAAATGGCGAATCCAATATGGCGGACCGAAATATAAAAAGTTGCTCGATCTAAACGAAATTTGTTACCTGGGGGGTTTTTCGGGGTCGCTGATTTCGAATCTGACGTCAGATTTGCAAAATTCAAAGTGGCGGATCTAGGATGGCGAACGAACGTAAAAATCGAGTGTTGGATTTTCTTGAAAATTGGTACGTTTTCTCGATCACCGATGACAAATCCAGTGTCAGATTTCAACAATTAAATGTGGATGAAATTAAAACAAATTTAGCGATTAGAAAAATAACCGTACTCAAAATTTTTCAATATGACGAACTGAATGTCCTGAAAAGTGTGATACAATTTTGATTTATTTGTACTTGCTCTCAGCGTGACCCAGAACTAACGACGAGGACGTGGCAAGCTTATAGTTCCTTTTTTTTGTTTTTTTTTTTATTTTTTTTTTTATTTTTTTTTTTTTTTTTTTTTTTTTTTTTTTCGACTTTTTTTTGTCAATTTTATTTTTTTTTTTTTTTTTTTTTTTTTTTTTTTTTTTTTTTTTTTTTTTTTTTTTTTTAATGTTCTAATTTGAATTTTTTTCTGTCCCTTTGATTTCATTTTTCTCCTTTTTGTTATGAATGATAATTTAGAAAGCAGTTGTTCTTTGAAGATAAACAAAGAGGTACATCGCACGACTTACACGTCCATGAAGTTCTCGTTTCATTTTTTTTTGTGCTGCACAGGGCACATCGTCTTCGAGTTTCGCTGTATATAGGCATATGCATTGCTTGAGAATGCCTTTTTTCAATTGAAACTTGTGGTTTTGAAACAGAAAGCTCGGCAGATTGACGTTTTCTGCCTCTTTCAGTTTTAATTTTGCCTCCAACTAACTCGTCGATCAATGCAAGCTTGAATTTTTTCAACGTCAAAGGTGGTTGGAAGCCCTTTTTTGTATATATAATAAATGCATTGACCACAGCAACGTCTACAAAGTGCCAGAATATTCTGTGCCACCATTTTTTAGATTTCCTGTCAATTTTATAACTTGATAATAGACGATCAGCATTGTCAACATACCCCATGAACTTATTATAATCAGCACACATTACTGGGGAATTTATTTCTTTTATAGAACCATCTTTTTGCTTACGGGTTACGACAGTTTCCTCGCGTGGATCGTGATAGTTGGATAAGAAAGTAACAACTTTCTTATCCATCCATTTGATGAACCGCAGGCCTGTTTTGGATGTCATAAACATACTTTCTCCGTGATTCATTTTTTTGTCTGCAATTTGTTTGGTTTTTGGTAAGCCCGAACGATTGGAACGCACAGTTCCGCATGCAAAAATCTGATCATTTTTCAACGAAGTTAGAAGATCAACACTCGTGAAAAAATTGTCGAAATAAACATGATGATTATCCCCTACGATTTCGCGTGTTAGATCTTTGACGATTCGTGCACCTAATTGCTTTTCAGTTCCATCCGTTTTGCCTGTATATATTTGAAATTCACATACATAGCTTGAGGAATCTGCCCGAACCCAACACTTATAACCGCGTTTTATAGGCTTGGCTGGCATGTATTGTTTTAAACTGCTTCTACCTTTAAATTTGATCATTGATTCATCAATACTTAGATATTGACTTGGTTTCCAGCAACTTTTAAAAGTTTCGTTTAGCCTAGTCAACACGGGTCTCAACTTATACAGTTTATCATAGTTCGGATCATTTCTTTTGGGTTCTTTATTGTTGTCAGTAATATGTAAATTGCCGAGAAAAAATCCAAAACGGATGACAGACATCAAAGAACATATATATGGATCATTCAGTTGAGAATTTCGAGACCAATAATCACGATAAGATGGTAATCTTTTTATTCCCATGAGCATGTTTATACCTAAAAATATTAAAAGTTCCTCTCGTGTTACTGGTTGCTGTTTTACTTTATTCTGTGCCGAATACAGATTGGTTTGTTCTACAATTATATTCAAAAGATCATCTGGAAACAAACACAGAAATATCTCTTTTGGTTTCTGTACACTGTCGGGAATATTCGGCCCACAATCTTTAGAAAAGATAGTATCATCTTTTGGTAAGCCGACATTTCTCCAGATTTCATTGTCTTCGTCCCAACTATCGTCTTCTGATTCATCATTATCAGTGGGCATACCTCTTTCATGTCTATTCTGTACCGATAATGAAGGATTTTCGATGGAATCGATATCATTTTCAATATCAGAATCACATAATCCATCATCGGAATCTGCGTCACTCGGAACATCAGCCCATTCAAATTCGTCTTCCATTTTTATGTGCAATATTACGATATGCGAAACACGTAATTATTCAATAAAGTATCGTGACACCAAAGAGCATTTCACTGTCGTTTATATGTAAAGCTTCCTCTCGAGTCTTTGTGCGCAGAAATAAAAAAATAGTTGGTGTAAGCAAAACGGGTGCGTATAGAAACTCGACAGCAACTTCGTATTCGAGAAACACTTGGCAATTTATTTGAGATCGAAGGCCAAATACTACACTGCAGCAAATGACAAACGTCAACCATCAAAGCAAATGGAAAAAACTATACAACTATCTGAATGGTACGACCCGCAGATTACATAAAATAAACTGTATTCTGAAGAATAAAAGTAAACAATAAAACAATTCCAATATTCAGGATTCCAAATATCGCTTCTGAAATCGCAGTCGATACAATCTCTACTGCCGAATTAACGTGGGATAAATTATGTCAAATCATTCAAACCCGGCTCCTTATGTAATAAACTGAATCCCATTTCGACAGCGAGAATGAAAAAGAGTGCCGAGAGCCGCGTCGCACCTAGCTGCGACGTTCGCAAAGATAATGTATTTTGACTCTAGTAGGTACTACAATAAAATTATATTACACATATATGTATTACAAAATAATTATTACACGTTGCATAATAATTTAATTTCAATATTTATCTATGAAGTACTACAATTTCCATAATTGCAGAAATCGGGTAGTAATTTCGCGTAGAATTAGAATAACAAGACAAATTACAACCCTCCGTCAATTTCGTAAGAATGATTTTTCATTTTCAGACATAAAGCAACTTATTTTGAGGTACATGATGGGATCAGTTTTTACAGAGTACTGACAGGCACTTTTTTCAAACTATTCTTCAACACTTTTTATTCAAAATTTTTTTTTTAACCCTTTGCGTCATAGTGGGTTGCTGAGAGTCCCACCTCTAAATAATCTTATTTTGTCGTTTTTTTTCATGTAAATCAGTATCAATATCGACAAATTTGGTAAATGTAACATCGTAAGACCTTCAATAATAAGACTCAGTACCATAGTTGTTTTTTCTACTAATAATATTGTTGATATAAATAAACAATGCCGAAAAAATGGTGCTTTTTTCGAATAAATTCGATTTCTCGAAAAATATACAAAGTTATAAAATGGCAGTTTGTAGTTGGGGGTTTTCGAGGTCGCTGATTACGAATCCGTTGTTAGATATTCAAAATTCAAAATGGCGGATCCAATATGGCGGACAAAAATTCGAAACTTTATTCGATATCGGCGAAACTGGGTACTCGGGGGTTTTCGGGGTCGCTGATTACGAATCCGTTGTTAGATTTTCAAAATTCAAAATGGCGGATCCAATATGGCGGACAAAAATTCGAAACTTTATTCGATTTCGACCAAACTGGGTACTCGGGGGTTTCCGGGGTCGTTGATTACGAATCCGTGGTCAGATTTTCAAAATTCAAAATGGCGGATCCAATATGGCAGACGATAATCCGAAGAACCGCTCTCAGTCAAGACCAGAAACACGAACGAGGACATGGCGGCATTGTCTCCATTTTTTTGCCTTTATCTTTTTTATTTTTTTTTTTTGCTTTTATCTTTTTTATTTTTTTTTGCTTTTATCTTTTTTTATTTTTTTTTGCATTTATTTATAATCAGCGACCCCGAAAACCCCCAAGTACCCAGTTTCGTCGAAATCGAATAAACATTTGATTTTCTGTCCGCTATATTGGATCCGACATTTTGAATTTTGAAAATCTGACAACGGATTCGTAATCAGCGACCCAGAAAACCCCCGAGTAACAAATTTCGTTTAGATCGAGTAACTTTTTACATTTTTGTCAGCCATCTTGGATCCGCCATTTTGAGTTTTCAAAATCTGACTTCAGATTCGTAATCAGCGACCCCGAAAACCCCCGAGTAACAAATTTCGTTTAGATCGAGCAACTTTTCATATTTCGGTCCGCCATCTTGGATCCGCCATTTTGATTTTTACAAATCTGACGTCAGATTCGAAATCAGCGACCCCAAAAACATAAAATGCTAGAGTTTCATGTAAATATATATAATTGTTCAATCAAAAATGAATTTTTTCTGAAATTATTGCTATTTTTCCGTGGTTATTTATTTATAGTAATTAAAAATTAACGATAATTGATGATATGTAACTTTTTTTATGATTATATACATCTTATTAACATAATTAACTCAAAAACCCGATTGCTTAGATGAAAACAGCCGAATAATTAATTAAAAACTGAGAGAAAATAGGTGGGATGCTGAGCATCCCACTATGCCGCAAAGGGTTAACACTTTTTTCTCAAAAAGTATTAAATATGAAAATATACTTCCATTTTGTCTTAGTCCGATTTAGTTTGGTGAACAATTGTTTGTATTTTTGTAATTCGATTCAATTCTGGTTACGGTTTGTCTTATAAGAGAGTATTACGGGAACTAGGTGTCGCGCTCCGTAGATGTTTATAATAATAGCTGAAATAGGTGCCCCAGGTGTTTTTATAATAAAATTGTATTATTACATTCGTATAAAAAATTGACCTTAAGTATGTATTATTGCAGAATCTAATCAATATCTAAGTAACTATGAAAAACTAAATTGAAATGAAATTCAAAGTAACAAATTATTGTCCTTTTAAGGTGAATGTTTTGTCTTCTGCAAACAATGACTGATGCGATCCTATGTTCCGCCGATGTCACTATCAACAACGCACCCATCCACATACCTGCAACCATCAACCGCTTCGTTGCAACCCCCAACCGCTTTTCCAACCAACGGCAGTTTCAAACATAAATTTTAGATGTTTGGATTGAAAATTAGACATATACTTTTTGAGAAAAAAAGTATTAATGGATTTTAGAGACCAATTCAGATTTTCAAAATAGATTTTTTCAATCGTCGATAGTGGAAGAAATTTTAAGAGATGATGGCTTGTCAATCTGCAAAAACAAAATGTATTTGGAATTAATATATTCAGATTTAATACAATGCACAAAAGCATCATTTTTTTTTAGATTTTTAATCTGATAATAATTATCTGATTCGATGACGTAGCACATGGTGTTGTGAAGCGGGAGATAGCATCTTTTCCCGGGATGTCATTCCTGCAGCTCTTTCCCAGGTACACTTAATAAGTTTAATCATGTCAAAGAGAGCTTGCGAAACCTTGTCACCAATTTTTTGCCCGCCATTTTGAATTTTTAAACAGTAATAGCCTGTAACGGTCTTTTATATTTATTATTATTTTTTAATAAGACGTCTATGCGTCTAACTCCTAGTAGAGTTGATCTCGTGCCGACAGTTACAATAGTCGGGCACTTTTGATAAAAAAGTGCACGGCCCGTAAATTTTGATTTTGGAGTCACGTGTGCCACTATAAAAGATAGAACGCGGTTGTCCCAAATCAAAACTTATGAATACCCGGAAAACACAAGACAACTCACAATACTTTTTCACAAAACTCTTAGAGTGAGATAATGTGAGACAACATTAAGAGGAGGAGAAAATTCAAAGGAAGGTGATAAAAATAGGACTTAATATAAATAAGTTTATTTCTAATAATAAAAGAGGAATTTATTGCCCGAGAGACAAGAGAAAGCCGGGATAGAGCCGGTACTTACAAAATTTTGGTGCGTCGCCCAGGTACAACGATCACGCTCTCTTTTTCTCTCTCACTCTCAACAGGCAGTCGCAATGGACGTCGCTTGTCCCGCGTAATCGCCGGGTGCAATTTAAGGGACGTCGGTCGTCCGATAGCACGTCGCACAATAAAAAAATACTAAATGGTAAATATGGACGACTGAAAATAACCTGTCCTTGGCAATAATTCCCGAACCGATATAAAATACAAAATATTTCTAATGATGTTCGCGGGTCAACAACAGGTAGAGGTCTAACTTTTCAGTTATCGGCGAGTACCGTATTACTCTCCACAGGGTACTCGACAATAGGTCGTATCTTCTCGGGATCAGGTCGGAAACCATCTTTATTAACTAAGACGCCTAAATATCTGACTTCCTCCTTGCCAAAGACGCTTTTATTTAAATTAACAGTTAATCCTGCATTTTTAATTTTATTCAAAACATGCTCTACCCATTTGATATGCTCCTCAAAAGACTCGGTGACAATGATTATGTCGTCTAAATACGAGAAAGCATATGGTTCCAACTCAGGACCAATTAAGGAATCGATCATCCGTTGAAAGGTAGCCGGAGCTCCATTTAATCCAAACGGCATCCTGGTGAATTGGAATAACCCTTTTCCTGGTACAGTGAATGCCGTGATGGGTTTGGATTGAACATCCATCTTGATTTGGTGATAGGCACTTCCTAAATCTAGGGTGGTGATATACCTAGCACTTTGCAATTTCCGCAGAATGGAATCCATATAGGGTAGAGGGTAGGCGTCTGGCCTCGTTAAAGCATTCACTTTACGGTAGTCGACACAAAATCGCCAAGTACCGTCTGACTTCTTGACCATGACGACGGGACTCGACCATGGACTTGAAGACGGTTCAATAATGCCTTCTCCCAGCATCTCTTGCACTTGTCGGTGCATCTCTTCTTCTAACTTCTTAGATACTGGGTAGTACCGCTGCTTTATAGGCCGGGCGTCACCTACATCAATTATATGCTCGACCAAATGGGCACATCCAATATGAGGCATATGGTTAGGCAGGATTGATTGGACTACGGCTTGTATGCGCCTTTGTTGACCGTCCGTCAATTTCCTAAGACCTGATGTCGTTTGACTCTCTTCAGGAGGAAAAGAAACCAAAGCAACTTGTACAGGAATCCCCTGGACACTTAAATAATTTTCGCGAGGATGAAGTATTGCGTTGAAATCGCGAATAAAGTCTGCGCCTAACAGACACTCTGGCTCTAAATCAGGCATGATTAGAGCCGTCAAATATTTTTCTTCGGTTCCAACTCTGAATGGCAGTCGTATTTGGCCAGTTATCGACACAGATCTTCCGTCGGCGACTCTGGCACCATCTCCTCCATATGGTTCAATCAAAATTCCATAAACATCGGCGAGTCGATAAGCAATTCGACCGATGACTGTACGGGCTGCTCCTGGGTCAAAAAGTGCTTTAAGGTGGTGACGATTAACTACAACGGTCACCCACCAGCGAGTGTGACCCTCTTCCGTCGCCATATGTACATCCGACGGGATAGGTTTGGCGGCTCGTACTCGGTTTTGTGAGGTCTGTGTCTGATACTCAGGGATAGGTGAGACCTCCTTTACGCATCCCTGATCTCGTTTCGCCGGCATCGAGGGCAACTAAATTTCGTATAACCCGGTAATTGGCAATTATAACATTTAACTCCATTTCCGGGAATGTCCCCTCTCCTTGCCTGCGCTGCTAGGTAGGATCCAGAAGTGAACGATTTATTGGAATTCCCAACAGGTGGCGTCACTTCTTCTTTGTTCCTCGTTGGACCCTGATGAGTTGGAGTGTACCCACGTCTTTTTGGCGCTGACCATATTCTTCTCGCGTTCGTCGCACGTTGGCCAGAAGGTGGCGTCTGTTGTCCTCGGTCTTGAATAGGTCGTCTATTATCTTGCGGAGACATCTCTCTTTTTAATGAAGTAATGGCGCCTGTAATTTTGGAATCAAGTGCTGATACCAGACGTTTTTCCATAGACCCTAATAATTTTGTACAGGTGTCCTCGACAATTTTCTTGATGTCCCACTCTGATACGGATGCAACTGATGGAATCGACTTTTTCTTATCCTGGACGACTACTTTATTTACGTCTATTGCAGCAAAGTCCACATTTTTCCTAATCGCCCCTTTTGGTTTGCCACGATATGCAACTTCCGGGCAAAATGAGTGTTCAGGCGCAGGTGGTGGTCGATATGCCTGACTACACTTAATGATCCTCTCGGCTTCCCGTGCTTGATATAAAAGATCGTCAAACGATTGGATCCCATCTCTATGTACGGCCATCTGCAGCTCTGGACGCAGATTTTGATGTAGCCAGTCTAATTGAATTTCCATTGATGGCGTCGGCACCCATCTATTTAAAATAGACTGAAGACAGATCATGTAGTCTCGGACTGACTCGTCTGGGCCTTGAGTACGCATATGTACTTCTTTTTCTAGGCGACGTTGAACATTTCTGTCGACACCATAACACGATCTGGCATCCTTGCAGAAATCCGCCCAAGTACGCCATTTCTTATTTGAGAAGCGATACCATTGCAGCGCTACACCAGTCAACAAATAAGGTAGAGCTTGTAAGAGTTCCTCTTGTGATGTTCCTGACATTAGACTACATTCCTGCACTCGTATTAAAAAGTCGTCGACACTATGTTGATCATCACCGGAATAGGTGACGTTCCATCGACGAACAATTTCTCCTAAGTCTTTAGTTCGTAGGGTTTGATATAGCCTATTACGATTTCTGTCTTGATCGTTGCGTCGGCTATTATTTTCGTTCAGCTCAAATGAACGACTTCCCCCCTCCCTAGAGACATTCTGGCTGGGTGACCTCTCCCTTAGGTCCCCAAGATGCGGTCTGCTCTGTTGTGGTAACTTGTGTACCTCCTCTACCATTCGTATCGCTTCTGGCGGTGAAGGGTAGTTGATATCGAAGGTATCACGAAATGTAACTTTTTCCGCCCTAGTCGCCTGGTCTAATGTGGTACTATTCGCCCTATTTGGCCATTCACTTCTCAACTGTTGAATGACTAGTTGGCTTACTTGCTGGGCCAATTCATTTAAATCTGGTCCGTCTTGATTCGAATTATCCTCTTGAATGGAATCCTGGATCAAATCATTGATTTCTTTTCTACGGTTCGCTGGCGATGATTCTTGTTCTTCGTGTACTTGAGCCTGAACTCTACGTTTACTTCTATTTTGGGTCTCTTCAATAAAACCCACGAAAGTCTTTAATAAAACATCGCGACGCGCTCTAGACTGTGATTCGCTTTCCCCTAATCTAGACTGTTCAAAGTCCGCGGCGGTATAATTTCCTTCCAGTCGATCTAGAAGACGATTGACACGAATTCGTGGTCGACCCGATTTATTCAATTCGAGGCGTTCTAATGCCTCGTCCAATTCATAGGTTGACAAATGGAATACCCATTCGTCCAATTCACGGTTTTCGTCTTGGCTCATCGTTTTCTTATTAATTCGGTTTTCTATATTTTCGGTAATCAAATAAGTTAATATTATGCCAATACTTACAAACACCGTAAACCAGACGAAGTCTTCCATTCATTTAATTAAGAGCCAAAAATAGTGAAAAAAAATAAATAAAATTAAAAAAAAATAAAAAAAATTAACAAATAAGTAAAAAAAAATAAAATAACAAAAATAATTAATTGAAAAAAAATTAACAAGAAAAATAAAAAAAAATTTTAAATAATAATAATAATTACAAAAAAAAATAAATAAAATATTTAATTGTAATTTTTAAGACGTCTAATTAATAAAACCAGAGTTTCAATAAATTAGTATCGACTTTATGTCAATTATTAAAAATACACAATTTGAATTTCACTTTAACATAAATTATTGAGACGTATTCACAATTATTCCATTTAGATTACTTAATGCTTTTGTTAAATAAATTAAATAAAATTTTTACGTCTGAATATATAAAATAATTTACAAGTTAAAACTTTCGTCAATTAATTTGACGTCCTATTTTTAAAAC
The DNA here is from genome assembly GCA_030407085.1 of Trichopria drosophilae. NCBI lineage: Eukaryota > Metazoa > Arthropoda > Insecta > Hymenoptera > Diapriidae > Trichopria > Trichopria drosophilae. The sequence goes on from CM059584.1 coordinate 87,736,686, forward strand.
ACCATAATCCACTCTCAATCGTCTTCTTTACAAAAATATTTGATTAAATAGACAACTCAATTATAATTTAAATCTTTAAAAGTACACCAACAATAAAAAATTAGTTAAAATCGTTTTCTGACTTTCCAATGTTTATTTGATGGTTACTATTAGTTAGCTCCTTGCACCAACTATTAGGATTTTAAAACAATTTTTAATTTTATAGAATCATCATTAAACTAAATTTCACACCAACGCTTTCCGTTACTTAAACTTGGTCGTCTATTTATTAATTCGTCGCTTAATTTTAAATTAAACCTACAATTAATTAACTATACCTTTTAAATCTTAGGGATTTTAAACCAATTCGTAGGTTTATTGCGGAAATAATGTAAAACCTAACCTTAAAACAAGTAGTCCTTGTCGTCTAATTAGTAAAATAAAGACAACCCTTTATATTAATTTTCATGTTAATGATCGACTGACTTTTCTAATTTGATTCATCGCAACGTTTTAACAATGAGCCTATACTTAAATACTAATATGTTAATCAACCTAATCAAGTCAACATAATTAATCTTTATTTTAAAAAAATATACTAAGGCATTCACAATTGACATCAACTAATAATACTTTTCTCTTTCACTTATTAAATGTAATTATATTAGAATAAACCTTTAGACATTTCTACCAAATATCCAATTTTCGTTAATGACTAAACTTATTTCATATTAAAACAATTATTTAAATTATTTTGCAGTTGAATTAACCATTAAAATATTTCAAAGTTAAGAAACATTCAAATAACGTTGATCACCAATACAAACACGTTTGAAATTTTATCGTTCACTTCAATATCTGATTATTTTAGTCGAACCTTCTCAATATCAATCGACTTTCTCAATATCAGTCGACTATTTTTAATATCAGTCGACTATTTTCAATAAAAGTTAACTGTCTATAATAAAAGTCGAACAGCGAATATAGATTAGACGTCAACGTATATAAGAGTTATGTACTTCCAGAATTGATATCAATTTTGAACTAATAGTTCCAATTAGACTTCTAAATATTAATATACCACTTATAAAAGACAAACTACAATTATATACTATTTTGTTAACCAATTACTGACTATATCATTATTGTTAACGTCATTGAGTCCACATTTGAAAAATTTAAGGCCAAGTCGACTAGTGCAACTATTATGTGGTTTCTGTAACTGCCATTAATTATGGGAATAGTATCAAAACTAAAATAAATACCATATATACTAATAAACCACTTAATTAATTTAAATAGATTATATCTACAAGAATTTATTCATCTAAATATAATAAAAGTCGTTAAATAATGTTAACTTGAAATGATAATCGACTCTGATTATTTACTGAGTTGACATAGACGTTAACTCCAATTAAGGAAGACTGAAATAATTATTTGTAATATATATATACTAATCAGTTAAATTAGGAATTCGAAAAGATGCCAAGAAGTGTATATAAACAATGACAAGTAATTATTTTCCTAAAATATAATTTGAAACGTGTTTGAATGTTATTGTTTCTTAAACGTCTAGTTTAAATAGGGAAAGTAATCTTATCAATTACTCATCGACTTATACTTAACTAAAAATACTTAATTAAAAATACTTGTCGACTATTGTATTCCATATGACACATCCACAACACATACACAAAGATTTGTCCTTTAATGATTATTAGCACAAAAGGGTTATATGAAGTTTTGTAACTGTGATGCAATCATGAAATAATTAATAATTTAAAAAAAATAACACAGTTGAACTTTTATAATTCAATTTTGTTCGGGCGCCATTTTGTAACGGTCTTTTATATTTATTATTATTTTTTAATAAGACGTCTATGCGTCTAACTCCTAGTAGAGTTGATCTCGTGCCGACAGTTACAATAGTCGGGCACTTTTGATAAAAAAGTGCACGGCCCGTAAATTTTGATTTTGGAGTCACGTGTGCCACTATAAAAGATAGAACGCGGTTGTCCCAAATCAAAACTTATGAATACCCGGAAAACACAAGACAACTCACAATACTTTTTCACAAAACTCTTAGAGTGAGATAATGTGAGACAACATTAAGAGGAGGAGAAAATTCAAAGGAAGGTGATAAAAATAGGACTTAATATAAATAAGTTTATTTCTAATAATAAAAGAGGAATTTATTGCCCGAGAGACAAGAGAAAGCCGGGATAGAGCCGGTACTTACAAAATTTTGGTGCGTCGCCCAGGTACAACGATCACGCTCTCTTTTTCTCTCTCACTCTCAACAGGCAGTCGCAATGGACGTCGCTTGTCCCGCGTAATCGCCGGGTGCAATTTAAGGGACGTCGGTCGTCCGATAGCACGTCGCACAATAAAAAAATACTAAATGGTAAATATGGACGACTGAAAATAACCTGTCCTTGGCAATAATTCCCGAACCGATATAAAATACAAAATATTTCTAATGATGTTCGCGGGTCAACAACAGGTAGAGGTCTAACTTTTCAGTTATCGGCGAGTACCGTATTACTCTCCACAGGGTTGCCGGCTCTCGTCGTCTTGGCAGTCGGCTAGTTCTGAAATGTTACTAGCCATACAATTGTTACACAATACGGAGCCACCGCCGGAGCCTGGGGAATAACGAAAATGCTTTTCCTATAACCGGGTATTAACATAAAGATAAAACAGCATTTCCGTTACAAGCCGATTCCTTTTCAGCGACTCCGTGCACTATAATTATATATTCAATTATGGGGTACGACTCCTATTGTTTTGCAGATACAACTTATCGTAAAACTAGATGCAAAATTAATCTCGTTGCCTGCGCAGTCGATCATGCGCAGTTGACCATTTCTCCGCGCCTGACTATATTACAACCTTTTAACCATTTAAATCCCTATCATACCGAAGTTTTGCCGTTTATCGTATGGAAAGTCGTACTGCATTTTGATTTTGAGTTTGTCGTGCAATAAGATGTTTAGAAGGGTTGTTAACGTTACATTTCGAAAGTAATTTGTTACGTTGCTCGTTACTTTCGCTGATAAGTAACGAAAAGTAACGTTCGTTACACAATAAAAAAGTAACGAATAGTACCGTTCGTTACTTAAACATGTAAATATCGTTACTTTACGTTACTTTTCGTTACTTTTTTAATTGATTTCTTACAGTTACACGCTCTCCTCGTTCTTCTTCCATCAAGGAATGTTGTAATATGCCGTATTTTAGCAAATGGGTGTTGTATTTTGTGATTTTAAACACGATACGTAGACTTAAAATGTGTATTTTGTAAGGGAGAATGGGTTAATTCGGCCATGTGGGTAATCGGCATCTCAACTGTACCTTCATGTTGGTTATAGTGGATGGTATGTCGTATAGAAATTTGAAATATGTATAATTAGTATAGTGAACCGAGAATGAATTATTTGAATCAATTCTTGCTATAATATTTTGACTTTTTTCATAATTCTATTCTGGGAAAACCAAGTATTAAAATTGAAAAGTGTATGGTGCGTTTAAAAGGTACATTTAACAGTAAATTTAAGCTGTGTAAACATTGATGAGTTTTAGAAGGTTTTATTAAAAAAAAATTCCTATAGTAATTTATTAAGAGATGGGTCAAATCGGCCAGTTTTTGATGTCAGCCGCTGGTTTTTTCAATATAGAGTATTATTTTCACTTATATATTTTCTCGTTTTACGTTTATCCTTGTTTGTGCTGCTGCATTTCGTCATTTTATGTCCTCAAAACAATTGTTAAAACAATCGGCGGAATACCGAATTTAATTTATATTTAATCAATAAAAAGACACATGTTACTGAAAAAAAATTCTATTTACGAGAAAAATTAAAAATTTGAAATTTGAAATTATTAAAATTTAATATATACAATCGAGCAGAGGTACGTTATGGTGAATAAAAACAAGTTTTTCGGCATTTTTTGGTAATAAACAATTACGCTTTTCCTCATAAATGATACTCGCCTCCGAAAATAACTCTCACTATATATACTACTGCCAAGTGATGCTAAATAAATCTTCTCATATGATGTCAGAGTTGGATACCATTTTGTGTTCACTGACCACCACTTGAAGTTAATAGCAATAACAGTTGTTTAAATATAGACAATCATGGGAACTCTTCGGAACTAATTTCAGGATATAACAAGCTACATTTTCAGACCCGTAGAAGGTGTAGAACTCTTACATACGAGTCGGCATGTCATAGTTTTCAGACTTTAGTCATCGTTAATGACAATAAAAATTATTTAAAAATAGATAATCGTAGGAACTCTTCGGAACTAAGTTCAGGATATAAGAATCTACATTTTAAGACCCATAGAAGGTGTCGAACTCTTACATGCGAGTCAGTATTGCATAGTTTTCAAATTTTAGTCATTGTTAATAACAATAACAATTGTTTAAAAATAGATAATCATGGGAATGATCGTTAAAATGTATCAGGAACTTCTGAGGGTACATGCTAGAATCTAGAACTATAATGTAAAACTTATATATGGAAAGTTAAAATTTTTTTTCCATAGAAATGATCTGCTAACTTCTGCTCAGTTAGCAGATCATTTTTTACTCGCAATTTTTTAAATCAAACTAGCTAGAACAATTCCTAATATATATCAAGAACTTCAGAACTCATCTGCAAGCTACTAGAACTCCACTTAAAAAGTGATCTGCTAACTTCACACACGTGAAACGTTTTGCACATTACTTTCAGCTATTTCATCAAAACAGTTCCAGAAACTGTTGTGTATTTCATATTATTTTCATTTCTTATCTTAATAGGTGGAGCATAATCGTTATCGGTACTACTTGATTCATCACTCCTAATTTTCACAAATTCTAAAAGAATTATTTGTCTTAAAATTCTAAAAGTACTATTTGAACCACACAGTTTGAAAAACCAGTGTTTTTCAAGCTGAACTTTTAGAGATGTTCTCATTCCTAATAATGTTCGTATCCGGTGAGCAGTTGCTTTCTTTCCCAGGTATTTTGTGGGGAATTTTTGAACGGGCATTTCATGGAGCTGACTTTGAGTGTATACCCTTAATAATTTCGAAGGACTTTCTAAAAAAAAGTTTTGTTTTCACAGTCGGCCGATTTTTAGAGAATTCTTCGCAAAAATATCAAACAAAAATATGTCAACGTTACATCGACACGTTTTTGAAAATGCCACCGTTAATATTTCAAATATATTAAGGGGAATAAAGTAAAAAAGACGAAGAGAAAAATTAAATGTGAACAAATGGGAGTAAAAAATCACATAATTTTGATAAATGTGAACAATAATATGAAAACTTCAAACTAATTATTATATGTATCGCGATTTCGCATTCGCTATTCACGTTATACATATATAGCTTATCAGGCGAACTCTCTCTCTCTCTCTCTCTCTCTCTCTCTCTCTCTCTCTCTCTCTCTCTATATATATATATATATATATTGTAACACAATGTAGACCGTCCGTCTACTTGCGTTTCCAACTTACATACTTACCTACGCCTCAAGAAAGAAGAGTGAAGAAAGGTGAATCGTCCCGCCAGAATCCAGTAGAGTAGCTCCAGGAACCTTTTCCCAACGGTGGTGTTCGTCCTGTCAATTAATATTTGGTGCCATCGTCCCATCTCTTTCAGCTGTCCAGGAATCAGAAATACCTATAAACATAGCCATTATTAATTGTTATGCTATAAATAAAGAATCTGCCAGTATCGTGAAGTAGTCAAGTTTCCGTACAAGGAAAAGGAAAGGTTCTTGAGGCATATAGAAGAAAAGTAAACACAATACTTACATTTCCAATCAGCTGTTGTGATGGTCTGCTGCCTCGTGCCGGAACCGCTGCTGGCTGACGTCCTCACCCTGAAACAAAAAATTGACCAATCCTTACATAAAGGAATAGTCCTTATTAATTAAAGTTAAAACTTACCGTAATTGTTCCTTTTTGAATCCCTTCAAAGCTCCCAAACAAACTCCTTTTCCCGTTGCCGTCGAGAGGCTGTCAGCCTCAGGCTGACTCCGATTGCACTTCCCTTGCACCCGATCCTGTGGCACTCGATCCCAGAGTGAACTTCACAGTAAAACCAACACAAACTTTAACACAGTAGCTCCGAAACACTGGAAAATCCCGAAAACCGAGACGACTTGTCACTTTGATCGTCGTTCACCGTGGACTGGCTATCGCGCAGTTTTACGCGCAACTCGGCGGCCATCTTGATCAACCTCAGTCCCTGTTGGTCAGTTCAGTTGTACAGCGTCTCTGTCTACTTCCCATATTCGCGCAGTCGACGTTCGTCGCACTCATGCATGGAATAGCCGTATTGCTGTCGTGCTCGTCGAGTCGACGTTCGTCGCACTCATGGCCCAACATAGAATACCAATTCATCAGTATTGTTTGCGATTGTCGCACTCATGGCCCAACATAGAATACTAATTCATCAGTATTGTTTGCGCTTGTCGCATTCATTACATTTGTTATTACCCCTTCCAGTGCCGAGTGAATGTTCGTCACACTCATACAGAAAATCCATTCAGTCGCCCACCCCTTTTTGGAAATTTAGACTTGCCCCACTTATCACAGTATTGCCAAAATTATGTTTCCCACCTTGTCCTTACGTTGTCATAAATTCGTACTGACGCTGTGGCGTGATGGTAAAGGGCCAGACCATCCTCAAGAAGAGTCACTTCCTTGTGAACAGATACGGCGAGCAAAACTTACAACTTTCTATTGCATAGAAAAGTTATTTCAATTGTTAAGAGGCAGGCGTATCGGATTTCTTGTGTAAACTTCGAAATATATGGGTAAGTACTGTGCACAGTGCGCGGCTTTTTTTATATAATTGTATTTTTAAAATCCCTCCCCAATAAGTGTAATATCCCCATCAGAAAATACAAATAGTACGAACCTATTCCCCTTTAATAATTTTTCTTATTCCCTCCTTGTACTTTTTTTTGAGTGAAAACCAGAGTCCCCGTGTCGTCGTGACTCCGTAAGGTTATAATATATTACATCATCGACCCCCAGAAACGATGATTTATTGACTGCAAATAATATTCCTACATGGGATACAATGTGCTTTATAGGTAAAATAGTAATGAATTTGAAAAAGAAACCAAATTAAAAATTATTGAATAGATTTATACAAAACTGCAATAACTGTACAAATAATTATATACAGGGTCATCGAAAAGTATCGGACCCCCCTAATATCTTCAGTTAGAATGCACTTAGGAGAAAATGTCCAATAGCAAAGTTGTATGGTTTCAAGCGGGGAGTAAGATGATAACCTTGACTTTGACCTTGACCATGTCCTTCAAGGTCATTTCAAGGTCAATCTTATTTTTTTAAATAGAACCCCCTACATTTTATTGCATATTCTTATAGCTTATCTCGAGAGCTTTCCAAAACACTATAATAAAATATTTTGTTATTAAGTACTTTTTGAGTTATAAAGGTTTGAAGTTAACAATTTGTTAAGTGGTGTGCGAGTCCGACCAGTTAAGGCAAGAGTGGTGTGCGAGTCCGACCAGTTAAGGCAAGAGTGGTGTGCGAGTCCGACCAGTTAAGGCAAGAGTGGTGTGCGAGTCCGACCAGTTAAGGCAAGAGTGGTGTGTGAGTCCGGCCAGTTAAGGCAAATTTAATTCCAATTGGTTAGCTTGGGCAAAATATTTAATTGTACCAAACAATTCACAACAAATGTTCAAATTGTTGCCCTTCAACAGCCTGGCAATGTGCCAATCTGTTATAAACAACCGAAACCGCATTCCGGTACGTTTCTGGCGGTATTAGTTCTATCTCTCGAGTTATTCTCCCTCTTAAATCATCTAAATCTTGAGGCTTGGTGGCATAAACTTTACTTTTCAAGTAACCCCACAAAAAAAAGTCAAGTGGGGTCAAGTCCGGAGACCGAGGTGGCCACTCAATATGACCCCTTCGCCCTATCCACCTGTCCTGAAAGACCTCATTCAAATATTGACGGACAATGACACCATAATGAGGTGGAGCTCCATCCTGTTGGAAATAAATTTCATCCATATTTCCACCAGCTATGTCTCGAATAGCTGGAACAATTTGTTCGCGAAGCATGACTAGGTATACTTGTGCTGTCAAATTGCCTTCAATGAAGAAAGAGCCAACTGGTCTACCATTAAGAATACCAGCCCATACGTTAACTTTTTGTGGATATTGAGTATGATTGTCTCTTTTCCAGTGAGGATTAACGTCACTCCAGTATCTACAATTGTGTCTATTTACATTTCCAGTCAGTTCAAATGTTGCCTCATCAGAGAAAACAATATTATCAAGTAATAGAGGATCGTCGACAATCATCTCCATCATAAGATCACAAAATTCGATGCGTCTATCAAAATCGTCTTCGGACAACTCTTGGACCAAATGGAGTTTGTATGGATGCCATTTATTCAATTTCAGAATTTTACTGACAGATGCATGACCGATTTCGTGTTCTTGTGCAACGCGATTGATGGAAATATGGGGATCTTCAACGAAAGACTGTAAAACATCTAATGCCTTATCATTATTTGTTGCTGTTTTAGGTCTACCAGATTTTGGGCGGCTTTTAACGCTACCAATGGCCTCGAAACGTTGAATAGTACGGATTACAGTACTTTTGGAGATCCTATTATTTTCATTCCGAAAATTTTCATTAAATAATCGCGTTACTGTTTTATACCCTCTTTGTTGATCTCCCCATCCTCGCATCATTAACAGTGTTATTCGATCTCTTTCAGAAAGCTCCGCCATTCTTAATTAGAACGAAGAAGAATTAATCAGGTAAGTGATAGGAAATTGATCTAGATAATTAAGTAGAGAAAAATACTAATTATTAAGTGTTGGTCCAACTATCGATTTGTTTATTTTAACCAGCACTAGCAAAAAGCTCGTTGAGCAACTGAAAATCTAATAGATCAATTAATAATATTTACGAAAAATTTCTGGGCTATTGGAAACAAAATGAAGATGTTTGGGATAATCAATTGAAGCGCAATGGTTTCTTTTGTTACAGAACAAATTTTTGAGGCTGTTCGTTTTCGTCCACGAGGTGACTGCTGCTCGCTAAGAAAAAGACAGCACTGCATCAAAGTTTCAAATCAGTGATCCGTATTGTTTGCTCAGGAGCTCGTACATTGGTGCCTGCGAGAGTGAGAGAATAAAGATTGGCCAACGCTTTCGGTCAGATTCCCGCTAACGCCTTCGGAAATCACGCATTCGAGCAGCTTCTCGCGATTACGTTCGGGCAGTTTTTCGCCAGAGCCTATTAGCATAATTGCTTGAAGCCGTACAATACTTTGCTATTGGACATTTTTCCAAAATGCATTCTTACTGAAAATATTAGGGGGACCCGATTAATGTATTTTCTTTAAACCAATTAATTGGTCTCATTATTCCGCGCACAAAAGTATTAAGGTTATGATTACTGAAAACTAAATAATATTTTACAAGATATTCTACATTTTGTGTCAAAAAATTGTTAACTTCAAACCTTTATAACTCAAAAAGTACTTAATAAAAAAATATGTTATTATAGTGTTTTGGAAAGCCCTCGAGATAAGCTATAAGAATATGCAATAAAATGTAGGGGGTTCTATTTAAAAAAATAAGATTGACCTTGAAATGACCTTGAAGGACATGGTCAAGGTCAAAGTCAAGGTCATCATCTTACTCCCCGCTTGAAACCATACAACTTTGCTATTGGACATTTTCTCCTAAGTGCATTCTAACTGAAGATATTAGGGGGGTCCGATACTTTTCGATGACCCTGTATACAGGGTGGCGACAGATATTTATCTGAAGACATCGAAATATCTCGAGAACTATGCACAGAATCAAAAAAGTTGTCGGATGAAAGTTGTTCGACGCGAAGGGGGGCATCCAGTGATAATTAAATTTACCCCCTCCCCCATCCCCTGGAGGTGGAGTAGGGGCAAAAACAATAAAACTTAAATAGGAACCCCCATTTTTTATTGCAGATTTGGATTCTCCGGAAAAAAGTACACGAATTTGACCTAGGAGCTATTGCATTTTGGTTCACAGGTGGCGCTGTAATCGATAAAAATCCAAATTTATCCGAAGACATTGAAATACCTCGAGAACTATGCACAGAATCAAAAAAGTTGTCGGATGAAAGTTGTTCGACACGAAGGGGGGCATCCAGTAATAATGAAATTTACCCCCTCCCCCATCCCCTGGGGGTGGAATGGGGGCAAAAACAATAAAACTTAAATAGGAACCCCCAGTTTTTATTGCAGATTTGGATTCTCCAATATTGACAATTTTCGCCCGCGTAGCGGATATGGAATACGGTCATTCTAGCAAAGCCGGGAAAAAATACATTTAGCGTTACCCAGGAACAACGACGTGGACGTAGTATTTTTCTGTTCCCTTTGGGGTGCTTGTTTTACGTGAGTCCCCTTGCCTCTCACTGTCTCACTGTTCACTTACTTGAGGAAGTGTTCGAAATGTTGACCTTCCACTTCAATGCATTTATTTATTCTTTCTTCAAATGACTTTATACATGATAGAATCATATCTGCAGAAATTTCTGCGCAAGCAGTTCTTGTGCGTTCCACCATGTTTTCACGAGTCGTTGGTACTTGTTCATAAACCTTACCTTTTAGGTAACCCCATAGGAAGAAATCCAGAGATGTTAGATCAGGTGACCTCGCAGGCCAATTAATGGGGCCACCTCTACCAATCCACCTACCATTGTAATCACGGTCTAGTATTTCCCTTGCTACTCTTGAAAAATGTGCTGGGCAACCATCATGCTGAAACCACATTGTCCGTCGGACGTCCATAGCAACATCCTCAAGTAGTAATGGTACTTCTTGTTCTAGGAAATCTCGATATTTTGTTCCATTCAAATTACCTTCAATGAAATAAGGACCAATGAGTTTATTTCCTATGATTCCACACCAAACGTTCACCGACCAAGGACTTTGATGATTAACTTGTCGTAACCAATGGGGATTTTCTACGCTCCAATAATGCATATTATGCCTATTGACGCCACCATGGTTCGTGAATGTAGATTCATCTGAAAATAATACATTAGCAAAGAAATTGTGGTTCGTTTGCATTTTTTGAAATGCCCATTCACAAAACACCACGCGGTTATCAAAATCATTGCCATCTAGTTCCTGGTGCAGTGAAATGTGATATGGGTGAAACTTATGACGATGCAATATTCTTTGAATACTGTCTCTGGAAATGCCGGAATCGCGATGTAATTGTCGTGTGCTTACATGTGGATTTTGGTGAATAGCTGCTAGTACAGCTACTTCGTTAGCTTCTCCTGTAACTGTTAATCTTCGCTTTCTTTTTTTCATTTGTACGCTGCCATCAGAGTGAAAGGCATTCACAACTTTGTAAAAAAAAGAACGCGAGCGAGCATTATCTGGAAAACGCTCAGCATACAACGCAACAGCATCGTCAATATTCCTCTTACATTCACCATAAATAAGAATCATTTCGATTTTTTCGGGAACTGTAGCAGGATTCATTTTTAACTTGCAATTCGATTTAAGCAATGAAGGGTAGACAAAAAATAGTCACGTAAACGGAAAGTTGTTATTCTAAAAGCAAAGTGACCTCCGACCGAATTACTACCAATACAATGGACTTCAAAAACAGTCTTACACTGAGAGACCGTGAATACTAAATTTTAATATGGGGATTAGAAAGTCGCGATATCCATTTACTTCCCTTCATGAAAGTAGAGAAAAATGTAGGTGAACTGGTTACGTGTGACTCAACTTATGTATAAAATGATATGCTACTTTATTTTCGAGTTATGTCGCCCTCTAGCGTTATGTAACAGAACCGGCGCCGGTGATGGCCGAAATGCAAGCGATGTACATGTATGAAACCACGTGTGTTCTCTCGGGGTCCGGTAGATGGCGACGAAATCCCCAAATGAAGTAAGAGTTTCGTTTTGTTTAATAGAAGCTGGTTTGACCGTCAATGCTCAGCTTATTTATTCTCATTTCGGAAAAAACATATAGAGAGAGAATGAATAACTGAGTGAAGGGACATGACGCGTTTTTTAATGGATTGCGTGATGTCCTCTTTTTGTTTATTAAATAATAAATTTAAAACCTAAAATGTAATTTTATTGAAGGTAGAAAACTTATTTATAAAATTGCAATTATAAGAATATCAATTATTCATAATCTTAATTTTTCGAATGGACATTATTAAAATTTCATATTCAGAATAACAATTTTCGCAATTGATATTACTAAATTCTAATATTAAAAATTCTAATATTATTGTATTAATGTATCAAAATTATCGCAAGGTCGAACAAAGGTCCAATTTGCGAATTAAAACTCCCCACTTGCACTTTCCGGAACGTAAGCCAAATACGTAAATGTGATTGACACGAAAGGGCCAGGGAGCAATTTAGCGGTAATGTTACGTTGATTTTGAACTCCATATTGAAGGTTACTTCAAGTTAAATGACTTTTTGAAATGGGAATCACTACTTTCGAGAGTTAATTTAACTGTATTAACCTTACTTTTAGCGCTACCCAGAAACAATGACGTGGACGTAGTAAGTGCTGTTTCCTTCGGGGTGCTAGATTAAGGTGAGTTCCCTTGCCTCTCACTATTCGGGGTGCTAGATTAAGATGAGTCCCCTTGCCCCTCACTATTTTCAAATGTATCAATTCGACCTTGGAGCAAATGTTCAAAGTTGCCTCCATTAACTTGAAGGCATAACATTCAACGCCTTTGGAAATTGCGTACGGTGCTCAGAAGAGTTGTTCTTGGAATGACAGCACATGCTTGGCGAATGGGATCTTGGAAGTTCTCTGTTGTTGTGGGCTGCTGTTCATAAACGACATTTTTCAAATATCCCCATAAATAAAAATCTGGAGATGTGAGGTCGGGCGAACAAACAGGCCAGTTAACCGGACCTCCTCGTCTAATCCATCTACCATTGTAATTTTCATTCAAGAAAGCCTGTACGATTCGCGCGAAATGTGGTGGAACACCATCCTGCTGAAACCACATTCTTCGCTGCGTTCCTAAATCGACATCTTCCATCAATTCAGGTAACTGATCTCTGATCAAGTGTAAATAGATATTGCGATTAACATTTTCCTCGAAAAAATAATAAGGAATAAATTACTCACATGAAGTTTTTTTAAATCGAAAGTTCCCCACAGACTTTTCGACGACGTAGCGGACTATTCGCGGATTCCAATAGTTGCCATTAAAAAATTAATTTGTTGATAACGAAATTAACTTTTAGAATGCTTTATTACTTCATAGGCATCGCTAGGATCTGTTTGGTATACATCGCAAATTTCAAACAATTTTAACAATAATTGGCCGAGATATGACGATTTATGTTTTAAAATGTAATTAAATTTTTGGTTCTAAATTTTATTGTTTTTAGTTTTTAAAACGGAAACTATTCATTATTATTAAAAAATTCTTGGGAAAAACTTGTTCTGTTTGTCATTTTTTACATTCATGTATTGTTTAAAATCGAAATAAAGACTTTTAAAAATTCAACGTTTTTTTTCGTTGGACAAAACTTTTCCGGCCGTTCGAGCGTCGAGCGAGTTATAGAATTGGGCCGCTCAATTGGAATTTTGCAAAATAACCTGAATTTTAGGCGAGCAGCTGTCCGAAAATCTACGGAGAGCCGCTCGCCCAAATCGCTACACTGCACGCCGTGTCGCTGTCTCCCTCCACATGCATCGCACAGTCTACCCATATGAAAAGCATATGACACATATATTAAATGCATCTAACGTACATTATGATTTAATTACCACGTAAATACATGCACTGTAGCGAAACTCTTTACTGTTTTGATATTTGTAACGATAATGTATACATACACGAACTTTTACATTAGTTTAATTTATAAATGTAAACAAAATGTGCCTCTAACCTATATTATGTTTTAATTTTACGAAGGCGGAAATAAAACGCCACCTACATGATAAAAAATAAAGCAATGATATTCTCGCCGAGTATAGAATATGAAATTTATATATATATCATCAAGACTAAATATACAACTAAATTTGTATATGCGTAAAGACTTTGATTTTTGAGTTTATATTTTGACTCGATTCAAAAAGTGCTTTCATTAAATTAACTCTTCAATCATATGTCACTAAAAACTTGTTCTACTACATAAGGAGTACAATCAAACTGTCGATTAAAGAATTTATATACATTAAATTAGATACCTTGATTATTAAATTCTACTGTGATTCTACTTGATTATTACATTCCAGAAACAGCTTTTAATGCTGAAGAATATGTTCACCAAATATTTTTTATCTAATTTAAACATAAAATCAGCAAGGGAAGATTATACGCTTGGCAATTATGGGCTGAAATTTAATCTCGATTAATAAGTTTAACTACATGTATGTTCGATAACAGTTGGTGTTTGTATATGATATTAGTTCAAAAAATGCTGTATCCTCATTTTTATTACTTTTAAGCTGTATGAAAAGGTTTTAGGTGTGTATAGGTAAGGCTGTAGAATTTTTACAAAATATGTTCTAAAAAGTATAAATATGAAATCAGTACCGAAAGATTTTACGCATAGACAATTCTGTATTCGGTAACAGTTTTGGTGTTTTACACCATTTCAGCCCAAAACATTGTTGATTCTTAGTTTTATTACTTATATGTGGTAGAAAAATCTTTTAAGTGTGTACAATAAAATAGGCATTGTTGAAGAATATTATCACAAAACATGCTTTGAGAGTGCAAAAATTGAATCAGCGAAAAAAGTCTTTACGAATAGGAAATTTTTGGCTCAAGTTCGTCCTCGAGCAGTAAATTGAATTAAATCTATATTCGGTGACTTCATTATCTTTGCAAAATTATGTTTCTGAAAGCTGTTTCATTTCAAGTTGAATTACTTTTATGTAGTAGAAAAGGTTCTACGTCTACAATTAGATAAAATGAAAAATGTGCGGGTGAGGTTTAATATAGTAATCTTCAGATATTTTCTTCGTTTTGTCGGTCATTGTTTCGGGTAGAATGGTAACATGAAACCCCGTTTTGTTGGCTCATTCAGGAGTCCTAAAGAAGATCCATAAGTGGTCGAAACATTGACAAATATATGAAATAAAAATTGTTGTTACCAACAAAACGGTTTTTCTTGTTAACACTCTACCCGAAAAATGACCAACTAAAGGAAGAAAATATCTCAAGATTATTATTTTTACAGTGGTCGAAACAATTAACCTGTTTAATATAGTGCTTTATTTAATATATTACAAAGTACGAAAAAGTTTAATATCACAAACCATATCGCGTCGCAATATATCGAGTGTCATTATTTATAAGATATAAACATGGCGATGGAATAGGTAAATCGTCATATTTTATAAATTTGTTCTCTTCTCGCTTTTCAACAATGTAAGCATGAAGGTGGTAGTCAAATGTAATTTCTTCATACAATTCTAAATGAAAAATATCATCCCGTACTTTATAAATTTTTACTATCTCGCCAAATTCTTTCTCGGACTGCTCTATGTTACTAATAACAAATGTATCTTTTTTGTATAATGTTCCGTTCATTTTTACATAATTATAATATTCACGGTGACCTAAGTACTCCTGATCCTGAGTTTCTATTGCGGAAATTCTATCATCTCGAAAGCAAGTTGAATATGGTTAATACCACATTGCAAATTATGAACAGTATGGCACATTTGTAGAATTTGTTTCGTTGCGATTGTTTTTAATAAATTTTTGCGACAATTGGTTGCCATTGCATTTAATTTTAAATCTCGATGACGCCCTTCATAACGCATTGATGAGAAGTGAATAACGGGGCCATTATTCAACTGTATTTGTGGATAGTGTGTGAGAAAGTGACATTTTGGCTTCAGTGGACCAACGTGTTTAATATAGAATTTATTCGGATTTTCAATGTGTTCTTGTAATATTTTAGAATCTGAACGTATTATACGCGGGGATGTAACAATATCAATTATTTTTCTGAGAAATTTCTAACTTTCCCAAAATTCATCATCTTTTGGAATCACATCGCCGATTATCAGTCCGACGTATCGAACTAGACAAAGCATTTCTGCTGCAGAGCACTTTAAATGTAATTTCTTTGTTCGGCTACGAGATATTAAAGTCGGTTTGTTTGATTTCCCACTATAACCGAAATCAAAACTTTGAATTTTACTGTTAAGTTATTGTAAAGAAAAATAATTTTTATCGAAAATAAAGTTAGTGATTACAGCGTCCATTACATATACACAAACACCCTCGAACACGTCATGCAAAACATCGACAGAAACATTTTCTGTGATGTTGAAATTGTCGACTTCGTGAAATACACCCTCCTCCTTTATGCCGGTTTTTGATGCATCAGCGCATTTCACATCTGTGGCATAATTTTCTCGGGTTTGAAGAAGAGTTTTGTCTTCAGTTGGTAGCATACCTAATTAAAGAGAGGAGATTTTGCAGATGCGGCAGCAATACGTTGCTTTGATCCATTCAACGAAACCAAAAATCCCATTTAAACCAAGATTATCACCCAAAATTAACATGACTTGAAATTGAATTTTTTTAAAATTACCGTCCACATTTATTGTTATGCCATCATTTTTAAGAAAATTGATTTCATCAATGAGTTTTTTGCATAATTTTTTGTTGTTAGTTCTGTTTTTATCGGTTTGTTGCCAACAATTTTTCCCACAAACCCATAATCCCAATCTGAAACTCTTCATATTCGACAAACCCTTTATTTTTTAATAGAGAAAATCGTAATTTCTCTGTTTTTACTGATTCAAACACGCTTTTTTGTCTTTTTAGGCACTTTTTGAGTTCCACAATCGCAAAGTTTTTATCGTTACATTTCTGGACAATGTCTATGATTTCATTTTCTAATGATGACAAGTACACATTGCAAAATAAATTGTAGACATATTCAATAACGTCTTGGGCAACTTGCCGAGGAAGCGACGGATTACCGTATAATGTTAAAATAAAAGAAATAATACGATTTAATATGTTAACAGGCATGTTGGACAGAATGAATGAGTGAAATGGATGACGGAAACCATTTACAATAATTTCTTAATCTCTGTTATAAACTTTTTAACATGTAAGGAGCATTGTGCAGGATTTAACTCAAATTCTCCAAATGTTAATGTTTGGATGCAGTGCCACACAAACTCATACAATGACGGATACGACTGCAAAGCCACCAAACACTTTAAACACGCCCGTACAGCCACAGTCGGTCGCGAATATCCGTAAATGACCGACTTCAGTACAACATACGCGAGGGTAATGTTTCAAATTTCTCCACAGAACACCAAGTACGGGTGTATAGTCAAATCGTTATTTTTTAACCACTCCTCGTGTGTGTCTTTCGCTGACTCCAAATCATTAAAATCCTGAAACACAACGCATTCTATTGTTATCACTAGCAGGTGGATGATGATATAAATAGAAAAACTGTGATTTTTATAAATTTTTATAAATTTATCAACAAAATATTGACTTGTAAATTCTTTATATATTTTCTTTTCACTTTTCATCAGATGTCTTGTTATACACAATATTTGTTGCTTACAATGATGTTAATTTAATGATAGATAAATTATTAATATTACAGTTACACATAATAATAACTGTTTAAGAATGGCAGGTAAGTTGTTAGGAAAATAATGCACAGTCTTTAACTTAAATTTATTGAGAAGGAGTAAGACATGGGTGTTATCGATGTACAAAAGTGGCAGCAGTTCTGTCTTTGAATCGTAAAATTTAATGTAATATTTCTGTCTAGAGAATGCACTTTAAGTTCATACGTTTCATAAAAACTTCATGCTTGCGATTTAAGATTCCGAAACATAAAATGAAATATTTTACTAACTGGATAGTGCGCATTGAAAATAATCACAGTTTTTTTATAACCACACATTGAAGAACGATGATTCGATTATTACACTTGCTTTCGAACATGTTCGAAATAATAGATGCACAGGGCGCTTATGAATGGAAAGAAGGGTATTGCAATCAAATGTAATCACCTTCACATGCAGTATAAATGCATTGGAAATGTCATGTTTAGTGCAGGTATAAGGATTGGTGTCTTTTTTTTTTGGATCTTGAAGTACAATGGAAGCAGGAATAAAGCCAATAGGGCATGCCATGTTAAAGGTAGAGCGTTCCTGATTGGCCAGTTCCAGCCCGTACGGTTCTCCCCATTGGCCGCGGAAGAGCATGGAATGGCTGAAACTGGAGATGCGAGTACTGCCTTCACTGTTCAGTACTTCAGTCAACCGCATTCAGTAATTCAGCCTGGCGTAAACATTGAGTGCACGATAAAAGATCGTAGATGTAATTTTCCTACACCGTAAAAATCGTAAATATAAAAAACCTATTAATTGTGGTAATTTTACAACCCGTTGTAATTTTCCTTCGCTTAATGTTGTAAATTTACTACAAATTAACTACATCACGTTGTAACTTTCTTACCGGCTTAAGTGTGAATTTACAACATTAAACGTAGGAAAATTACATCTACGATCTTGTATCGTGAACTCAATTTTTACTTCAGGCTGAAGGCAGTACTCGCATCTCCAGTTTCAGCCATTCCATGCTCTCTCGCGGCCATTGTGGAGAACCGTATGGGCTGGAACTGGTCAATCAGAAACGCTCTACCTTTAACATGACATGCCCTATGTTCGGATCGTACGCACGCACCCTGTATGTATGTTTGTGTGGAGGGAGGTGGGAAGAAAGGCCGCCAAAAGTCCACTGTCTAGAGAGAGGAGGAGAGATAAATAAATTAGTAAGATATTGTCCACGTGGTTTATGGACAGCCCCTTAATAGAATAAATGTTTTTATAACTGTTCTTTATGTCAAATTTTATATTGCTTTTAATCATTTTCAAAAAATAAAAAGTTTATTTTATAATTTGTTAATTTATAAACAAAACAAAAAATTTTTTTCGTAGTTATTTCAAAAAGCTTTCTATATCTGTATATCTCTATCTCGATGAATTGGAGCCTTTACAATTCAATTTAAATTATTTGGATAATGATTTGTTAACGATTGTTAATATCAGTTCAGTAATATATTTTAATTTTGTATTTTTTAATAACATATAATCAACTACAAAAATTGTGAATTAAATCTCAGATTTTATCTTTTATCTACTTATTAATTCAACTTATTATAGATTAATAAATTTAGATTAAATTAATTAACACACTCAAATTTGTGTAAATATCTAATTAAATTATATTTATTGTCGATAACATAATCAAGACGCATAACACAAGAATGACAAGTTTATAGTTCGTAAATATACCTGCATCGATACTTGGTTTGTGTTTGTTACAAAAAACCTTGACGGCTTGAATTTTCTTATTTTTACAGAACTCAACTATTTTGATATATACAGGGTGGCCGATTTATCTGAAGACATCGAAATATCTCGAGAACTATGCACAGAATCAAAAAAGTTGTCGGATGAAAGTTGTTCGACACGAAGGGGGGCATCCAGTGATAATTAAATTTACCCCCTCCCCCATCCCCTGGAGGTGGAGTGGGGGCAAAAACAATAAAACTTAAATAGGAACCCCCATTTTTTATTGCAGATTTGGATTCTCCGGAAAAAAGTACACGAATTTGACCTAAGAGCTATTGCATTTTGGTTCACAGGTGGCGCTGTAATCGATAAAAATCCAAATTTATCCGAAGACATTGAAATACCTCGAGAACTATGCACAGAATCAAAAAAGTTGTCGGATGAAAGTTGTTCGACACGAAGGGGGGCATCCAGTAATAATGAAATTTACCCCCTCCCCCATCCCCTGGGGGTGGAGAGGGGGCAAAAACAATAAAACTTAAATAGGAACCCCCAGTTTTTATTGCAGATTTGGATTCTCCAATATTGACAGTTTTCGCCCGCGTAGCGGATATGGAATACGGTCATTCTAACAAAGCCGGGAAAAAATACATTTAGCGTTACCCAGGAACAACGACGTGAACGTAGTATTTTTCTGTTCCCTTTGGGGTGCTTGTTTTACGCGAGTCCCCTTGCCTCTCACTGTCTCACTGTTCACTTACTTGAGTAAGTGTTCGAAATGTTGACCTTCCACTTTAATGCATTTATTTATTCTTTCTTCAAATGACTTTATACATGATAGAATCATATCTGCAGAAATTTCTGCGCAAGCAGTTCTTATGCGTTCCACCATGTTTTCACGAGTCGTTGGTACTTGTTCATAAACCTTACATTTTAGGTAACCCCATAGGAAGAAATCCGGAGATGTTAGATCAGGTGACCTCGCAGGCCAATTAATGGGGCCACCTCTACCAATCCACCTACCATTGTAATCACGGTCTAGTATTTCCCTTGCTACTCTTGAAAAATGTGCTGGGCAACCATCATGCTGAAACCACATTGTCCGTCGGACGTCCATAGCACATCCTCAAGTAGTAATGGTACTTCTTGTTCTAGGAAATCTCGATATTTTGTTCCATTCAAATTACCTTAAATGAAATAAGGACCAATGAGTTTATTTCCTATGATTCCACACCAAACGTTCACCGACCAAGGACTTTGATGATTAACTTGTCGTAACCAATGGGGATTTTCTACGCTCCAATAATGCATATTATGCCTATTGACGCCACCATGGTTCGTGAATGTAGATTCATCTGAAAATAATACATTAGCAAAGAAATTGTGGTTCGTTTGCATTTTTTGAAATGCCCATTCACAAAACACCACGCGGTTATCAAAATCATTGCCATCTAGTTCCTGGTGCAGTGAAATGTGATATGGGTGAAACTTATGACGATGCAATATTCTTTGAATACTGTCTCTGGAAATGCCGGAATCGCGATGTAATTGTCGTGTGCTTACATGTGGATTTTGGTGAATAGCTGCTAGTACAGCTACTTCGTTAGCTTCTCCTGTAACTGTTAATCTTCGCTTTCTTTTTTTCATTTGTACGCTGCCATCAGAGTGAAAGGCATTCACAACTTTGTAAAAAAAAGAACGCGAGCGAGCATTATCTGGAAAACGCTCAGCATACAACGCAACAGCATCGTCAATATTCCTCTTACATTCACCATAAATAAGAATCATTTCGATTTTTTCGGGAACTGTAGCAGGATTCATTTTTAACTTGCAATTCGATTTAAGCAATGAAGGGTAGACAAAAAATAGTCACGTAAACGGAAAGTTGTTATTCTAAAAGCAAAGTGACCTCCGACCGAATTACTACCAATACAATGGACTTCAAAAACAGTCTTACACTGAGAGACCGTGAATACTAAATTTTAATATGGGGATTAGAAAGTCGCGATATCCATTTACTTCCCTTCATGAAAGTAGAGAAAAATGTAGGTGAACTGGTTACGTGTGACTCAACTTATGTATAAAATGATATGCTACTTTATTTTCGAGTTATGTCGCCCTCTAGCGTTATGTAACAGAACCGGCGCCGGTGATGGCCGAAATGCAAGCGATGTACATGTATGAAACCACGTGAGTTCTCTAGGGGTCCGGTAGATGGCGACGAAATTCCCAAATGAAGTAAGAGTTTCGTTTTGTTTAATAGAAGCTGGTTTGACCGTCAATGCTCAGCTTATTTATTCTCATTTCTGAAAAAACATACAGAGAGAGAATGAATGAGCTGAGTGAAGGGACATGACGCGTTTTTTAATGGATTGCGTGATGTCCTCTTTTTGTTTATTAAATAATAAATTTAAAACCTAAAATGTAATTTTATTGAAGGTAGAAAACTTATTTATAAAATTGCTTCCATATTGTATGCACAATTTTTATGTAATCAGTTTTGATTTTTAATATGAAGAATATCAATTATTCGTAATCTTAATTTTTCGAATGGACATTATTAAAATTTCATATTCAGAATAACAATTTTCGCAATTGATATTACTAAATTCTAATATTAAAAATTCTAATATTAGAATTTTTAATATTAAATTTTCATAAAGGGATCAAATTGTCCCTATTTGCCCCCTGGATGCCCCCGTTCGTGTCGAACAACTTTCATCCGACAACTTTTTTGATTCTGTGCATAGTTCTCGAGGTATTTCAATGTCTTCAGATAAATTTGGATTTTTATCGATTACAGCGCCACCTGTGAACCAAAATGCAATAGCTCCTAGGTCAAATTGGTGTACTTTTTTCCGGAGAATCCAAATCTGCAATAAAAACTGGGGGTTCCTATTTAAGTTTTATTGTTTTTGCCCCCACTCCACCCCAGGGGATAGGGGAGGGGGTAAATTTCATTATCACTAGATGCCCCCCTTCGTGTCGAACAACTTTCATCCGACAACTTTTTTGATTCTGTGCATAGTTCTCGAGATATTTCGATGTCTTCAGATAAATCGGCCACCCTGTATATAGGATGATAAAGTTCATACAGGTGGAAATATTTTATTTTAAAACATGTTAATACACATCAAAACAAACCAACATACTTTATGGAATTCAGTTCCAAAGTAGATTTTATAAATGGAATATTTCGCCAGTATATGAAAGTATTACATTTACACGTGACATCTACCAAAAAAATTTGAATTCTAATTAATGGAAAATTATGTGTAATAAGTATGTTTACTGAACAAGTACAATTAATTTATTGGTATATGGGTACCAGTATGAACCTCATGCACACATAAAATCTGAGAATGAATGCTGTTTAGAAAAAAAAAGTTTAAATAGAAAAGGTTTTGGGTTCCGAGGGGGACATCCAATAGTGACCTTGACGTTGACCTTTAAGGTCATTTCAGTATGAAGCCTCTTTTTAATGAGACCCCTTATTTTTTCACTCCGGAAATCGAAAAAGCGGAATTTACGTCCGAATACGATCTTGTCTTAGGACCCAGGTCCCATGTTGGGGTTCTATAATTCTTTTTCTTTATGTCCGTTAGTTTGGACCTCCCCGTCGGCCAGCATTCAGCATGGTTGAACCTGATCTGATATAGCCCGAGCGGATCGTTAGCCGTAACACCCCCACCACGTGAAGGTGGACAAACGAGGGCACCCAGCCAGTTAAGGCAAGATAGACGAGTCACCCAGCCATTTAAGGCAAGATGGAGGAATCACCCAGCCAGTTAAGGCAAGATGGAGGAATCACCCAGCCAGTTAAGGCAAGATGGAGGAATCACCCAGCCATTTAAGGCAAGATGGAGGAGTCACCCAGCCAGTTAAGGCAAGCTAGAGGAATCACCCAGCCATTTAAGGCAAGATGGAGGAGTCACCCAGCCAGTTAAGACAGATGGAGTTGTTACCCATACAATTAAAGCAAGATATATTATCTTGCCTCTCGCTCACTGATGCTACAATTGTTCAGTCTTCATCGCTATCAGATTCGATTACTGGTACAATTTTAGTTGTGGTGAATATGTCAGTTAATATCTCAGCTGCACTGAAAGCCCAGTGGCGCTATTTTCGTATGGGCTCTATCGGACATAAAACGTACGAAGTCGGTAAGACGTTATGCGTAGCACGCGCCCTACCGGAATCGCCGTAAGTTGCACAGGTTTTCGTATCGGGAATGTCCGCACGAAAAAAGAACGAAAGCAGGTCTATACTTGTTCCAATCTCATGCCGGAATCGTATAGGTAGCCCGATAGTAAACAATCCCTACTCTGTCGTTCGAAATTCGTTCCAGTGGCCATCCCATTTTCGCTGTTGTTTGGAACGATTTAGTGTTACCAGTGTTACTTTGTGTTTCTATAACTGAGACGTGACAGCTGACGTGACAACCGAATAAACTGACGTACGAGATTCTATAGTAAAGTAAGTGTTCATATATTTACTGTTCAATATTAATAATTCCGATTTAACCAATAATTGTAATACTATGCATGTTCGTGAAATGAGTGCGGTACACTGTAAAAAATCTGCAATGAAACAACCAAACATATAACGGTAATTTTACAGCTCATTGTAATTTCCCTACGCTCAATGTAGTAAATTTATAATGAGTTTGTAAAATTACCGTTATATGTTTGGTTCTTTCATTACTGATTTTTTACAGTGTAGAAAATTCGTGTTGAACCTAAAATTTCAAATTTTATTAACGAGGTGTTACGTACAGACTAGAATTGTTTTTAAATGATACACTTTGTATATTCATTTTTTAAGTAATGTTCTAAATTTGTATTCGTATATAATCCTTATTTTACATTAATGAATTTCGAAAAAGTGGATTTAACTTTTATTTTTTTCCTCAAAAACTGTCAGGTTTACAGAAAAATTCATTGATAGCTTTTTACTTGTTTTTTGGTATAGAACCAGCCTGCATTTTTTATATTGCCCTATGTCCCTTGATAAAAAAAGTCGAAATTAGACAAAAATCATCGACTACTTGAAATTTCAGAAAAACTAATGCCATTTCGAATCTATTGTACGTAAAGGGCTGAAATTTTCTATAGCACTTCCTTTTAAGCTGTCATGTGTGTTTCATAAATACATTCCTAATGTAAAATAAGGATTATATACGAAAACAAATTTAGACCATTACTTAAAAAATGAATATACAAAGTGTATCATTTCAAACAATTCTAGTCTGTACGTAACACCTCGCTAATAAAATTTGAAATTTTAGGTTCAACACGAATTTTCTACACTATAAAAAATCAGTAATGAAAGAACCAAACATATAACGGTAATTTTACAAATTCATTATAAATTTACTACATTGAGCGTAGGGAAATTACAATGAGCTGTAAAATTACCGTTATATGTTTGGTTGTTTCATTACAGATTTTGTACAGTGTACCGTACTCATTTCACGAATATGCATAATATTACAATTATTGGTTAAATCGGAGTTATTAATATTGAACAGTAAATATATGAACACTTACTTTACTATACAAACTCGTACGTCACTTTATTCGGTTGTCACGTCAGCTGTCACGTCTCAGTTATAGAAACACAAAGTAACACTGGTAACACTAAATCGTTCCAAACAACAGCGAAAATGGGATGGCCACTGGAACGAATTTCGAACGACAGAGTAGGGATTGTTTACTATCGGGCTACCTATACGATTTCGGCATGAGATTGGAACAAGTATAGACCTGCCTTCCTTCTTTTTTCGTGCGGACATTCCCGATACGAAAACCTGTGCAACTTACAGCGATTCCGGTAGGGCGCGTGCTACGCATAACGTCTTACCGACTTCGTACGTTTTATACCCGATAGAGCCCATACGAAAATAGCGCCATTGGGCTTTCAGTGTGGTTTGAAAATTCTTGATAAATAACGCGCATGTGATAAATAATACATAACAGCCGCAATGTGGGAACAACAGCCAACAGTTCTATTTCCATTGGCACATTCACATGTGTATTCTGTAATTCCAGAATGTCCAATAGTGTCAGGTTCGAATTTAATAAAACACCTATAGGTTTGACGAGAAATGTGACGGGACGGAACTCTAATTTTTAAAGTCGTTGAATCATCTTTAACAAATTCCATTTTTAGATTGCCATCTTTGTCAAGCATTTCTGCTAAATAGGAAACAGCCTGAGCAAGTTGATAGGTACCAGTGAATAAAATTTTCAAATCATTTGTTGTTAATTCCGGAAAATCATTAAGATCATCTGAGGAGATAGTTCCAAACGGAAGTTTACGACGTAGCCATCCTGCTTCTTCTACTTTATCAGCCAAAGAAAACTTCACATTTTTCTGAGTTTGCATCTTTTGAAGAATATCATCGAAGTTATCTACATCAGAATGTAATCTTTTTCCGAAAATATTATTAAGAAAACATGCAATTCTGAAGGATGATCCAACTTTTGGTAATAACTTATTATCGATTTTATGATTAAGAAGAAGATATTTTTGCTTGATGACACCGTGAACGGATTCTACAGCCCACCGAATTTTCGTAACAAAGCGAGAATTATTTGATTCTTCTGCAGTTAATTGTTTCCTTTTTCCTTTTAAGGCAGGCATCAAAACTCGAAATTTTTTTCTTCCAACTTTTCTTTTACGTCACGAAATCCACGGTCAAGAACAAAAATATCACCTTCATTAACCAGCTTAGATAAACCTTCAGGATTTTCGAGAATTGTTTCCAAAATCTGGGCATCATTTTGATTCGCAAGAAAAGGTCCAGCAATGTCTACAACATACCCGTCAGTTGTGCAGATGGTAAACGGTTTACAAAGGGGAACTTTCTTTTGGCCAGAGTACGATTTCCTTTGGTAATCATCATTAGAACTTTTTTGATGTCTAGCGTATGTGCCGTCGCATATCAAAAAAAGTTTATCGTTAGAATCGAATAAATGTTTTGCCATTTTAGTGGTATGATTTAGAATGAGTTCATTCCGACTACAAGCATTCACTCCAAAACGAAGAGGCAAAACATCATCTTCAAATGATTTCATTACACTGGCCGAATAGTCCGAGACATCGTGTTCATTTTGCAATTGCAAAATTGACGCGATCATTGCATTCGAATTACCCGACCGTAATTTGAACAAAAAGACAACAATAGCTTGAATGACGGAACGGGAATGACTATTTCGCAATGAAGTTAACATGTCTTTCAGTTCATTTAATTGTTCCCAATTTAAGCCTGTAAAAATTTTGAGTTGTTTCTCAGAAATATTGTATTCCCCTATTTTATCAAGCAATGTCGAGTCACATCTAATAGAAAGAGTTTCCATTAGTTTTGATAACTCAGATGCCGTAAGGCTTGTAGTATTAGAATAGGCTTTCAGTTGGATAAGATCTTCTTCGTATATTCTATCGTTTATCAAGTGCATACAACAACATCGATTCCCAGATGGAATGTAGATTTGAGTTTTGATATAAGTTTTTATTCGTGTTTCCTCAAGAATGACACGTAAATGTTTTGTGCCGCCACAAAAGCAACATGATTTATGCGTTGCAATAGTTCTCCGAATAAAAACTTCCATACGTTCAACCTCAGAAACCGATACTTTTGATTCAACTATTTCAAACGTGGGATCATTATCTACCGAATCAGGCACAACATCATTTACGACATTTGCTTCCGATTTCTCTGCAGATATATTTTTTCTATAAACAGACATTCTACATTTTTGACAAATAATGTCATTTACATTTATTGCTTGCTGCAAAGAAGTGGAGTAAATATTCGCTTCCTGTTGATTTGTTACTATTTTTTTTCGGCCTGTAGTATTTATTAAAAAAGTATTTCAACCAGGGCACTTTTGTCTTAGCAATACGGTCTTATTCATCTTGAAAATTATGAAGAAATAAGAATGTCAGATGTAAACAAAAGAATGTAAAAAGTAAAATTCTCCAGAATCACAGAGATATAACTCCGAAAAAATACTAAATATAAACCTGCACTCAGCTATACCGATTTACATAGACTATATGAATCAAAGCACAATATCATATACAAGTGTCAGGTCGCACCGTCCGGATTCCTAATCTACTAAAAAAAGGATGGATTTCGATAACGAGAATGAAATGGCTATCGAATAAAAGGAACGATGCCTACCGGAGAAGAAGTCACCTATTGCCTCGAGCAGTTCTTCTATATAGGAGTCTCGTGTCAACAATCACGCCGACCTCACACCGGATAATAAAATATCTCATTGACATCGGTTAAGGTCGACCTATACTATATACACTCAGCACCGGTTTTTGTTTCGGTCCAATTTAACTTCGTACATTTCAACACTGTGCATTAAACACGAAAAAACATTTGAATATTTATATTGGCTACACATGAGTCTCAACTGTATATAACATAGTATTTTTAGTAAGTGCGTGCGTGCGTGAGTGCACGGGTGTGTGCGAATGCGCAAGTCAAGCAGGACGCCATGGTTTACGATTTTTTATTCAAAAACTATATTTTTTAAAAATTTGAAAAAATTTATATGAAAGGGGACATTGATACCTCAAGAAAAAAGATGAAGGTGGTCACATAAAAAATTATGCCAAAAAAAAAATATTTTGAAAATTTCAAATCAGTTTTTTACTTATTAAAAAAAAAAAAAAAAAATCATATTTTTTCTCTCAAATTGTCTTACCTACGTTTCTAACATATTTCAAGTTCATTAAAACCGATCCAGTAGTTTTCGAGAAAAATTAGTTTTTTTATTTTTCTTTCCCCCTCCATAACTTTTTCGAAAAAGCGAATTTTGAGTTCATACTTTCAGAAATTTGTAGTCATCGGGGTAGCAATATATGGACCCAGTTCGGGTGACAGAGCTGTGGGGGCATTTTTTGTATAGTTAACCCCCTATGCCCTTTGTGTGATAGAGCACCGCGGTTAATGTGACGCACTGACGGTGTCTAATATCGTGAGGGTGAATGAAATCGTGCATGATTTGAAATAATATAAATTTATGTAGCGTAGATTACTCACCGATGACAGACTCCTCTGGTGGCTTACACCGTCCAGAATTGTTGAGAATCCTGATGAGGTTTTCTCACCCCAGAATCCGTGAGCTGTTGCAGCACTTATATATGACACTAACTCATTACTGCTCCACTTGCCGTTATGGATGAATATATATAGGCAAGGGAATTAATGACGTCAGTGGAGGACTTTTCCCGATTGCGAAAGGAAAACAAAGGACAAGCGCGACGGAGGAAGGGGGGAAAACGCCGGCCCCCCGCTAAATGTTAAAGGACAAAACAAAGAAAGAAAAACGAGTATAAAGGAATGTACAGATTCAATCAAGTATGGAAAATAAGCGCATTTCTTTTTTTTTCTAATCTTTTTTTTTCATATAAAATTTAAATTTGCTGAAAATTTTCTTAAAACTGATTGAAACTTGTAATAAACGGTAAAGGAATGCATTGTCATCCAATTTTGGGCTATCCTAAAAGTTTCAAGTCTTTAGCTCATCGGTAAGTTAGTTTAAAATCGATTACAAGATTTGCACCGGACAAACAGACAAACAGACAAGAATACGAGTTGATAAAAACGTGGTAAAAAGTAGTAGGGAAAATTTAATTGTCATTGATATGCGAACGTTCATTATTATTTTGATTATTTTCAAGACTTACACGTTTTTTTGCAGGTTCATAATTTTCAGTTTCATTTTCTATAATGCATTACAAATAAGTTTATGTGAAGTTTACGTATGAGTCATTCTTTGTGAAATCCATCAAGATTTGACGTGACATTTATGATTTTGTTGAAAATGTGGGAAATGTCAATACTTAGGATACATATGAATGTGATAAAATGATTTTCCGATGTTCTGTAAATTTTCAAAATGGCGGTCACATGAAATTTGAACATCATGAAAAAAATTTTTTGTTGAAAAATTATAGCTCTTCGGAGTATTTACGGAATTGGATGAAATTTCGTACACTATAGTAAAAAAGTCTGAACTTTTTGGAAATAATATTTACAATAATAATTTATAATAAATAAATATATAAAAAACCAATTTTTATTTTTCAAAGTGAATTTTAACCACGGTGCACCCTTTTTAATTCCTTAAATGCACTTTTATTTGATAGCTAATTCTATACAAAATCTTTTGCGCTTTGTAAAATTGTGGTGTCTTTAATAGTTTACCGGCTATGAATTTTGAAAGTGTTGATCCCACCGTGCAACTCGGGAGCGCGCGCCCTGCCGTATGCTCGCGTACGTGATACCGACGCGTTTCGCCGCGATCAACGTTTTTTCTTGTTTCATTGTTTTTTATTTATGATTGTGAAATACTTTTTTCAAAAATTTGAAGCATAAAATTTCATGAAATTATGGTTTTATACCTCACGTACGTAAAAGCAAATAATAATTCACTACGCAAAAAATCATCGCAACATTTTTCATTGAATGTGCTCTTCGTTAATTTTTATCGTATCAAGACGATCTTTTACGTTTTGTCGGTAATTATTTATATTTTAAGAAAAACTGTATAAAAATAACATGTACAGCATTGTTCCTGTTCTTTTATCGAATACCGCCAACATCAGCATTATCCGATACGTACTGCGAGGAGGTTGCTGGTTGGAATTTACGCATCATTTTGGCCCTGAAATGGACCGATTATGTAACCATGTACCAAATTAGGGACCCCGTGGTTCGTCACTTCTGCAGTTTTTTTTACTCGAAACCCTATTTTAAATTTTATTTACCTTGATTTGTTTACTTTCTTGTTTAACATAACGGAAATAACTTTAGACTCAATTGAAGAGGACGTAATTTTACAAAAATTTACGGGAATAAAAGAATGGAAACCTCTCGTTCCAGTCAATGTTTGCGCTTTCTCGCAACGTTCTTTTAGGAGCTCGGTGTGCTTTTCATGCTCTGCAGAAGTACTGTAAATAAATGTAGTACTCTGCATTGCCCATTCGTATAAGCCTAAAGGTGTAGTCAGCTGATATCCCAGTGTTCGCTGCAAACTCACTTTCACAGCTAATCTTTTAACAGTCCCTCCAACTCCATCACACGGGCTCTTACCATGTGACGTAGCGAAACAATGCCATTCAGCCTCAACATTAAAGTCTTCAAAATGATATGAGAGATTAATAAAATTGGATTTATTTTTATATTGAGATGCAGCTCCATCACTGAAATGTTTAATCTTTTTAACATTTGGATGTTTTTCTTTTAGTTGCTAAATAATTTTTTTTAAATTTACTGCTACAGCGTTGTGAGTTAAGCATTCTGAAATTATCACGTAGGATTCATGAAGTATGTCGTTATCTTTTTTATAGTATACTACGAAAGGATGAAGAGTTACTTGCGAATTGTTCCAATGGTAACTTTGAATGGCATCCTGAATGATGCATGTAAAATTTTCTGCAAGTGACAAAGAACCACAAATTCTCCTGGACTTTAAAGAATTTATCTGCTAAAAATTTACATTGAGACTTTGCAGTAAAATCATGCATCAAAAACTTCAATAAATCTGCAGCTAATTTATCTGGTCGATACCGGGAGAGCCTTTTAGCCAAAAAAGATCAAGGCAAGGTTTTCGAGGTGTCGTGGCGATGTGGAGTTTCCAACCACTTCATGCGCGCCGGCAGAAATACCCGTTTCGCCGAATGGCGCTTCTTACATCGCGCTCGTCTCGATGTCCTGCCCCTGAATAAAGCGAGGCGTTGGGGCGAGGGTGACAAGCGCCGTAGGCGATGCGGGACAGACCTCGAAACTCTCCCGCATGTGATCGGCCACTGCGGCCCCCATGCGGACGCGATCCAAAGGCGCCACAACAACATCGTGGATCGCCTAGCCGCCGCGCACCATCTTCCCGGGGACATGCGCAAAAACAGGCCCGTAGAGGGCGCCGAGGGTGAATTGGCGAACCTCCGTTCCGACCTCGTCATCCGTGACGAGATAGGGAGGAGGATCACCGTGATCGACGTGACCGTTCCCTTCGAGAACCGTAACACCGCGTTCGATGAAGCAAGGGCTCGGAAACTAGCCAAGTACGAGGCCCTTGCAGAGAACCTCCGAAGGAGCGGTTAAGAGTTCACGGTGGACGCCTTCGTCATCGGTGCTCTCGGCTCTTGGGACCCCGCCAACGACAATGTGATCGGTCGCCTCAAAATCAACGCGAGATAGGCAGCGATGATGAGGCGGCTGATGGTTAGCGACACCATCCGATGATCCCGGGACATCTATGTCGAGCATGCCTCGGGCGTGCACCAGTATAACACCACAAGCACTGGCGCACGGTCACGGTCTACAGTTGGCGGGGACATGCACCCGCCTACAACACGAGGAGGAGAATAAGTTTTTTATCCCTTTGTCTTGTTTTCTTGTTTAATTGTCCCTCATTGTTTTTTTCGGCCTAGAAGCACTTGGACAAGCCGGCACAGGTAAACATATAGCGAAACTCCTGTGCCGGCGAAATATTTTAATCTTGAACCGGGGGATAGGCGGAAATGTCAACCACCCCCGGCTGACGAGGGTTGCTGGTAGGTTTTGCGTTATATAGCACAAAACCGCCCAGCGACCCTAATATTATTTTATTTTAAAGAAACGTACAGGGGGAATTACCCTCCTGCAAAATGTTAATATCTTGACGTGTCGGCCGCGGAAGCGAGGGATTTTCCCAAACAACCGCGCCCGACTAACTATACCGTAGTACACGCGCTAAAGGCGTGTTGGACGGAAGAGCGCGTGCCCGACAACCGTCCCGTCTAGCCGATGGAGCGCCGAGGGGTAATATCCCATCGACGCTCCATCGGCGGACAGATTACCGTAATAGCGCAGACAGGTGGGTTTCGAGCTACCCCCCTACCTGTTTTTCATTTGCCCAGGTAGGTCCTTCCTCCTGGGCAAACATTTGTTACCCGTCCGCGCCCAACACTAGTGGTGGGCGGGTGGGAAAAGAAAAGGTAATCTGCTAAAAATTTACATTGAGACTTTGCAGTAAAATCATGCATCAAAAGCTTCAATAAATCTGCAGCTAATTTATCGATGAAATCATAGACATTATCAGTGATGTTTTCCAAATTACTAGGATCCGTTGACGTCCATTTTTTATAACTAATGTCATCAATTAAATTCTCATCGAATAACTCGTGTAAAACAATTCTTACATTGCTCACTCCAGAACATTCATTACATTTGACTGTATAGCAAGAAAAGCTAGGATTTTCATATGTGATGTGTCGTAAAATTGTTTTGTAATCCTGTAAAAAACATCGAGTTTCACCGTTTTTTGTTAACCCTTTAAGTTGAGCTCCTGCAATCATTAGTTTGATATTCTGGTATATTTTGCATACACATACGGAGAGAGTTCCATTCCCACCAGCTAACTGACATTCGATAGGTTTGAGCTTAGCAAATTTTGAGAAACTTATTTCAGATTCAGGTGGAGCGAGCATCCAGCAGAGTTCGCCCTGGAATGCCGTGGGTTGCGAGGTGGTAAGGTTATTATCCCGCCCGCCGCGCGGTGGCAAGTTATCGGCTCTTGAGTTATGTAACTCTTTCAAGTTTAATAGGAGTAATCGCTTTTGCAAGTGAACTCGACCACCATCTTTTTTTACAGATCTATAATCTTTTTGACCTGGCATCATCCGACTGTACTCATCATTATAATAAAAATTTTTTACAAGTTTATCTGTTTCAGATCTGAGTTTCTTTCCAGGTTTAGGATTAGGAGTAGAGCCAATACCTTGCTCTTCGTGAAGTTTTTTAGCTATTCGAGCCTGGAGATAAGAAACTGAAAAACGTGATTGCAACTCGCGAGCGCTCCAATTTTTGGAAACCGAAGTCAATAGTTTCATAACCTCTGATCCGTTAGGAGTTCGACTAATCTGTTCTTTTAATTCATCGACAAGAATATTCAAATCATTAGCATCATCTTCAATTTTTAACTTACACACTTTATGTTCATAGTGTTTAAAATTTCTTGAATTTTTGATAATTTGTTTTTTATTGATTTCAGATCATGTGAGGTTACTGGTGATATGCCTAAAAATTCAATACATTCGTTCGTGCTAGATAATTAAAATAAAAATAAATATGTCTGGACCAAATTCTTGTTCAACATCATCATCACTTAAAACAGATTCACTTGGAGCAGTTTCCATTATCTCGTCGTTATTTTCTACAATGTTGCTACTAGCATTATTTTTTGCGTATGATTTCAATCTAGAAGTAGTGCATAAAAATATATTATTGACTTTACGCACAGAACAACCGTAGATTTTATGGTTTCTCTTTTGGAAAGGATTGCTGCAACACTTTCGATGCAATACCTTCATACCAGGGCTCATTTCCTTATTTCTTTTTAGAAAAGAATCGTTTTTGAAATGAATATTTTTTAAAAATAAAAAGTAACACTTACAACAAATTGCGAACAAAATATACAAATCAAACTATTAAATTAATATTGCAGGCAGGCGACATATGACGTAAATAGAAACCCACTTTCATATCGGGAACCGAATGGAACCGCAACAGATACGATACCTCTAGCGGCAGAAAAGTTAACAACATTGTGTCACTAGTATCTTGAAAATAGCATAATTAGGATGAAATTGTAGAGATTCAATTGTTTTCCAAATATCTGGGTGGAAATTGCACTTTTTGACGTTCAACGTGATAGAACTATAATTTCATGAAATTTTATGCCTCAAATTTTGGAAAAAAGTATTTTGCAATCAGAAATAAAAAGTAGCGTAAAAGGTAGCACGTACGTGATCACACGGCAGGGCACGCGTTCCCGAGTTGCACGGTGGGATCAAAACTTTCAAAATTCATAGTCAGTAAACTATTAAAGACACCACAATTTTACAAAGCGCAAAAGATTTTTTATAGAATTAGCTATCAAGTAAAAGTGCATTTAAGGAATTAAAAAGGGTGCACCGTGGTTAAAAATCACTTTGAAAAATAAAAATTGGTTTTTTATATATTTATTTATTATAAATTATTATTGTAAATATTATTTCCAAAAAGTTCAGACGTGATGTGAATCTTCATTGGTTTAGAACAGTAAATCATCAAAGACGTTGGTGTCTTATGGTAGGGTGCAGAATCAACAATGGACATTTGATTGGCCCTTATTTTTTCGAGGAAAATGTAAATTAACATACTTATTTACGACTATTGAGAGATGAACTACCTGGATTGATGGATGATGTTGACTCAGAAACGCGACGAAGAATGTGGTTCCTGCAGGACATTGCAGCACCATATTTCACTCGAATTGTAATGGCATTTTTGAATGAGCACTATAATAATAGATGGATTGGTCGACAAGGTCCGGTTAACTGGCCTGGTTGCTCACTCGATCTTTTATCTCCAGACTTTTTTTAATGGGGGTACTTAAAATAGTTTTCGAGCAACAACCCACGACAAGGGCAGATATGCAGGATCGGATTCGTCGAGCATGTGCCGCGATTCCGAGGCAAACTTTACTCAATACCGTCCGCCACTTTCAAATGCGTTTAACTTTGTGTTTTCAAGCAAATAGTCGTAACTTTGACATTTGCTTCGAGGTTAAATAAATATTTATTTACAGTAGTGAGATACCAGGGGACTCACTTTTAATAAAGCAACGCAGTGAGAGGCACGGGGACTCACGGTAAATAAGCACCCAAAAAGAAACAGAACTTACTACGTCCATGTCGTTGTGTCTGGGTAACGCTAGAAGTAAGTACAAACTTTTCAAGGTCGTTGTCACGTTGGGGTTGAATATTCCTCCTAAAAGTTCATTAACGACCATTATTCTATCAGACAATGCAATCAAATAGCTATCACAGGATGTTTTAAATTTTAACCTTGAAATGACCGCCTAAAGGTCATAAAAAAATTTCGAAATACCCTTTACGACGTAACATTTTCCGCTCTTTTCGAATCCGGTATCAAATATAGGGGTTCCCATAAAAAAAACACTTTGACCTTCAAATGACCTTGAAAGAAACGCTCAAGGTCACAACTAATTGCACAGACAGATGGCCCCCTTTGTCCTGGACAACTTTTGTCTGAACCGGTTTTTCCCTACCTGCCTTAGGTTTATATATATATATATATGTTTTGTGGTAATTTTGCGGACTTTTTTTTAAACAGATCGGTCATTTTGCGGACTTTTTGTCATTTCGCGGACCGTCCGCGAAAAGAAAGTATTTTTCTGGTCATTTCGAGGACTTTTTTTTTATACATGATGGGCATTATGCGGACCCTATGTTTTTGCTATAGGGAACATAATTTCGCACCAAACTTTAGGCACAACTAGGTCTAGGCGAGGTTTGGTAGGGTTGGGTTAGGATAGTTTTTAGCGGGGGGTCTGGGGGGCAGAGCCCCCCAGCGCACGCAGCCTAGTTAAGCTTGATAAGATCCAAATAGACCAAATTTAATTTTCCCCGAAGTCCGCAAAATGACCGATACATAGACGAGTTATATATAAAAAAATCGGGTCCGCGAAATGACCACATTACGTGTTTTATATATTATATATATATATAGTGTAAGGGGCGGGAGGGGGCGGAAACCCCCCGCGAACTCATTGTTAATTTGAGGACATGTCCTCGAAATAGCCATTTTGTATAGCTGTCCCCGGAGTGACCCTTATTCGCATACATATATATATATATATATATATATATATATATATATATATATATATATATATATATATATATATATATA
The DNA here is from genome assembly GCA_030407085.1 of Trichopria drosophilae. Classification (NCBI taxonomy): domain Eukaryota; kingdom Metazoa; phylum Arthropoda; class Insecta; order Hymenoptera; family Diapriidae; genus Trichopria; species Trichopria drosophilae. The sequence continues at coordinate 87,772,793 of CM059584.1, forward strand.
TTAAGGGGTGCTTCTTACTATTTTCTTTCGCTGGCCCTTTTTTTGGACGATGATCAGCTTTACTGGATGGTTGGACGAGATGTCCTGGATTCTTGTCTGGAGTTTGCGGGCGCCTGAACCCTTCTGCTGTCTGCATGAGCGTATTTATGTCTGACCATACTGTTTATCCCTCGCGTTAAGATTCTTCCTCTTCTATTTTAAAAATGGTGGATTTGTGTGTTGGACAGTTTTTAGAAATGGGATTCTTTAGAAAGCACGTATTAACTCTTATTTACAATTCTTTTACGTTATTGTTGTAATACCTTTTAAAAGATCCGGTATAGTAATCAGCCATTTAGAACATACCCGTTTTCTCTTTATCACCTTGTATTTTTAAGAAAACTTATAAAGAAGACGTCTTGATAGTCATGACCTTTTTTTTGAAGGAAAAGAGCGTTGCGGTAAGTTGAAGCGATTGTTTTAGAATTTATGACGGAAGATCGTTGAAAAACCGGTTGCACCTATCTATACGGTGATCTTTTAGGAAAGTTTTCGGCTTGGGGAACGCGTGCCATCTTCTGATTTATGGCTGATAAAAGTTAATAAAAAGGAAATGATCGGGTATACTTTTTTATAAAACATTTTTTTTCTGATAAAAAGAGCTGTTTGTTGCCGGCCCAAAATTCTTTCTCCAAAGGTGAAGAAAATAGTTGTGGTATTAAGATATATTTTTTAAATATTGAAAAACTAACATCATGATCACAAAATGGCGATCACAGTGAGAATTTATTTTTTTAAATAACAAATTTTTTTCATGAAAACTGCAAACTCTACAAAAAATGTTGTGAGAACAAACGTTTCTTAGAATGTGTCAATGAATATTCTCAAATTTTTTTCCGAATGTGTAGATACAATTCTTTATTTTTCAAAAATTAAGACAATCGAAATTGTGAAAAAAGTCATTTAAAAAATCTGAAAAAAATTGAGAGTAATCTTTGACTAATTCTAAAATATTTTTGTTCTAAGTATATTTTCTCTATAGTATAGTAATTTTATTCTCATCTACAAACCCATTGAGAAGGAGTTCCGAATATTTACAAAATTTGATAAACTATAAGAAAGAAACGCAGTGAGAAAAGAAGACCGGAGCTCGTATAAAATAAACGCAAACGTAAATTACTTAACGCATGATCTGGGAGACTCAGAACATAAAACTATCGCAAAACTTACAAACTAGAACGGAGACAGACCAAACTGGACTAGATATACGTGTACAATACAGCCGCGGAATGAACGTCGTTTCCACAAATTAAAGAGCATAGTAGATCGAGAGCGTGTAGCAGGCGCTGATTCGCTCTAAGAGAAAATTCTTCTCGGCACTAGGCTAATAGTGGGCATTCCGTCGGACTGTACAGCAGCGATTCCCGCGCATTGCAGTTGCAAAGAGAACAAGGCGCTGATGGGTTATTTGTATAACGGCGACCATCAATTAAAAAAGAGCGCGAATATATAGTTGCCAACCTTAACTGAACCTTTACTTTTAGATAGTGCACCGGCCGGCGAGGTAATATAAAGTATAAGCAGAATCGGCGACGAGGTGGAGAAGGAGAATAGAACCACGATCTTATGCCTACGAATGACGTTGATCGCGTTGAATTATTTTGGGCCTCCCCATTTTGTTGAATAAGAGATACAATTATAGTAAGGTGGTCCAAGGTTTATGGTAGATCGGATACATTGAAGTCTTGCACACGATTGATTTGAAGCCAGTCGTATGCTGCGTAGTCAATTGTGCTTTTGCATCCACATTCTAGGCGGGTAAACAGGCCTGGCCTATCACCAGGAAATCTTCCATTCAATAGAATCATTCCGTTATCATCAGTATAATACTTGCTTTCCACGTATATTCAGTTCTTTATCCAAAGACATTCTTTTTTTCTCACACACGCCATCCTCGAGGGGTAACATGTCATTTACACCATGCTCATCGCCGATTCTGGAGTTTCCCTGATTAAAATCGGCAGTTGCCGAAACTGTGTCCTTTCTCTATAATCTTACAGAACTTTTTTAACAGGCCCAAAAAAATCATCTTTGTATGTAAAGTAACGGGCTGCCACGATCATCTCAGTTTCAGCATTGCTCAATTTAATACATATAAGCTCAGGCAAAATGTCGATAACAGCCGTGGTAAATAACACAGGCCGATAAAATTTCAAAAAATGAATAACCCAGGAACCAGACAATACTTTTCTAAAGGTTTTTAGTGCGCTGAATCTAAATCTGGCCACAGAATTGCTCCATCACCATAGGTTTTCGAGATATCCTAACCTAAAAGTGCAAAAAGCACGGTTATTGGCTATATTCGGGTGGATATTACGTCGCGAATTAATTTTTTTTCGGAACTCTCGTTGCAGTATCTAAAAGTGGTAATCTTACCATTGAAAACCCATTTTGAGTTTTTGCGATATCTTTTTTTGTCTCGGAGATATCGTTGAATGAAAATCAGTACTTTAGCGTTTTCGTTCAAATCTTACCAAAACGATATGGCTAGCCTGAGAAGCATACATAATGTATTTGTTTGGTTTTCGAGTCGCCTATTTTGGACTTTCAGGTTACGATATCCCAAAAACCTACGGTGATAAAGCAATTCAAGGCTGGACCCGAATTCAGCGACTCAAAAAACATACAAGTACATTATTTATGCTTTCCAGACTAACCTCATTGTTTTAGTAAGGTTTGAACGAAAACGCTAAAGTACTGATTTTTTATTTTTTTTTTATTTATTATATTTTTTAACCGGCGGAATCGCCCTTTTACAAAGTTTGTTCATACATACTGAATAATAATTGTTATATTTGCGAGAGCTGCAGATCGACTTAAGAAGATGGCGCCATACTTCACATTTGTGTATGAAATGTAGGAAACTACAGAAACCTACACCAAGTGCAGCAGCGGTCATGAGTCGATTTCCGCCAGATAAACAATATTTTCGAAACGTAAACAAACAATGTGGCTCGTCTTACCAACAGCGAGCTGCTGCTTGAAAACGAAATCGAAAAATTGTTCACCCGACGGGGATCGAACTCACGACCTACGATTTCGTAGTCCAGAGCGTTAACCGCCTGAGCCACGAAGCCGATTTTCATTCAACGATATCTCCGAGACAAAAAAAGATATCGCTAAAACTCAAAATGGGGCTTCAGTGCTAAGATTACTACTTTTAGATACTGCAACGAGATTTCTAAAAAAAAATTAATTCGCGACGTAATATCCACCCGAATATAGCCAAAAACCGTGCTTTTTGCACTTTTAGGTTAGGATATCTCGAAAACCTAGGGTGATGGAGCAATTCAGTGGCCAGATTTAGATTCAGCGCACTAAAAACTTTCAGAAAAGCATGGTCTGGCTTCTGGGTTAAAAATCTTGTCGGCCTGTGTAATGAACTATTGCATGCAATAAGGATTCCACCCTTTGCAAGTCCATGTTTGCACTTTTTCACAGCCGGTGAGCGAATCTGTTGGTAATTATTTGGCAGCCATGATAATTATCATTATAATTATAATTTATTGATAATATTATTTTGCAGCCAGGTTTCCATTAAGCACAGAACATCTGAGGTTGGCCTTTCTGATGCGATATGCGAGGCATTTTTCGAGCCTCTACAATTCCAAAAAATGTTACGAATGGTCTGTGGCTTGTTCATATCGGGTTGCTATTCTTGCATGTGTATAGGTTGCTTGTTAGAATTTCGTGTCGTTGAAAAAAACTTGTAAAATACTGTTGAATTGATTTTGTAGTCTTAATATCTAAATTTTTCTTGGGACGTCGTAGTCCTTGTTTTGTTACTTTGTAATTCTTTAGGACTATCCTAGGATTCCCATATATTTCCGTCCTCGGTAGTCGGAGCATCAACAAGTTCCGCGATCTCTTCCTTCGAAAGCTGCTTTCCGTCAAAAAATAGGAGATAGTTTTATATAACTGCATTTATTCCTTTCTCCTTCAACAAGTACCGGCATTTAATTGCGTCTTTATTTTGCGATCTTTCTTCAGAGCTCACATCGTTGGATATTTTTGTATTATATTTTCGCAGGTTACTGGCTTTATAAAAGAATTCACTTTTCCAACAAGTTGCAATAAATTTAACGAGTATTGGTCAAATTATGCTCATCATTTGTTTACCCAACCGGTGCGTACTGTAAATACAGTACTCGTTTATGTTCGTTAACTTTCCTAGCAGCGGTAAATTTGATTTCAATGAGGACTCTGTTTGATTTTTCACTTTCTTCAATTTTATATATAATTTAGTTTTTCGACTTATTTTCTGCCATAAATTTTGCAAGGTCTGCTTCGAATGTTTGTAAAATGGTTCGTTGTGCGTTCTGTTGATGTTTTATGTTAGCAATATTTCATAGTTTCCGTAACTGACTTTACTGTTTTTAAAATTTCACTACTTACACTTAATTCTTCCAGTTTTTTAACGATGGCATCGTTCGTAGCCATTTTACGACACAAACACTCTATAGTTTGATATGTTTGCTATGCGTTTATGCTACGACCGATATGAGATCTGAGCTGTGCATAAACACGTCCGCAACCCACAACAGTTCAATCGAAACGGTGTGCATCCTCGTAGGTAACCTTTTTTCCTTGTAACAATAATATCTAGTCTATCTGGTGGTTTTGTATTCCGTGTACTTCTCCTTAGTGATTGCTTGTTATTTATTTCTATTTGCGCAGATAATGCGCAGTAATTTGTTTAGATTTTAATAACAACTTTTCTTCCGTAAATGGTATTGCATCGTTAGTTTCTATTTTTCATTCCCGTCATCCCGTTGTTTGTTATATGTTTTTTTATTCCACATAGCAGTATTCTATTGTATGATTGAGTTTATTGGAATTCGTACAAAATGACATTCCTTTAGAAAGGTTGTCTATAGGTTCGTAGTAATTTATTTTAATGACTGCCTTTGGTAATGTTAACTTGCAAATTGGGTTGTGAGGTAGTATGTTTCTGAACATGAGCTTTGTTTATAATTTCGTTATTGTTTCTGAACGTAATATAAGTTAATGTAGTTTGAGATAATGGGTTTTAGTTGAAAAAATCGTAGTCATGGTATGCTTCTTGTACTCTAATCCTGTTTTATCTGTTTGGTTTTAAACTGATACTGGTTTTCTTTTTCCTTGATTATATTTGTAGTATTGTAATTCAGTTGAAAATTCAAATTTAAATTAGCGCGACAATGTCAAGGTCTGTCGATTCGGTTGCGATAGTGCCAGTATCCAGACGGGAGATGCCGCATGTATCGCCCCTTTGACCAAGCGAGACTCACTTCGCTCCAGCACTCGATCGGGACGCAAGCTAGGATATAGACGATTGTAACCTTTTTCTTTTGCATTAAAATTTCTAAACTAATATTGAAGCGATTATTTACCACACATTTACAAATGCCTGTACCTTTTAATCCCATTATATTTTTTGCTGTAATATTCAGATTTCTTTGTTTTTCTATACTTTCTATTTGATATATACCAACTGGAATTATGGATAAAGCGTCTGCATTCGCATTTAATGTTCCAGATGTATGTTTTACATCGAACTCGTATTCTAATAGACTTTACATCTATTTTGCTACTCTTGAATTAGGGTCTTTTTTGGTTTTAGAAGACATAAGAGGTTTATGGTCCGTGTATATCGTGAGTTGACGACCGTAAACATAAGGTTTAAAATTACGGCTCGATTAATATATGGCTAGTGCCTCTTTGTCACATATTGCGTATTTTTTTGTACTTGTTTAGAACGTTGGATGTTTAAGCTATTGGTTTATCTTTTCCTACTTCACATTGGGACAAAACTCCACCTATCGCAAATCCTAATGCATCTGTTGATATGAAGGGTTTATTAAAATCTGGATATTGTAAAACAGGAGCGGTTTTCTCCAGTTAACTTATGTCTTGATTGAATCGTTCTCCTTGTTCTTCACTGTAGTCTCCAAGGTTTTCAAAAAAGTGGTCAAAATGAGAATGTAGGAATTTGAGATTCATTAAGCAACCTAATTGTTTAAAATTTTCTAACAATACTCCAACCAAATTCTGGTAATCCTCGCTTCTGTGATTTCCTAAAAAGTTCTAAGATACATTCTTGAAACTTTGCTACGCTACTTTTTCGGTGTGATTCATCTGTTTAATGAAATTTTTGTCTCGAAAGAGAGTTCTAATTTGAGGACCATCGAAGATACCCTATTTTAACTTCACATCAATAATCGCGGGAAACTTCTCTCCTAAATATTGAAAACATTGACCATTTTTAGAGCTTTGACACACTGCTTCATAAAACTAGCTTGATATGAAGAGGTGGTAGCAGAATTTTCGAAGGATCAATCAATAGTCTGCGTATAACGTTCCTTGATCCTGGATGATTATTTTCTAACAATTAGTTTCGCTCAAATAACATTACACTGCTCAACAAATTTGAAGCAATTTTGTGTTTCGGAGATGAAATGAGCTAATTTTTGTTAATTTGGGGTCGCTGTATCCGAATCCGATAATGAAAATTTTTTATTAGTTCTTGATTCCACAAAACACGGGGTCAACGTTCAAAAAAACACCGTTTGTGCCATGCTTGCGATAGTATGTCTTTCGACAGAAATAAGGTAACAGTTTCAGTAATAGCTTAAAATAATGCTTATAGCTTCTATTTTACGGTAAAAAATGTAATACAACCAAGTAAAGAAAATAGTGCTTTAAATGGCAATTTGTTTATATGCATGAAATGCTCGTCTCACCGTTACTGTCTGTATTTACTGCGTCATATCGCGCTGTGGATGAAGTCAATCGGAGCGCCCGGAAAGCGGTCTTAAATCGAAAGTTTCAAGTACAAAGATGCCTTATTCTTCATCTATTTCAGAGGACACTAGTAACTATTTTCTCCGCCAGGATTGCCCACGTAACCCGAGGCTTTATTTGGTATCCGCTATATAAATGAGATTCCGTTTGATATGCAAAAAGAATCGCTATTAGCTGTCGGCATCAATCTATTAATATAATTATGCTCAGAAGTATGTGTAGTTATGGTATATAAGCGAGTAATTTATAAAGATATCATTCATATAAAAAATTTATCTAATTTACATTTTAAATAGAAAAATGTTTCGCAAATGAAACATTTTAGTGTTGACCAGTGTTGTAGTATAGTTATGGTGCATATCGCAATAGAATAAACAAAATAATCCTTCAGTTTCGTTTTATTAACTAAAAATAAGTCAGATCTATTTAATTAAAATTATATGGCCAAACTCGGACATAATCGTCATCTTCGAATTTCATTTCTTTATTATCAATAAAAGACCAAACAATCATTATGTTATGAGTCAACCGACATAATAGGAATTCATTATCATATTTATCATATTTACATACGCTAATTTTATTTCAGATTGCCAATTTACCATATAAAACTCAACGAACGATATAATTTTACACCTAGACATAGATTCGCATATGACTCAACAATAACAAGATTCACATATAAAAGTTCGAAACGAATCGAAATCATTAAGGTATTAAAATAATTTGAAAATGGCTTATAACTTTTATTGAAAATGAGAAAAAAGAGAGAGTAATAACAATTGTCGCTTATGTAGAGCGTCGCTTCTTTAATTTTCACTTAGTATAAATTGAGTCGACAAATCACCAAATGCCAAAATTTACCCCGGAGCAATCGATTTGTAGGTTTCCGCATTCGTTTCCGCAAGTCTTCATAGCAATTCCAGCAAACCACGAAATTATTGGATTACTGCAATTGGAGTTCTTGGTCCCGCCATCGAAGCCGTCGTCATAAAATGCCAAGGATTAATGAGTTGACCACACGTGATTGATCGGAGAAGATGAGAATTTTACATTTCAACGCCATTGACCCTTTATATCGCAACAGTACCAATCTGCGTTGTCGGTAGAAATTTACCTCGTAGATACGGTAAAATGCGAAATTTCCATTACTCGCAACCCCATGGTCTTAGTCACGACCATTCTGATTGTGATTTTAGATTTGCACTCTGAAACGAAACTCCGGCGTGAGAAGCAAGTACAAGGGAACTACTTAGAATAACAGAGGAATCGGGTCGGTCTATGTGTGGTTAAATATATTTAACCCTATAAAGTCGGTTAATTAAATAGTACGCTTACATGGAGTTAAGATAAAAAAACAGAAACAACCTTATCACTCTTTGTGAATTCAAAGACAAAGGTAGTACATTCACCTGTAAACAAACAACCCGTTCTAAGAAAAACAGTAAAGTTGATTGTGAATAAAAGTGTTTCAAATGGACGCGTGCCAAGCAATAATATTCTGAATAGACTTAATTATAATACAATTGGTGATAATAGAACAGATAATATAAATAATCCAGTTGATGGGAAAGCAGAAAATTTAAGAAACTGTTTGGAAAAATTGAATACTTTAACAAATGCTATTGAAGCTTTGAATGAAAAAATAACAAGTGGGGAAAATTCTGTGAAACAATTAAAATGCGAAAATGAAAGGCAAAAAATTAGAATCTATCGATTAGAAAATAATCAAGCGCAACAAGTTATCTTGGGAAATAATGAAAATAGTGCCAACGTTTTAAATGATTCAGTTGATAGTATACGGAGGGTTCAGGGGGAGAGTAAGCCACTCGAATTTAAAGATAAGTGGACCTATAACCCAAAGGAAGTTATCGAGCAACTGGAACGGTATTTTGCGGTTAGTTCGGTATCCATGGAAAATCGAGTTGCAGTTGCGGAGTTTGCGCTGAAAGGGAACGCACGCAATTAGGTGGAGGCTATAGGCTTAGGAGGAGGAGCCAATAGATTTTTGACATTTTCGGAATTTAAGGATGCTTTTCTGGAAATGCTTTTTCGTTCTGAATGCAAGCCAAAAGAAATAGTCTAATAGAAAACATAATCCACAATTACGCGGTATGCGCTAGTTTTTCTTACGTTAAGTTAAGGAAGGCTATATACTGTCAAATGCTACTCAGGATGAAATAAATTTTGAAATTGTGCATCAATTTTCGGAATGAATTCGAGATGCTTTGGCGTATGCGGATTTTAATGATACTGAAAAAATACCTAGTATACTGCCGTACTTAGATATCGGTCGATCGGAAATGCAGGAAAGGCAAAGACGCTTTGAAAATAACTCGTATCAGAGAAAACCCGCTGAACCTGTTAGAAATTTCGGATTAAGTCGAAAAAATAATAGATATGAAAATCATCCTTATCCAAATGGTCAATATCGGTCGTTTTCCTCGAATATATGTAGAAATGATAATCGAGAATGATATCGTGATAACTACGCTGGGCACGAGTGGAATCAAAATAGTGGGGGTTATAGATTAAATATATATTGGATCGGGAATCGACTCAAGTTGATCAAGGAAACGGTATTATTGTAAGCCAAATGCAAAAAGGAAAACAAGGGAATGTAAATTTAGATGGGGTAAATGGAATAATTATCGATAATAGTAATGAGCAATGGGGTTCTTTAAACGCGCGAACAACTCAATGAGTCGGGTTAAGGTGTTGGGTTGTCAGAATGTGAATATAGAAGGGGACATGGCGTGAAACATATTAGGTATCATGATAAAGATAGGCAATCAAACGACGAAATAATTGAATTAACCTAATTTAAAATGTTAATAAACAAATATATGTCGCGTTAAGGGTTCAGATTTTAGTTATAAATACGATCTGTTTAGTGGTACCGCATTTAACGTCTCATTTTGGGAAATGATTGTCTGAAAGCTAAGGAGGCTATTATCGATTACGCTAAAAGAGCGGCTTTGGTTAATGGAGTACCGGTCGCGAAAATAAGGAATCTTAACCACTTCGCTGTGAGGAGAACAATCTGAAATGTGGGTAAAAAATGTTAAGAATTTTTTAACCTACCAAAATATTTGAGATTGGGTACACTTGGGTTTTCGGGATCGCTGATTACGAATATGAAGTCCATTTTTAAAAATTCAAAATGGCGGATCTAATATGGCGAACATATTTTTGAAATCCTTGGATTCCGTTGAAACCTGTTACGGGCTGAAATTGTTTCAAAGATAAGTTTATTTAACATTTCATGTCCTGAGTTACGATAATATATTCACATTTACAGAAATTTAATAAACTATCATACATTACATTTTTTTATGTTTTAAAACTAGATATGTCAGATAAGAGCAACACTACCCGAAATAGAAACAAAATTTGTTAACACTCCCTATTTAGAGAACGTCATTTACGCAAGTCATATTAAGAAGAATGCATGTTTGATGTAAATCTACTTGTTTTTTGTGCTTTTTATTAATTTCTTTGAATGTACGTCTACAGAGGTACCTCACACTGGAAGCCCACTTTGGAATGTGCGTCTATAGACGTACACTCACACTCAAGGGGTTAATGACCATGTACTATGTAAAGAAGTAGAGACGTTTAGAGAACGTGAAATAATATACGTTGATGTTACGTCTAGTCATGCGATAAATAAAACAAATAAAAATAATGCAAGATCTGATCGGTCTGGTGAAAATCAATAGGGTTAAATAAAAATCAACTTAACCACTTCAGTGGTAGCTGTATAAAAAAAAAGAGCCAGAAGTGGTACAGCCCTGTACTTAAGATATCGAAAAACGGTGAAACACGGGTTCCATTTTTTCCTAAAATATATCATTTAACATTTAATTAATCATTTAAAAAATCAATTAATATTTCACATTTATGTCGGCCATCTTGGATCCACTATTTTGAATTTACAAAATCTGACTTCAAATTCGTAATCAGCGACCCAAAAAATTCCCGAGTACCAACTTTCATCAAAATCAAGTAAATTTTTTACATTTATGTCGGCCATCTTGGAACCGACATTTTGAATTTCCAAAATCTGATTTCAGATTTATAATCAGCGGCCCCGAAAACCCCCGAGAAACCAGTTTCATAAAGTTTGGGTAATTTTTCGCATTTCGGTCGGCCATCTTGGATCCGCCATTTTGAATTTTCAAAATCTAACTTCAGATTCGTAATCATTTTCAGCTGTTTTCCGTATAAAGAAAAATGTGCGCCGCACATTTTAATAAATTTAGCAAATTTACAGCCGCCATATTGGATCCGCCATTTTGAATTTTCCCATTTTGACGACAGATTCGGATTCAGCGATCCAAAATATCTTAGTATACGAAGTTTCATGCAAATTAATTAAGAATTGTAAAGGTTATTGCAAAATGTACACATACGATCCATTACCACGTTTGTCAATAATTTGTGTTGTACATATATGATCCATTACCATTGAAGTGGTTAAAATAATTCATAGAAATCTTGACGAATCAGAAAACGTCTTCTCACGAAAAACCAATTCTGTAAAGGACGAAATAGAGAAATTTCTCTTAAACGAGTTTGAACTTTCAAACACGATCACTAGTGCAAGCATGATGCGACAATATTCATCATCAAGCTGATTTCACTCGTATACCCAGATTGCCCGAATGCCTTTCATTTGTGTATAGAAACATTCTTCGAAATGCTCAGAATAACAAATAATTATTATGGGACGCTTTTTTTTAAATGTACAGGAAAACGTTATTTTGAAAGTAAATATGAGATTTATAAAATGAAAACGGGAATATTTATAAATTGTAAACGTGATGTTCTAATTCAAATATCGTTACAATAAGAATATTAAGATAAGAAGATTATTACTTAAATATTTTACAAATCATCGTGTAATAAATAAAGGATAATTATCTTATTAAGGGCCCTCGAGCGTGTCGAGCGGTCCCGCCTGTGACGTCAGAGGCGAGAAAACTTTGCGCCGTGAAATTGGCGATTTTCGAGGGATTTTCGCGATTTTTTTTGCTGAAATCGGTTTCTCGTGTCGAGGAATAGCGATTAAAGTAGTATGGACAAGATTGTTAGCTTATAAAGAGGAAAAATAAAGCATCAAAGTTTGAGAGCGGCCATCTCTTCGTCTAACTTCAGGCGATCGACGTAAGACCTTCTCTTTCTAGGTTCCTCCGCTCACTCGCGCTTCGAGACTGTCTCACTTGCTCAGAATAGAAAGACACTCGCTCCCTCTCTCTCTGCTTCCGTACAAGAGTGCAGCGCGACGGGCCGTGCGTTGTCGTTACGAAAAATGCATGCATTTTTGCGAATGTCGCCGGGGAACAAAGTTCCGAAAATCAACACACCCCCCGACGGGCCAAAATTTGCATAAACATGGGTCCAGCGTGATTTTCTTCCCTTTGTCTTTGAAAATTTGGCAAAAAGAAAGCGAATTAAAAAATGTTAGACTCACGCAATATCGAAATTTTAGTTTTCGTTTTCTTTGTTTCCCGGCCGCGCAAATGGCACGATCTTTAAAAAATATGGATGCTTTTTAGAAACTAACACAGAGAACTGCAGATGGTGAGATACGGTATAAGTCATACGATATAATTTTGAAGGGTTACTTTTCCATTTTCGGAGGATAAAAAGCGAAAAAACTTATAGTCAATTCATCGCAGATCGAATAACTTTTGTGCACGACTTTTCAGTGCACAAAGTGAAATAATTGCCAAAGTAAAGCGCACAAGCGTCGAAAACTGTTCTTTTTTTTCAATAAATTAAAATTGATGTTTTTTTTCTGACATTGGACACTCGGTCCGTACAATTCAGAAAATTTTCAACAAATTTTTTAAAATATCGCATTTCACGACAGATGGCAAAGCGAAGATTTTTCGCAAAAATTGAGGATCAAGCTGTTTTTGTTTTTTCCACTTTATATTATGGCGTATGTCAACAAATAATTTTTATTTGTCCAAATTATTTTTTTTTCTGACTATTTTCAAATTTAGCGCACGAACCGAGTGTTGCCGAACGCCTAGCGGTGTTGCCAAGTTTCTTCCTGGTTACTGCGCGGCGCGGAGTACGGAGAGCCAACGACTTGGCAACAACGCTAAGCGTTCGGCAACACTCGGTTCGTGCGGTAAATTCGACGGAGCGCGGCATAAGCAGCAACAGCAGCGGCAGCAGCATGGTAGAAAAAGAAAATAATCGGTAAGAAATGAGAATTACACGATTGTAGATCCCTAGAATGTTTTATAATCGTATATGTAATTGTTTATTCTTTATTTCAGCGAAGAGGCTGCTCAATTGCCGGAGGAATCTAAAACGATGAGAAAATCGCCGATGCCGGCGCCGGGGCGACAAAGGCGAACACATGGAGGAGCCACCCCAACAGCAACATGAAATGCAAGGTATTTATTTCATGGCATAAATAGCTTCAGAATGATTTTTCATTGCGCAGAGTAATGCATGCTGATAACATATTGCATCTATATAGATTACGCAGAAAAATAATAAGATGATGGTTATGCGCTTGAAACTTTGTATAAACAGTCTGCAACTATTTGCACGATGATATAAATGGCAGATGTTGATTGGTGGATATTTAGGATCGCGTTTGTAGTTGAATTTTGAATGGTAAGCTACACACTGGGAGAAGGAAAATAGTAAAATATAAAATAAATAATAGTTATTTAGGATTAGTACATTTTACGATATTGTTCTGTCAGTAGGTAGATTACTGTTAAAAATTGAACTACAAAAATACGATGGTACATATCTACAATAAATTTTACTATTTTTTTTTATACAATAATATATACAATATATTTAAAATATTATTACCACTGATATATATACATATGTATATATATCAGTGATTATTACGTACTGTCATTTCGAATGAAAGGTTAGAAGTGTCCCTATGCCGAAGTTGATAATAGACTTTGAAAATCTTTGCGACATTCTCAAATCATTACACACACTCCGTCGTATGAAACTCTGCGACTAGTCGCTCGATTCCAAATTCATCAACAAAATCTATAGACGTATTGTTTTCAAATTATTACAAGATTTTTTAAAAGACTGTTATCGACTGCAGCAAAGGGAAACATTCTGACCTTCTATTAAAAAATTAACTATAAAAACAATTTTACTGAATCATACATGTAGCTGTCAATCCATTCACAGAAGTTTTTTAATGTATAGACGAGATAATTGTAATAGTATTGTTACATGTGTACGATTCAGTAAATTACAGAAATTGATTGTAGACATGGACAATTGTTTTTATAGTCGAATTTTGAATAGTAGATTAGATGTTTCCCTTTGCTGCACTTGATAACAGTCTTTTAGAAAATCTTGTGAACATTTCAAAATAATACATAAATGGATTTTGTAGTTGACTTTGGAATCGAACGACAAGTTGTAGAGTTTCATACGACGGAGTGTGTGTAATGATTTAAGTAGGTCGCAAAGTTTTTTCAAAGTTTATTATTGACTCGTGCAAAGGGTGTGCTTGTAACCTTCTATTCGAAATGAAAGCACGTAATCCTGTTTACAATCAAATTGTGTAATTCACTAAACCGTACACGTAGCTGTCAATCCACTCACGGAAGTTTTTTAATGTATATTCCAGATAATTATATTAGTTGTTACTCGTGTACGATTCAGTAAATGACAGAAATTAATTGTAGACACGTACAATTGTTTTTATAGTTAAATCTTGAATAGAAGATTAGATGCTTCCTTTTCGTAGTCGATAACAGTCTTTCAAAAAATTGTGTAAAATTCCAAAACATTATGTCGATGGCAAGTTTTATAGTGTCTTAGGACAGAGTGTGTGTGTAATGATTTGAGAATATTGCAAGGTTTTCCCAAAATCTGTTATCAACTCTGGCAAAGGAAGTTTCTAAACTTCTATTCAGATTTCAACTACGAAAACAATTGTACATGTCTACAATCAATCAGTGCCATTTAGTGAATTGCACTTATAGAATGCGTATCAGTTTTGGTTTATGTAATTATTGTCAGTAAATAATTTTTTAGAAATATTCATTTTATTTATTTATCTATATTGCTGTTTCAGGATCCTGAGAAGCACCCGGTGGGCCTGAGGATACGTGTCGGTAGGAGCTGACAAGTGCTCCGGGGGAGAAGACTCTTCAAAAAAAAAGAAAATAAAGAAAATGTAAATAAGATGTACAAACAATAATTTAGTTTTGTTAAAAAACATTTTAATGAAAAAAAAGTTCCAATCCTCCCTTTCAAATAAAATATAAAAAATAATATTTCCTTTTCCCGTGTTCTTCCCTTATTTATTTCCCGTGTTTATTTATTGAATGTGTGCGTGTGTGCTTGTCGCAATGTGTGGCTGTGCGGGTGGCCATTTAAAATTGGCAACGTCTTCAAAAATGTCCGTGTCGAGCTGCGGTTCGTGCGGTAAATTCGAAAAAACTCAGAAAAAAAATAAGCCACAACATCAAATTTAATTTATTGAAAAAAAAAAGTTTTCGACGCTTGTGCGCTTTACTTTGCGCGCTGAAAAGTCGACTATAAGTTTTCTCGCTTTTTATCCTCCGACAATCAAAAAGTAACCCTTCAAAATTATATTGCATGACCTACCGTATCTCACCAAATGCAGTTCTCGATGTATAACTTTCTAAAAAGCATCCATATTTTTTAAAAATCATGTAATTTGCGCGGCCTGGAAACAAAGTTTCGAAAACGAAAACTAAAATTTCGATATTGTGTGAGTCTAACGTTTTTTAATTCGATTTCTTTTGCCAAATTTTCAAAGACAAAGGGAAGAAAATCACGCTGGAGCCACGTTATATGCAAATCTTGGCCTGTCGGGAGGTGTGTTGATTTTCGGAACTTTGTTCCCCGGCCACATTCCCAAAAATGCATGAATTTTTCGTAACGACAACGCACGGCCAGTCGCGCCTGCACTCTTGTACGGAAGCAGAGAGAGAGAGAGAGGAAGTGAGTGTCTTCTATTCCGATCAAGTGAGACAGTCTGGAAGCGCGAGTGAGCGGAGCAACCTAGAAAGAGAAGGTCTTATGTCGATCGCCTGAAGTTAGACAAAGAGATGGCCGCTGTCAACTTTGATGCTTTATTTTTCCTATTTATAAGCTAACAATCTTTTCCATAATACTTTAATCGCTATTCCTCGACACGAGAAACCGATTTCTGCAAAAAAAAATCGCGAAAATCCCTCAAAAATCGCCAATTTCACGGCGCAAAATTTTCTCGCCTGTGACGTCACAGGCGGGACCGCTTCGGCACGCTCGAGGGCCCTTAAGAGTAAAATACCAATACATCCTTCATGGAGAAGAAAAAATTGAATACTTTAATTTCCAATAATAACAAAAGAACTGCAGTATCAATAATTTGGCAAGAGGAAACATTTGTTATGATTATAGTTAAAATTTCTTCGATTTTATGGAATAAGCGGGTAGTTACACCAACTACGTAAAAGTAG
Organism: Trichopria drosophilae; assembly: GCA_030407085.1. Classification (NCBI taxonomy): domain Eukaryota; kingdom Metazoa; phylum Arthropoda; class Insecta; order Hymenoptera; family Diapriidae; genus Trichopria; species Trichopria drosophilae. Next base: position 87,789,103 of record CM059584.1, read on the forward strand.
AAGGAGCAAACGTTACAAAAGGAATGAAAATTATAGCAAACCCAAGAACCCATCGTTAATTACTGCTATTTTAAATAGCCAATAAACTAGAGTAGCAAACCAAACTTTTTACTACATTTCTGCTCATGGTTTCTACAATTGCAGGAGTTCTCACTATATATAAAAACATATATGTTACATAATTTGGAGTTATTTCTCCTGTATTATTGCAAACATAAGAACTGAAAATTCATTGCACAAAGGGAAACGACTAAACTAAATAAATGTTTTTGGTATGCATTAAATAGACCTCTATCAAGCTGGCAGAGCAAGGTCGCCTAAAACGAAAAAAAATACTACCATAATTATGTGCTTTTTATGTGCTAATTATGTGCTCTAATTAAAAATGGTGGGCTCCTAACGTTTTTCTATTTTGAACGTACTCAAAGCCCGAAGTCCCGAGGTACCTTTAGAGCGTTCCGTTCGGAAATTTCTTTCAGTGTGCAACGAACGACGGAGCACCGATTAGGCAGTCTGCTGATATATGAGAAGATCGAGAAGAAAGGGGTTGCTCGTCGAGAGTGTGACTAACGTGTCCGCGCAAAAGGGGATGCGTCTGCGAGAAAATCGGGAATTCTGTTCAAATGCTTGACCCTCAATTGAGGGAGGTGTGATGAGATAATGTCGATGATCAAAATGGGAAAAAGAGAATTTGGATGCTCTAAGTCGACTCCTGACGATAAGACTGTTACCACAGCGCGGCTTAATCGGGATTTTCCTGGTGTTTAACGTGTTCTGGGTAAGACGGCATCTTCTCTAGACCTCTTGCTTGGTCATACTCAATTAATAATTCTTCAGTCCTTCCCTCAGAAACTTTTAGCTACATTTAGTGGGGGACAGATAAGTGAGATACTAAGTCACAATATAAATGGTGCGCAAAATTCGCACGAATGCAAGAATCTACTCAAAGAATATGCACAGATATATACTCCACCAAAGTGCTCGAAACATAAGAGTGCGCTTATCTGGATACCTCTTGATTCATAAATGAAAAGACGTACCGCATTAAGATTTTTATTTAGCATTTTTCATATTTTCTTTGAAAAATGTTTCTCAAAAATGCCGCTGTTCGGGAATTTAAATGATTTTGATAGATGGCGCTTGAAATTATTTCAAGCATCTTGAAATATTTAATTAATGCAAATACCACCAGTTGCTTATTAGGGTATAAGCCTCCAAATTCAAATTATTATTAACTAATGAAGTCTTCATATCATATTGATTTCCCTATATATTATTATTTATGATAGCACGTCTTTATTTCACGGACAAATAATCACACGAGAAAATATCACGGACATTTGATCACATGTCAAATTATCACAATGATAAAATATCTCGCATAAAAATATCACAATGACAAAATATCACACATTTAAAAATTTCCCCGTGCAGCCATTCATTTATGCATTATTAGGTGTAAGCGGAGTTCTGAGTGGTTAGGTTAGGTTAGTTTTAGAGAACGCATATGCTTTTTGGCATTATTAGTGGTGGGCAGAATTCTGAGTAGTTAGATTAGGTTAGTTTCATGACGTTGCCATTTCTCTGTTTCCCCCATTTTAGTAAACAAAATTTTATCTAAAATAATTCTCGTCACAATAACGAGGGTCAAGTAGCCTGATGCCAAAACATCCGGCGCCAAACCAGAGGGACCAAAATGTCCTAACTCCAAAATGGCGGCGTAAAAGACTGACATGGATTTCCGTGTGCAATGTTCAATGTTTTAGGGCTGGTTTTTTACCTCAGTGATATTTTTGTTTATGATTATTTGTCCATGTGATATTTTGTCGTGCGATCAATTGTCGTGTTCTATTTTGTCGTGTGATTAGTTGTCATGTGAAATAAAGACGTGGAGCCATTATTTATAATTTAGTGCCTAGTTACGTCATTACAAATATAAAATATTAAGAGATAAAGATCAAACGCGTTTTATGAATATAATTTGCGCATAGCGGCAAATGGAACTTGTTCTCTGCCAATGCCTTTTCAATCCATGTTTTATGTCGTAAAGATAATACACGCTAATAACAATATAAATAGTTCACATTCAATTGAACCATCGTAAATAATAATTGAAAGAAAATTAATTGGCCATTGCAGTTCTATTAAAAAATCTTTCAATTTACCACGGACATATAATCCTGAAGAGGACATCAAATTCAATGTCGAAACGTTGGCTAATTGGAAGATTGATTAATGAAGCCTCTATTAATAATTTATACCCTTTAAGGATATGCAATAGTGATAGAAATTCGATGTAATACATGGCATTATGAGAACTTAATTCAATTTTATTCTGCTGCAGGTAAACTGTCATCTGAGTATGCTAAACGTGGCAATTTGACGGTAAACGCAGGAATCAACGAGTTCGTACAACAATGGATGGCGTGTTCACCCACTCGATCCTTAATTGAGATGGCAATACAATGCTTTCGATATTTTATGCAAACAGATATTCAGTACTGCACTCAAATTCTTTTTGATGCAAGTAATGTATATACGTCTAATTTCGACTGGGTAGTAGCTCATATTGCAAGCTGCTTTCCAGACATTATAATTACAAGAGTTTTGAAATCTGGCCTTCAAGATTTTTGCTCTAGTGGTTTTATGTATGACATTAAAAATTCCAGACTGAATTCACTTGTTGAAATTCTTAGCTATTTAGCTGGTAGTCATTTTTTTGCCGTACGAACAGCATTGTTAAATTTGTTTGCAGTAGGTTTCAAGCAAAAACTTTATATATTTGTATATACTCTACTTTATTTTATTACATTTGTTATATGATTTACAGGCTAGCTTGGAAATCATAAATACTGAAGAAGTTACAAAGATGCAGAGACTGGCCACAGTTCCCTTTTTATTAAATTTGTCGTCACTTTCACCTATACTTCTGAGAACTTTAACTAGCGATATATTACAAATATGTGAGTTACCAGTTATACTAAATTCAAATAATAATGTATAAATGGCAAAAATAATCTCTATAAAATAATTTTATTGTTTTTTTTTATTTTCAGTAAAACCGCATATTATTCATAAATTGTCATCACTAGCTGTTGAATGGTGTAAATATTTTGGTGATCGACCTGAAACGCTAATTGATCTAACTTGCCAATTGGTGTTGGGGTGCGAGCAAGGGGCATTCCAAATAATAACTATTTTATTGGATGGAAGTCTTAATTCCAGTAAAATACAACATCATAATAAGATTTGCACACAAAATGTGAAGAGAATTTGCCGCGAAATATTGGAACTTATACTTGAAAGACTAGATGTTTTGATAAGAACTCATGCATCCAAAACTTCCAATATAACTGTATTAATATCGATTAAACAGGATATGCCATACATCATTCAAATGTTATTAAGCGATCAACCACTAAAAGTTCAAACAGCGTATAGATTAATCTCTCTTGTCGCTATTAGAAGTCCAAATGTGTTAATCACATCGGCTTCATTTTTATTACTTAATGCCAAAACCGAGTTTCAGTTAGCAGTTTTACTTCGTCTTATTATTACTAACTCGCATACATTTTGTCGGAAGAAGTATGAATCTGAATTAGCAATTGAAAATTGTATCTTGTCCAAAATTATTCAACAAGCTATTAGGGATGTACAGCATTTAAACACTACAACAAACAAGACATTGTCGCAAATGTTTAAAAATTTACGAACTCTTCTAAGGTACGCTATTTATTTATTACCAGCTATTTATTTATTACTAATGTTCGACCAACAGTGATTACATGGTTCCAATCAAATATTGTGTTTAAATTTTACAATCTATTATACACACAAATTTACTATGTCCTATATTTCGACATCCCGGATGTATACATTTATCTTAAAATTCTACCTAGAGGCGGCAAGATGATCGTGCGGGCTAAGGCGTTAGTCTTCGAAACCCCGTCTGTGCAATTTTCTCTGATTACGTCCAGTGTTTGGAATAACCAGGGAACCTTGCTGTGCGAAGGTACGAATTTGGAACCGCTGCCGACCCTCGTCGGCATTTATCGGCGCTATCGGCGTCTTATCCGCGGTTGGTGCGTCGTAGGTGTTATTTGGAATAAATATGGGATTCCCCCGCGTCGTACTCGCTACGGCACAGACCGCCGAATCTACTGGTAGTATCGATATTGGGGTAAAGGGGCTGGTCCTGGGTGAGCGTTGTGTGTGTCTGCCCAGTTTGTCATGTACCGTTCCTGTCTTTGTCCTGTACATATCGCCATTAAAGCGGGGGAAATACTTTGTCCTTTGTCTTTTATTGTGAACATTTATCGTATACCTATGATTTTTTGACTTGATTTATTATTGACTTTTCTTTTTCATTTTCTCTCTACACTTTTCATCCACTCAGATCCTCTACCATCATCGCCTGTTACTTCCTATTACCTCCACTTTACCTTTCATTCTTTCCATACCCTCCCACTTTTTCGTCAGGTGTTCCAAATTCTCCTTTCCCGTCCCATGTTTTCTATATATCTCTTGAAACGAAAAAAGTAATACAATCATGAAATAACAGGATGAAATAATACAGATTAAAACTCTTATAAAACAAAAAATACAAAAAATACTGATAATGGACACATTAATCAATTAACATCTTATTGAATACATTCGTATTCATTGTTCGAATTTTTTCTTAATTTCAGTACTTTTATTCGAACTTTAGGAATGGGTAGGGAATAACAATTTTTTTAAATCATAAGTTGTACAAAAGAAAACCCTTCAGAGGTAACATGTTATACTTTCTTCTAAATTTTAAAAGTTTATAGCAAATATTATTAAAAATATGAAAATTGGCAAAATGTATATTCTAATGAGGGTTACAATGATAACCGAAACGTTAAACATGTCATTTTCTGATATAAAAGAATATATTTTGAAGATACTTTTCACTTACGAAAATGGACTCAGAATAGAGGAGATTTTTTATTATATTCTAGGTATCTGTTGCATTCCTCCCATTCAATATCTACACTCTACTCTTCTACACTTCTCATTTTCACATCTCCACCTAGTATCATTTTCACTTTATTTTCACATTTCTTAGCCTACTTTATATAACTTGGTATACTTATCTACCTTATAGATCAGTAAAATTAGACATTCGGCTGGACAGTGGTATACATTTTGATTTTTCATTTCGGACATGTTGGGGCATTAAGAAAAGCTTATTATCATGTGAACAAATTTCGGGGTGGGGGAGTGAAATTTTCTTGTTTTCGGCATATCTCCGTCAACTTTCATCGAAAAGGGACGAATAACCTCTCATTTTGTAGCTTTTTCAGGCCATACAACTAAATATTTTGAATAGCTTTTACCTAAAATAAATATTTTTCGAGATAGAGCTTGCGGAATGGGAAAAAAATGAGATTTTTTTGCATATTGTTACGTGTACCGCGCGTTATTCAGTAAATAAAACATTTTTATATAAATGAAAGTTGTAGAACTGTAAAAAATGAAGAAAATGGGTGGTCATATGTTGGAATTCGTTGGAAATTAAAGCCAGAAGAGCTTGGGGAAATCTCGCTTATCAATGACCTGCGGCTCGTTAATGCGTCCCTTCGAGTTGAGCTTGTTGAGTCGAGTTGACCATAATATATCCGAACGGCAATTATGAGGAGAGGGAAAAGAAGAGGCGATACTGCGGCGCAGTGTTTCCGATATCTCTTACTCTCTTTCTGTACACTACTAACTCGAGTTAGGAAGATATGCTGAAAGTTTCAGCGCAAAATATTGAAAATTGAGCCGTTGGTAGCATATCTTTTCCCTCTCCTGCATAATTATCGTTCGGACGCTTAGGTCCCTTTCTTCAGAACGCGTCACATATATATGTATATGGGACGTTTTATGTCAACCGGATAATCAGTGTACCCAAAATTTGAATTAACGCAGCAGAATACTAACCTTTTGCGGCATACATTTTTCTTTAAACGAAAAACAGCTGAAAATTATTATTCGGGGGTTTTCGGGATCGCTGATTACGAATCTAAAGTCAGATTTTTAAAATTCAAAATGGCGGATCCACGATGCCCGACCAAAATGCGACAAATTACCCAAACTTGACGAAACTGGGTTCTCGGGGGGTTTCGAGGTCGCTGATTACGAATCTGAAAAAAGATTTTGAAAATTGAAAATGGCTCATCCAAGATAGCCGACGGAAATGAGAAAATTTACTTGATCGAGATAAAATTGGGTGCTCTATGTACTCTGAATGTTAAATGTAGAAGTCTGTGATCAGGTAATTTTCACTTTTTGTTCGACCATCTTGGATCCGCCATTTTGATTTGTCAAAATCCGAGGTCAGATTCATAATCAGTGACCTACAAAACCTCTGTAAACTAATTTCAGCATTCATCTGACGATTCTTTTTTAGATCATGACGATTTCGAAGTTTCAGCCGCCATCTTCAATCTGCCATCTTCGATTTCATCAATCTATCTTACCAGTTTGTTGAAGACGTCAGAAACCAACAATTTGAGCCCAAATCCAATCGAGTAAAACACCAATTTTCTTTCCCACGGGTGTTTTGATTCGAATTCTCAATTTTTGTTTGGTTTCCAGCCTCAACTTAGAGCCGACATTATGAAATTTTCCAAAAAACCCCTTTGCCCCATAAAGGGCGGTCAATAAGGAACATTTTAAGCCCAAGATCATTAAAATCCATCGATTAGAATTTTGGGCAGAGCTTTTATCCGTTTGACGTGAAACGTCCCATTATAATATATTTTTTTTATTTTTGAATATTATTATAATGATATCGTTTACAAAATTGCATTATCACATAAATGATATTCGTATAATAAAAAAAGAGAAAGGCAGAATTATATGTCACATTGAAATATGTTCGTGGAAAACAAAGGAGATACTTATTACGATTTTATTCCTAATATAAATAATGTATTCCAGAAACAAGAAATGTTGAATACCATCTTGAATATTATTATTTTATCTATTCCAGAATTTCGAATAAATGCATGTAAGATTTTTTCTTAACGTCGAGCAATTTTAGATTACGCAATATAAAAATATATTCAAATAATGGTTTTCACCTTAGCGAAACATGTCATGAATTTCTTTACTACACTAATCCTTGCATCAAAAATCGTCACATATATAATATTTCAATTAATCTATTCATTCGCAAATACTTATCATCCAACATACTAATTCACACTATATTTACATCAATTATCCATCCGATTATAGTCTATAAAATGTTATCACATATTGATTGAATACGAAAAGATGTATCAAAGGCTACAACTTATTGATTTCAATATTAAACTGAAGTTAACGAAAATCTATTAAAGTCAATTATTTTGTGTTTTCCTTTTTTCGTCGTATTTTCAAAAGAGGATTTTCACTATTTATTACTCACAAATTCGTCGAAGGCAACTTGATCATAGATGGAATTAGAGAGAACGAGTGCACTGTCCACAGGTTGAAGCAATATCGAATGTCTCACGTGGTTGATGCGCCATGTCGTTAACATAACCTGGTACCGGCATGAGGTTGAACTAATCTCGAATTGGTCGTGTGCATAATTGGCGATGTATCCATAAAATGTTCATATTTTTCTATGACAGAAATAATTCGCCAGACGAGGTTTCTTTTCACTTAAAATAAATAGTGAAACATCGATAGATACCTTGTACTTCGGCAAGGTTGCCGAAGTGTAATTTGATCACACGTTGTCCAACTTGACCAGTGGACCGGGTGTAGGTTTAACAGCTTACACTTGATTGTCTCCAAATAACGAGTAGCCTTCTTTCTGGTCACTCATGATGGCTTCCTTTATCACAATTATGAGGAAAGAGGATCGATGCCGAGCTTTCCGGACCATGAAGAATAGTGATCCTAAATCACGAGCCCACATCCAAAATGTCCGATATGAGGCGAGACTCCGAATCGTGGTGTTGTCTCTTCGAAATACTGGAGAGAAGTCTCTCGGTGTTCTTCTTCATTCCTACTCTCCGGTTATGCCACCGACCTCCCCACTCATGTCGCATACTGCGGCATTTCCATGGCGCGACATTCATCTAGGGTTTCAGACTACGGCGTTCCCTAATCCCTAGGACTCTCTCATTGGCGGTCCGCTTATACCGCGAACTTACATATTAACAATAGATCTCGCTTTCAATCCTTTTTTTGTGTCTACACATTTCTATTAACTCATTTTGACTACCACGCCATATATGGGTGATTCTACTGAAAGGGACCCAGATACTTGTCGCCACCATCATGTTGTACTTTCGCATTCCAATTTTAACATAATATATATTTTTTTGCAGTACGGTGCAAATTATTGCATAAACCAGCACATATTAACTATATTTTTAAGAATTTAAAGATAGTATATTTTTGTTCTTAAAACAATTTTTCCTAAAAATAGCACTATAATATATTATTACGTTTAAAGTAACTTAGAATATAAATAAAAACTTGCACAGCATTAACTGTATGTTTGACTATAAAGATTATTATGAACTTTGTAAATTTTTTATAATTTATTGTGTTTTACTCTTTTTAACTTCTTAAATTTGTAGGGATACCACCCTGATTCAAATTTCGCGCGCATAATGAACGTTCGGATTTGGCGCTTTATTCCTCTGCGGAGTATGGTTACTGGTATGAAGCGAAAGGTGGCGCAGATATCGGAGCCGCGAATCAAATTATAGCTTGTCACGTGGTGTTGCGAATGAAGAAGGGCGAAATGTATGTGCGTGTGCTCTATACAATTGATAGTAAAAGATTATAAATTGGCGACAAGCGCGTGTTCGGCCTTCTTTGGTGCGAAACGACGAAACCATCGGCTTGGTAATTATACACGAGTATTAATTTGGTGTAACCTCGTGGCGTGAGAGCAAAATCCCGATTGGGATAAGTGGCAAAATTTATTGGTTCTTCTTACAAGTTTTCAAAAATTGTAGCCGTTTATATTGTCATGTCGCTTGTTTGCTTCTAGTATTACTGAACTCCGTCGGCCTTAACAGGGATACAATTCGGACCGAGTGGACCGCGTTTTGGTGGACCATCCATTTTCCATATTCTACGGTTCGAAGGGAACCGCATCGTTTCACAGATTTGTGACCTCTAGTGACATTCGGCTCGTGGCATCAAGTGCAGCAATTAGACGCAAATCAAGGAAATTCGGATCTCTATGCAATTCGAGTGCCGTTGAGACGAACTCCGATTCCTTGTCCAGGTGCTAATTCCAGAACGTCAGGAGAATCTCGTATCGTCAGATTACGAAGATATCATCCAGAAGTAGAACTTCATCACAGTGCTGATTCATCACTTCTGCTGGTTCATCACTTCATCATCTGCAGCTGCAACAGCCGTGAAGTGCCAGCAATACCGTGGTCGCCATCCAAGAAACTCAGGTATTTACGAAGTGTCCCGCCGACAAAACTAAGAACGACATCACCGCACTGTAACAATTCGATACCAATTCGTGATATATTCGGTTTGGATGAAAGAAACGACCACAATCAATGCGTTATTCCAGTTTCATGTTTTTGAGTAAATTGGTGTGGTATCGTAATTGAAATTGAGCGACTGGATTGGAATGACGACGCGTGTTTCTTTTGCTAAATTGGACGCTTTGGTGCTAAGTAGTTTTTTTGTGTTGAATACGACCCTTCTTGTTGCATTTAATTTAAGAATCTTAAGACTCTCTGTATAGTATGTTCTCTTGTTTTCGCATATTCGATTCTATGTTTTATTATAAGTGACTTGCGTACGAACAGAACGGGTTAATTAAACGCATATGAAAAAGTGACACCGTTAGGCGAGATTGTTTGTATGGATGTATGAAGCCTATTCGTATTGAATATTCAATTTCATCCATTCAAAATCATCGGATGACCTATCCTTGTCGAAAAACCTTGCTCAGATTCACGTAAAGTGAACCTGACCCTGCTGTAAATAATACATTTTGTTTGTGGGTGCAAAAAAGAAAAAGGAAAGTATACCGAATTCAAATAATTTACGTAAGGAAATAAACACAAATTTCATATTTCTTGGCGAGTAAAAATTCTTTTCATTTTCGAAGCCTTGGTTCTTGGTCAGTAACAAGGTCATTTTAAGCATATCAACAGCGCTACATGCACATTGCACGCATCTTTGATGATCTTGTATGAACAAATTCTTAGCTTCCACTATATCCGTCTTTAATATTAGAAGCCATTTAGTTAGGTATCACACTGTTTTTCCTGGCGTACGATTCATTTGAAATTTACTACGAAGCTATTTTTGAGGACGCTGATTATAAATCCGAAGTAAAATTTCAAAAATTAAAAATGACGGATCCAATATGGCGGGAAAGTTTTACAAAAATGGCTTTTCATTGTTTGGTTAATGTTACTCGGGGAATTTTCGAAGTTGGCGATTAAAAAAGCGAAATCGGTTTTTAACAATTCAAAGTGTCGGACCCAATATGGCGGATGAGTTTTGCAAAATTAAACGAAATTGCTTGAAACTGTGTACTGTGAGTTTCTTAAGGTCGCTGATTACGAATCTGGTATCAGATTTTAAAAATTAAAAATGGCCGATCCAATATTCGATCCAAGAATAATTTTGAATTTGAGCTCTACGAATACGAAATCCATTTTTGTAAATTAAAAATGACGGATCAAACAAGGCCGATGAGTTTTTCATAATTTAATTCTTTTTTATTGAATCATGTTTCTCATGACCGCCGCTGTACTTGGTGTAGGTTTCTGCAGTCCTACATTTCATACACAAATGTGAAGTATGGTGCCATCTTTCTAAGTCGATCTGCAGCTCTCGCAAAATCATAATAAATAATACGGCAAAAACAATTGAGTAAAAAGGGCGATTCCGCCAGTTAATTAAGAAATAAAAAAATAAAAAAATAAAAAAAAAAAAATAAAAAAAAAATTATTGGGTTAGCCGTTTGCGAACCTAAAGACAAAATTAAACAACTTAACATAACGAATTTCAAATAATCGACCAACAATAAATACAAACAATAGTATATTATACAAAATACATTTATACATCATATAGTATACAAAAATATTTAAGTGCCAATTTATACTTGGGGGATTTTGGAGTGGATGATTACGAAACTGATTTCGGTTCACCATATTGGATCCGATTTTTTCAATTTTGACGATTTGATCTCACATTTATAAGCAGTGACACCGGGAATGCACATATATCAAGTTTTATATAAAAATACGATCAAGTTGTAAACTTTTATCCTTCTTATTGGAACAGCCAATTTGAATTTTGAAAATTGCTCCTCACATTTGTAATCAGTGACCCCGCAAACCTCATCACACAAAGCTTTATAGAAATTCGACCGTTTTTTACATTTTGGGTGGTCAAATTGGATCCGCAACTTTCAATTTAAAAAATTTGACGACGGATTTATTATCAGCGACCCCGCGAGTATCAAATTTGGAGTTAATCAGGCAAAGATTCGGACTTTGGTCTGTCATATTGGATCCGCCATTTGGAATTTTGAAAATTTGGCAATACATTTATTATTAAGGACCTCGAGAACCTTCGGATAACAAGTTTCGAGTTAATCAGTGAAAATTTAAGAATTCCATCCGCCATATTAGATCCGCCATTTTGAATTTCGAGAATCTGACAACGGATTCGTTATCAGAGACCTCGAAAATCCCCCGAGTAGCAAATTTGAAATTAATCGGATGAAAGGAATAATTCGGACACAATGTTAAATTGTTCCGGCGTGATGGTCGTGCGGGCTAAGGCGTCAGTCTTAGTCCGCCCGAAATGAACGTCGCGAAGGTCCCGAATTGGAATCCCCGCCCGTGCAATTTTCTCTGCTTATGTTCAGTGTGGAATAACTGGGCAACCTTGCTGGGCGAAGATACGAATTTGAGACCGCTGCCGACCCCCGTCTGCAGTTATCGGTACCATCAGCGTCTTATCCGCGGTCGGTACGTCGTGGGTCTTATCTCGGATAAAGATGGGACAAGACCAGCGTCGTACTTGCTATGGCACAGACCGCCGAATCTGCTGGTGGTACCGATATTGGGGTAGGGGGGACTGGCTCTGTGTGGGTGTTGTGTATCTGTACCGTTCTGTCTCTGTCCTGTACCTCTCCACCTGAGAGCCGACCCGCAAATAGACTAATCATTGTCATTAACGCGGGGGAAAAATACTTGTCCTTTTGTCGTAACACAATGTTAAATGCAAGTCAATACATTAACATTTAAGAAAGGCTATAACATTTATAATAATCGCAATGAATTTTGGGCAACTTCACATTTTCCCTTTATATTGTATCGTTAATGTACTTCGCAAATAAAAAAATTATATTTTAACAAAAAATGTTTTTAAAAAAATTTAGCGGAATCTGGTCTTCTTCGGTAGAATTAACCATATATATAAATAAATATGTACAGAGGTTGCTTTGGGGATAAATTTTGTGAAATACTGGCAGTTTCGAGGAACTTTGGCAAAAATAGGTAAGAACTAACCTAGGTCTAGTAAGGTTAGGATAGGTTTATGAGGGGACTGTACATACATAAATATGAATATGAATAAATTTATTAAACCTTGGTCGCAGCATGACGCTGCGTTACCCTTAGGATACATACATTTTCTTTCAAATATTTATTTATTTACAATCATAAGTAGATTTTTCACGAAATGAAATTAAGTTCTCGATTAACATTTAATAATGTAAAATAATATTAATAATAACAATAATTCCAACTAAATATAAGTAATAAGTGGCTGTGAAAATAAGGTACTTAAAGCAACAAAGCCAAAGTCATCAAAACCAAACCAAACCGGGTGGGATAATTGTTGCTTTTTTGTTGCTAATTTGTTGCCCTAGTGGCGATTTTGTTGCTCCTATATTTAAAAAAAACCTTAGGGTTGGCTGGCTTAAGAAAAAGCTACCCAACCCATCGTTAAAAAACACGCACAGACGGGATAAAATAAACAACTAAAAGCATAGGAATTTGTTGCTTATTTGTTGCTTCAAGAAAAAAATGATCTAGACACCATTGCACCTATTTCTGACCGTGTACCAATTACTGACAAATGTGAAAAACATACACAGATATCGAAACCAACACAAAAATGTTGGGAAATTTATACCTTGGTTATTGCTAATTTGTTGCCCTAGTGAAGATTTTGTTGCACCTATATTTAGAAAAAAAACTAGGGTTGGCTGGCTTAAGAAAAGCTACCGAACCCATCGTTAAAAAACAAGTAGAGACGGGATACAATAAAAAACTAAACGCATAGGAATTTGTTGCGTATTTGTTGCTTCAAGAAAAAATTGATCTAGACACCATTCCACCTATTTCTGACCGTGTACCGAATACTGACCAATATCGAAAACATATAGATTTCGACAAAACGGTCGGTTTCCGGCCGGAAAGGCACTAGCAACAAATTATTTATGCTACTAAAGATATCACATTTTATTCCCCTGACTCCTAGGAGTAATTTGTATATCATATATTTAGTTTTGATGGAGTGCAAACCGGAACTAAACCCACATATTCGAAATTAAATATGTGAAATTTCGTGCGTGGGCACCGTTTCCGGCCCGAAAGGCACTAGCAACAAATTATTTATGCAACTAATTATATCAGATTTTATTCCCCAGACTCCTAGCAGTAATCTGTATATCATATATTTGGTTTTGATGGGTTGCAAACCGGAAATAAACCCACAAATTCGAAAAAAAACGTGAAATTTCGTGAATTAACTCAGTTTTCCGCCCGATAGGCACTAGCAACAAATTATTTATGCTACTAAAGATATCACATTTTATTCCTCAGACTCCTAGGAGTGTGCCTTTCTGGGCGAAAACTGGGCCAGTTCACGAAATTTCATGTATTTTTTCGAATTTGTGGGTTTATTTCCGGTTTGCAACCCATCAACACCAAATATATGACATACTAATTACTCATAGAAGTCCAAGGGATGAAATGTGATATCATTAGTTGCTTAAATAGTTTGTTGCTAGTGCCTTTCGGGGCAAAAACTGGGTCAATTCCCGAAATTTCACGTATTTTTTCGAATTTGTGGGTTTATTTCCGGTTTGCAATCCATCAAAACCAAACATAGGATATTCAAAATACTCCTCGAAGTCTGAGGAATTAAATGTGATATCATTAGTTGCATAAATAATTTGTTGCTAGTGCCTTTCGGGGCAAAAACTGGGTCAATTCCCGAAATTTCACGTATTTTTTCGAATTTGTGGGTTTATTTCCGATTTGCAATCCATGAAAACCAAACATATGATATTCAAAATACTCCTCGATGTCTGAGGAAAAAAATGTGATATCATTAGTATCATAAATAATTTGTTGCTAGTACCTTTCGGGCCGAAAACGATGCCCACGCACGAAATTTCACATATTTAATTTCAAATATGTGGGTTTATTTCCGGATTGCAATCCATAAAAACAAAATATACGACATTCTAATTACTCGTAGAAGTGCAAGGAATGAAATATGATATCATTAGTTGCTTAAATAATTTGTTGCTAGTGGCTTTCGGGGCCAAAACTGGGTCAATTCACGAAATTTAACGTATTTTTTCGAATTTGTGGGTTTATTTCCGGTTTGCAACCCATCAACACCAAATATATGATATACAAATTACTGCTAGGAGTCTGGGGAATAAAATGTGATAGTGTTATTTGCATAAATAATTTGTTGCTAGTGCCTTTCGGGGCGAAAGCTGAGCCAGTTCACGAAATTTCACGTATTTTTTCGAATGTGTGGATTTATTTCTGGTTTGCAATCCATCAAAACCAAACATAGGATATTCAAAATACTCCTCGAGGTCTGAGGATATTATGTCGGGTTATTTGTAAGAATGTACCGCTTTACCTCAAGAATAAGGTGAGGATGCTAGGAAGTGTAAGAACTGCGGTTAGGAGTATTACTTCTCTAACTCTGCATTACCCAGTGCATAATTCCGCTAAGTTTAAAAGTGCGTTTTCGTATATTTCAGCTAAACTTTTTAATACGTTGCTTTAATTATAAGGTCCAATGTAAAATCCCCGTTTTCTTTCTTATCTAAAGCTAAATTGCATCTGAAAGCGTTATAACGCCGTAAATAGATGGATAGGTTATATTCGTTACTTACGAATAGATATGTTCTCGGGCTATTAGTTGCGTAAATAAATTTAACATAAATTTGTAGAAATTAACTTCATTAGTTCATAGTATATGCGTTTCACCGATAATTATTAATTATTATTACCATTATTCAAAATAGCGTTATAATTATATGATATCTCTGTATTAGTTGGGTCAGGTTGTAAAACAGTATTGTGCTGTGTCTCGACCTTTGTACAACCTTAATTTTGTGCAATAAAGACGTTTATTTTTTTTTTTTTTTTGACGGAGGGGGGAAATGCGTTAGGCACCATAGGGGGTTGAAGATGTTGTGTAACCCCCCGTGTGTCGGACTCCCTCACCTTTGATGTTAACGGCAAGGTTTACCGACTAAAACCCTAACCTCCCTTGGCCCTCCAGAATCCACGTGTGCAGTCTGCAGCAGAAAAGTGGCTCCGATATCCATCTCCTCCGCTGCAGACTGCACCGGGCCATTTCGTTTGCAACTGCAACCACTCCCTCTACCATTGGGTTAGTGGTTACAGGATCTCGTGTGACCTCAGTAGATGGAGAGATCCCAGCAGCACTGCTTTCTGCATTCGGCCTGCGATGGAATTTGCATGTTCTCGACAGGCCGGAATGCTTTTGATGTTTTGGAGGAAAGTTGGTCTCATTCCTCCCAGCACTCCAATTATCAGCACGACGAGCTTGATTTTGAATCCTCGGTACAGCTTGCGAATCTCGAACAGGAGTTCCTGATATTTCATCCGTTTTTCGTCCTCTTTGCTGACTATATTTGTTTCTGCTGGTGCAGAAAACTCGATGACGAAGATGGATTTGTCATCGAAGTCAACAAGGACGATGTCAGGCTTATTGGCTGATATTTGCCTGCTCGTCGGGAATGAGTAATTCCAGTATATTCGACACGACTCATTCCCGACAACGGATTCAATATCAGTGGGGACGTACGGCAAAACTGGGGTTGCATTAATACCATAAGTGCTGCGAAGATGGTAATACAGCACTCGAAGAGCCGCATTGTGACGTTCGATGTATGCTGAAACTGCATACATTGGGCATGCTGCCAAAAGATGCATTAGTGTCTCAGCATGACATATACACAATCTACAAAGCGTACTCTGTACCGCCTGGTGTAAGATGTTCTGGCGATTGCGGTATTGATGACCCCATCCTGGCATGCGAAGATAAAACCCTCGGTCTCGGATTTCAAGTCGGCTGATCTTAAGAAGGAGAAGGTCATCTCTGCCGACAAGCCAAGTTGTTGGACATTTCGAAAGAATTGTCCATGCAACGGCTTGTCGATATGCCTTCCCTCC
This sequence comes from Trichopria drosophilae, assembly GCA_030407085.1. NCBI lineage: Eukaryota > Metazoa > Arthropoda > Insecta > Hymenoptera > Diapriidae > Trichopria > Trichopria drosophilae. The sequence continues at coordinate 87,805,575 of CM059584.1, forward strand.
AACATACGGAGTTGTTCCTTCCGTATGTTAGCCCTGAGACGCACTGGGCACAGATTGATGACTGATTCAGCCTCCTGTGCACCACTACGTCCCACGTTGAAAACCAGACCGAGGTTTCGCGCCGCTCGTTCCGCCGCGTTGTACAAAAACGCCCCCTTCCCCTGAATTTCATGCTGATGTACTAGCATCATCAGGGGATCCTCCGTTCGATTAATCACGTCGCAAGCTGTTTCGAGGACCAATCGGTCATGCATACACTCCAGGCTTAAAAGGCCACGACCTCCCATATTTCGGGGCAAATACAGTCGTTCCACGGAAGATCTTGGATGCAAACTGCGTTGCATACAAATCATCTTCCGTGTGCTTCGGTCAAGATCCCTTAGCTCGTCAACGTTCCACTTCAGTGCTCCAAAAGAATAGAGCACTGGTGATACGGCCAACATATTCGTGGCTGCCCCCTTATTTCTCCCGGTCAATTCTGATGACCAGATCTGACGGAGAATGCGCCGGTATTTCTTAATGATGGTGGTTTTAGCAGCCTGCACATCCTGGACATGCCTTTGAGGTATGCCCAGGTATGTGTAGGCTTCTTCGGCGCTAAGGTGGCGGATGACATTTCCGTTGACGAGCTCCATATCGTTGTTATGGGAGCCTGACCTTCCTCTGTGCAAATGAACGACTGCACATTTGTCCAACCCGAATTCCATACCGATATCTCTCGAGTATGTGAGGGCGATGTTCAGAGATCGATGTAATTGATCTTCGCCTGATGCGTATAATTTAAGATCATCTATATAGAAAAGATGGGTGATCTTATGTACACGTTCACCAGGCGATCCACACATGTACCCTTGAGATTTCCGGAGAGCAACGGATAGAGGCAACAGTGAGATGCAGAAGAGCAGAGGACTCAGAGAATCTCCCTGATAGACACCTCTTTGGAATTGAACCAGTCTAGACATGGTTCGACGCTTGCCCGATGTCATGACAAAGCGTGTTTTCCAAAGAGGCATCAGGTCTTCTACAATTCTCACTATGTTTGGGTGGACATGAAGGCGTTTGAGCAACAAGCTTAAAAGCTCGTGCGATGTTGAGTCATACGCCTTCATGTAATCCAGCCAGGCTATCGACAGGTTACGCTTGTACTGGACTGCGTCCTGACAAACACACCTGTCGATAAGCAAGTTGTCCTTGCAGCCGGATACACCCATTTTGCAGCCTCGTTGTTCTACTATCCGTTGCCACACTGGTTTCACGGATTTCTCAATACGTTCGTTCAAGATGTTAGTGAACAATTTGTATAACGTATTGAGACACGTGATCGGTCTATGGTTTCTCGGATCGGACAAGTCTCCCGATTTTGGGATCAGTGTCGTTCGGCCCTCCACCAGCCAGTGCGGAATGGGTTGGTCTCCATTTATATAAGAGGTGAATATTCGGGCTAGGTGTTGATGGACAGAAGTGAACTTCTTCCACCAATAGTTGTTAATTCCATCCCAGCCCGGCGAGGAGAAATTCCTCGCTCCTGTGATGGCATTTTTCACCTCTAATGCACTGACGGGTGGGCAATCTTCACTTTCTTGTGTGACTTCGTCGCACAACTCGGTGAAGATTTCAATACCTGGAGTGTCTGCATTAAGCCTAGATGTTTTCTCGTAGATGCTCCCCCAGAATTCCTCAACTGCGGTTATCGACGGAAACTCGCTTGAGGCTGCGATACGATGTTTGAAGAGGTTGGAAGGATTCGTCCAAAATATTGCATTTTGTCGAATTCCATCCTCCCGTCTTTGCAGCCTCTTTTTGGCATCCGCCAAAACCCGAATTTTATCAGCCAAACGTTGCTTGATGTTGAGCAACTTCAGCTTGTTCAGTGTGTGATAGTACGTCCGCAGTTGTTGTGCGAACTTCTTGACTTTAGCCGTAAATGAACGGCCAGATGTTAAATAGTCGATCACACACTGAATTCGGGAAGCGAGTTTCCGTGTCAGTCGAATCTTGCCGTTCAATTGAGACATGCGTTTTGTAATCTGCCGACTCCCCGATATCTGTACCAGATTTCGCGGAATCACCAGATCACTTGCAGCCTCGTAAACGGCACAATTGACTTGCCACAGGTCGCAGTCATCTGGAAGAGCATCCAGAAGTAGGCTATTTGCTCTGTCTATTTCTCGTTGCTTAGGCAAAACTTTCGTTGTTAAATTCTGCCTAAACACGAGTGTCGTGCTTTCATAATGTGGAGCATCTCTCTCAGCACCGCGTACGGGCTCAGTTGTTATTGCCCGCACATCCGGTACCGGTTGACAGCTGGGAACAACGAAACCCGTCCGCCTCAGATAGGCCACATAATCTCTCAGTTGTTGTTGAGAAAAGCGATATGCATTACTGCAAACCGACTGTGCATTCGCGCCATGTAGCCCCTCTGTTGCGGACAGCTCTCCTCGTAGCAGTGCATTAGATCTTGCCTGAGATCCTCCGTCCACTGAAATCGTCCGTGGGCATGTTGGGGTTGTTGTCCCGGGACACCCGTTTCGGCCCCTACACCTCGGGACTGGGCTGCATCCGAAGCAGCCCGATGGTCAGGAGCCCTGCGCTTTGCATTTCTTGTAACCGCATATACAGGGAGTAGGGTGGTTGGCCCTACCCCCGTTGTTATGCCTCTCTCGTTTGTCTCTTACCTCGCCATCCACTGGGGTTGGTTACCCAATCTCTGGCAAGGTTGCTAAGAGTCCAGGGCCCACCGGCTTTAATAAGCACACGTGGAGGTGAGAGTAGGCCATTTGGGAAGATAGGCTAAGATGCGGCTTTTTGCATAGCCGCATTGTGTTACGCATCATTCCCTTTGGGCCCCTATTATTATTATTATTATTATTATTATTATTATTATTATTATTATTATCTCTTATGTTTGATTTCATTATTCGAAACGAGAACAACAAGGCGTTTGTCCATAAATCTTAGGGCCACGTCACCGAACATTTCGACACCGATCTTTCCCAGTTTCTAAAAATTTCCACGAAGTGCTTCTTATTATCCGACAAAGTAAACATCTGTTTTTTCATTCGTATCCGCGTCGGACTCATCAGAAAGAATCCAATTCTCACGTGCACCTTATCACATTCTAAACTATGAACCTTCACATCCACGCCCACTACCAAAATACCAGCGAGTATTTCGTCATCTATTCAACTGCTACAATTTCCACGTGGGACAATGTCTACACACCAATACATAAAGAGATAAAAAAGAAGATGATTTCTCTCGAGAACAGTCAGTTCTCCTTCAGCAGCGGTGTCGGATAGACCCCGACAAAATTTGGACAGTGAGTGCTCTTCCAGAAGTGGCATCGGATAGACCCCGACTAAATTCCGACAATCGCGACTCAACCCGACGTAATCGGACTGATGGTCAACGAATTCTCATAAGGAACGACATCGAACACATCACGACCAAATCGGAAGTCAACCCAGAATTATAATAGCAGTCTGAAGTGCTCGGGAAGCGACATCGATTATCGGACATGGTAAGCAATCCGCTTTATATTTAACAAATATTCCTTAATTAACTTCCCTTAATTAACTTCCCTTAATTAACATTCCTTAACCCCCCCCCCCCCACAGGAGGTGATAATTAATCGTAAATGCCTCGTTATTATTTTTATATTTTGTTATTTTTATTGAGACGAATGTGTTGATTACCTTTTAATTTTTGTTTCTCTTTATTTGAAATAAAAGGAACAACACTTTAGGGAAAATATTTTTGTTATTAGTGATACTAGTGACTCGATTCGGCGTCGTTCTTTGAACGAAAAGCCGATCGAGCCACAAGCATCAATAGGGACTGTTAGGTTGCAATTCAGTAATATTATTGTGTTCTTTTATTTTATTCTTTCTTTTGTAATATACACCCAGAAAACCCATTATGTATTTTCCTCAAATTACTAACTACTAACAATATCTAATGCATTCAATACTCGGGAATATTTAATTTCTTTAAAACGCGAATTAAAAATCAAATATGTAATTTATTTAAAAGTACATGTAAAATTTCAACTATTAATTTTCATTTATCGATATATTACTTTTTATTTTAATTACAAGTTTTGTAATTCTTTAAATTGTTTTTGTTTAAACAAATAGTTATTCTTATCTAAACTACAAATTTATAGTACCCATAATTTATAATATAATATTTTTTTTTATTCTAGGAAAAAGACACAAAGAAGTTAGACGCCGGAGAATCCTCGAATTAATCTATCCCTAATTCCTTCCAATCCTTCCTTATTTTTATCTTTCTGAATAAACGGAATTGTTTACTTTGAATTTGAATTTTATTTAAATCCAACCTTTATTCCTGTTCTTTTGTATTGGCAGCAGCCCCCACAAAATTTCGAACTCAGAATCGACTCATCCAGTCGATTCCGTCTTTTCGTAGTTGTCTTGAGGTGAAGGTATTTGCAAACATTTTCATTGCAAAACGCTTCCCCACCGGCCATAACATGTGCATATGCGCGTGCGTATGCTTAATACGGTTGCCGTTTAAAAATCACGGTTTATTCCTTAAATAACCTTAAAATTTGACCTCAAGGTCAATATCGGCGTTCGACAACCCCCCTACAATTATTGTCTGAAAACAATTTTGGAATAACCACCCCCCTCGAATTTAATTCTGTTATATACAGAGTGTCTGAGAACTGGGTTACGATATTTCTGGAGGTGATTCTCGATATTTCAAATAAAAACGTCCTGTAATAAAATTGGATGTGAGGCTCAGAATTATAGTGTCGAGCCATTTGGTAGAGGACTGTTTTGTTTGAAGTATCAAGGAGAGCCGCCTCCTGAAATATAGCTGGTCAGTTCCTGGATACCTTGAATATATGTGTGTATATATTATGTGCGGGTGCGCGCCTAGCGATACCTAGGATGGTATTTGTTTATACAAAAGTTGCAGGGTACAGAGGAGAGGGTACAACTTATGGTGACCTTAAAATTGGCCTTGACCTCGTCCTTCAAGATCATTTAATAATAATAATAATAATAATAACAATCACCTACCTCATGGTTTGAGGCATGGTTGCAGTGACATTTCACGCTAATCTGGTAGAGATTTGAGCAAAAAAAATTCTCATTTTTCGCACAGATTGAGCGACACACGAAACCAATGTTGTGGTTATGTTATTATTAAAATAATAATAATAACAATAACAACAACAATAACAAATAAAAAAATAATAGTAAACGCTTTTATTGCACAAGAATAATTGTACAAGGGGCGAGACACAGCACAATACTAATTTGCAGCGTGACCCAAATACGCTGTTACATAAAATGTGAAATTACAAACAATTATAGTGTTATTCGATTAATTCATTTAATTTCTAACGGAGACTCACAAAAATCGCTGAAAATTCTAAACTTAGATATATAAATCTAAGGAACATAAAAACATAAAGTAAAAATATCTAGAAGATAGTCGTTGCATTTTACGCAGCACATTAAAGCACACTGCGGGTCGGTATTAGGAACGTTGCATCTTAAGCAGATGCTATTTGGTTAAAGATAGGAAGGGGAGGGGTATTTAATTCTGGATTTTATAATTATAGGCAGGACATTCAAAAATTTAGCAGAAATATAAGAAAACGCACCTTTAAATTTTGACGAAGAATGAACTGGATATTGAAGAGTAAAGGAAGTAACATGCCTAACTTTATCTTTGGAACTCCCCAGGATCTTCCTTTTGCCAAACAGATATTGCGGTACATGAATTCAAATGACCCGACATAATAGCGCAAGAATTCTGTAATGATGTCTTAGTTTCATGGTAAACCAGCCTGAATTTAAAAGTGCCGGTGAAATATGATCAAACTTTCTAACACCGTCAGCAAAGCGCAGGTATGGATTCTGCACCGACTGAACCTTCAGCCAACTATCACCATTAAGACAAGGACCATATACCCCCAGGGAATACGTAAGATGATAGAGAATTAAATCTTCATATAACTCAAGCTTAGTTTGTTTAGAAAATACGCGTCTAAATGGAAATAATTGCCGCAATTTTAAATAAGAGATAGAGGCTATTTTAGCAACGTGGCTCGAAAAAGACCAATCACTCTGTAAAATAACACCAAGATTCTTGGCTTAGGCATACAACATGGTTAACGTTGTCATTCATGATAATATCTTAAGATACAAGTTTATCAGCTACTAATCTACGATTATTTTAATTGCCAATAATTCGACTTCAACGGATTTAGGATCAGTGCACTATTATTTGTTATTCAACTCGATGTTGGGTATACGTATAGCTTCGCGAGATAATTTTGGGTTAAAAGATAAGATAACCCGCGTATCATCCGCATAAGTTTTTATCTTAACTTGGTTGCAACAATTGTAAATATCAATATTATAAATTATAAAAAGAAGCGAACTGAGTTTAGCTCCCTGGGTGTCCACGTGTCAGCATTCGCCGATGGGAAGTCATAGCGGGGCTACCGAAAGTAACAGATTGGGACCCGTTGCTGAAATAAGACGCAAAGAGTTTACGCGCATCGTCAGCAAACCTATAATAGGATAACTTGGCAATAGTTAATTCCTCATTCAAAGGGGTTTACAGCATGAGAGGCAGATCAGGTGAGACGATTCGATTTTTTCCTAGCAAGTTAACAACTTGCCAAAATTTTCTCTCAGGAAGCTTGCTCATGTGCATTAGATACGCTTTTCGTTCGTTTCTAAACATAGTTGTGCAATTTTTTTAGCTGTTTATAATAATCAATACCTTTTTGAAGTTTAGTTTTCCTCATTTTAGTTTGTGCCAAGATTTCGTTTCTTAATGAAGATCTTTACAGTGTCAGTCAACACAGGAGCCTGAAATTTCGATACACGAATGGTTTTATGGGGGCATACTTGTTAAATAAATCGAGAATTGTATTTGTCAGAAGTGTGGCGTTCTTCAGAGTTATGAAATTATGTTATGAAGCCCCATGGCTTGCTAGCAGCCGCAAGATCAAATCCAGCCTCATACAAATTTCTGAATTAATTTAGATGCATGTTGAGGTCTGGGCCAATCAATGCAACAACTGATTAAACGGTGGTCAAAGGTTTCATCCTCCTTGGATGACGATACTTGTAAAATTAAAAAGGATTTCGATACAAAGATAAGATCAAGTAACGTGGCTGAAGAAGATGTTATTCTTGTCTCTGTGTTGATTAATTGCCGTAATTCGCATTGATGAGGCCGTTCAAGTCTTTTACTGGCTGTCTTCTCCGGTTGTAAAAGATTGATATTTAAATCATCCCTAACAATAATTTGATCAACAATAGACATAAGGGAGTTAATTGTACCCTGCAAATTAGATAAAAAGTTGAGTGAAATTTGAATTGACCGATAGAGAACAGCTATTCCAAATTTAATCCCGTGGTGGTTAAAAGTAGCCCATAATTGTTCAAGGCCGTACTCATCAATAGGTACATCAAATTGGACACATGAAATGTATTTTTTGAAGTAGAGCATAACTCCATTACCTGTTGAATAATTTCGCAATTTTCATCAATTCAGCACGCAGAAGATTATAATCTTCAGTAAATCATATTTCATTCGAGGTACGATCATTCAACCACCATTCAGATATACAAAAAATATCGGTTGAAAGCATGTCTTTTATTTTATCAAAATGAGCAGGTAGAGATCTAACATTTAAATGCCCGATTTTAAAATTATTTATAACAACACTTATCGAAGATGGAGAGTCACCAGCAGAAGAAGAACGTTAAGTTGGATGTTGAGAGGCTATTCGATGCGAGTGATTGTAAGCAATTGGTGAAGATGCATGTGATGTGACTAATAATAGATCAGTGTTGCGTTCATCCAAAGGATTCAGTGAAAGTCATACATGCAACGGTGTGTTTTGTTATGAGGCACTATGCTTAGAGGTGGCGGTATTTTAGAGGAATATAAAGAAAAATAATGGGTAGAGAAGGAATCTTTCAATTGTTTTGTTTATATTTATAATGCTTGTTTACAAACCTGTATGACACTGTATAAATATCCACGCGGTTGATCAATACCAGTTAATTTGTGTCCCGAAGAAGATCACTAAGGATCGGTGGCGGTTCCGGTTTTGCGCGTCGCGGTATGGATGAGTGAGTAGTATCCTTTATTTTATTATATTTATTTACGATTAGTTTCGTGTCTTGGACAGGGTCTGCTCACATAGTCCAACTGACGAATCCGTGGACAAACCTGTGATAAAACACCGATCCATATACAATAATAATTATTTATATAAAATTAATTACGCGTGTCAAAAAATTATTTTTAATCCGTCAACCAAAAAAAAAATCGTTACAACCGATATTTGTCAAGTGGGATTTATAACGTATAGGAAGAAGTCTTGATGTGGGGCGATCATCGTTTTGAACAAGAATTTTTCCGTTCTTCACCCAGATAAATTTAAAATTGTTTTCCTTCGCTCGAGATTTCGCGTTCTGGAGAAGTTTAAAATCCTTAGGAGAAAGCCAATCATTCACATAGATCTTTACTGGAGGAAAGTTGGCATGGATTTTGTTAGCAGAAAAGTCCTTATCAGCACTAAATTTATTAAAAAGAGGAGTTTCGTTTAACAATATCATACGAATATTACGTTTATTTTTATGAACACACATGAATACACGTTACGTTATTTCCCTTAACTGTTCAACATTGGTTATGTAATTCATTTTTCTTAACCCTTATGTGCACAACCAACTTTTTCCACGTTGTTGCACAACCGGGGTACTCTGGTATCCACTGCGAGTTTATCTTAATTTTTTACAGTTTAAACGAATGAAATCGTTTGAAATAAATTTATTTCATTAAATAGACGTTACTAGAAAGTATTCAAGTCATATTGGAGACCCTGAGCACGCCACAGCATTCCAAAAATAAATATAACAATAGAGTGTCGGAGCGCTGCGCAGGTACTAAGGGGACCGGGCGGCCTTAGTTAGTGGGGATGTAGGAAGATCTTGTTTGCATTCAATAAAGGTTTGCAGTACTTGAAAATTATATTTATTGTTTATTTATAAACTACCATTACCTAAATAAAATCTTTATCAATGTTATTTATTAATTTCTGAGCAAAAACATAATTTCACACCTAGTGGATACCCGGGTACCCGGTTGTGCCCAACGTGTATGTGACATAAAACCATGTAATTGAGGTTAAAAATTTTCGAAAAAAAATTTTTTTCCAGTGGCTACATATTCGAAAAGAGTTCAACGAACCATTCCTGGAGGGAAAAGTCGATATTTCAATTTTTCATGAAGATATACGCAAAAGTATGGCGCGGTGGATACCCGGGTACCCGGTTGTGCACATAGGGGTTAACCATGTGTAGTTTTAATTTTACATCGAATAAATTATCATGTTAGTAATATCCCTACCAATATTAAACAAGATCACGAAAAAAGTACATGATCATCATGCATATTCGTTGATATCACATACAGTAGGCAAATCCTTTACATCGTGCACACTTATCGTATGTTACTTTTTTTCGTGAAAGAAATGTTTCACACAATATTTTTAGTGTTCAAAGTGTAGTGTACAAATAGACCACTTTGGGCAGTATAAAAATATCGTACACGGAGTTGAAAAAAGTATATTGTTTCTTTAAATTCCTAAAATTTTCTAATTATTAAATTCTTTCCAATTATGATATAGGTTTATATATTTCCAGAGTTTTCTTTTCAGTCTTATAAGTAATAATTATTAGAGGTTGACAAAAGTGGGGTAAAGTGGCCATGTAATTTGGCCATTTGATTTTTATCTGTATTGATGAGCTGGAAGCATGGCCTATAAATATTTATAATACTTACTGGTGAAAATTTAATTTCCAAAAATATAATATTTTTCATTTTATTTATACCAATGATGCAATTCATTTTCATTGATTCAACTTTATGGTATTTTGATATTTTCATAAGGTTATTCACAGAACCCCATATACTGTAGTTATAAATTTTGTAGCGAATCTAAAACCTACGGTCGTATGTTGTGACGTGGCGTATGCATCACGCCACAGTCAAACCTAACTTTACCTACTGGACTTCTGTCGCAACCACAAAAGATAATCGGGGACCAGTCGTACGATGGGGCATCGATCGGTAAAGTAGATTCCGAGATATTTTTCATAATTTACAGCGTGCCAAATCGTACTCGCTTTACCGAAGGAGAAAATCCTCGTATCCATCCTAACTTTTGTAATACTTTTGGATAATTATTACTATTATTATTGTACTTTATTATTCACACAGCCTGTTATGTGATAATATAATTTGTGATACGTGTTGCGTGGGAAATACAATAGACTCTCATAACCCTTCACCAACAAACTCTCGATTTCAAATTTAACGTTAACTGTTAATTAATTTCCTTAACTTTAAATCAAATCTAAATCATTAATTATGAATATTCACAATTCTCGAAATGTAAATTATCCATTAAATTATTTTAGTTATCACCAAAATTCAAAAATGTTAACTAATTGAAATAATTTCTTTCATAAAATTCTATAAATTATTAACTCTTAAAATTATTCATAATGCGCATTATCATACTCAAACCATCAAATAAATTTTCAATCATCACTCCATATTTGATTTATTTAATTATCTAAATCGGGCTATAATTTCAGATAACATCTTCTATTTCATATAATTACATTTTATTCACTTACATTTTTATAACATCATCATAACTTTCATTAATAACTGAATATACTATAATAGACACTTCTCACAATTTTTATTTAATATTTAAAAGGAAACAACAAAGACGGAGACAACAATTGATGAAACATTTTGATGCATTTTAAGAAAATAATCCATTTTAACTAATTAGGATTACACTAAATAACACCGACTCACGAGACCGAAACCGATGAAAACAAACGAAAATATTACTCAGACTTACCGCAGCAATCGTCAAAAACTTAGCTCTGGAACTCTCGCAATAACTAGACTCTCGTAAAATGAACTGCAACGATCGTAACCAACATCGAGCTAAACTTCCTAACAATTAACAATATCGTAAATTCATGCCGCATTACATCGTTCGCCGGTTCGCTATGAAGGGCCGAAAATCAAGTTTTTCGTCGATCGACACCTCTTTCGATACAGACTCTCTCTCTCTCTCGCACGGTCGGAAAATATTGTCGCTGAAACAATGTTTTGAACGAAAGTATTATTCGCGTAATTAAATTTTTCTCCGATCGGAAAATCAAAACTTGTGGCAACCAACGGTTCACCCTCCAAAGAGTGCCGAGGCGTGTGGCGAATAATCCGTTGTAGTGTATGTATTTTGAATACCACGTGGTGGATCACGATTTAATTAATTATCTACTGTAGCGCGCGCATTACATACTATGACCAAATTCATGTATGTAATGCTTCTCAGTTGGTATGCCGATAACCACCGACTGGTAGTTAACATTACCTTTGTAAATAACCTTGTGCTTTTCTAACGTATTCGTCATGGGAGAGAGGTGGGGCGTATGGAGACCGTATCTAATACTTTATAGTTTGTCCACTTGATATTGCCCGGCAAGGAGTCACTATCTTCAGCAACCACGGCGTGGCTCTATTTGCATCGAACGGTGAAAGTAGGAAACTGCCAAAAAGTTCATCGTCAAGGTACAGTGCCACTTCGCATTTCATTCGCAGCGCGCACCTCTCATCCCCTTATTGTGACCGCGAGTTCAGACCACCGGTGGTTACAAATTTCGACTTTGCTTTCATTTGTATATTCGTGCCTTACTAAAATAAATAAAATCATATGGTAGTGAATGGTCGCGAATCATAATTTTTTTAAACTACCCTCACCAACTCGTCTTGTAACGCGTCTGTAGAAAATTTGCTAAGCCAGTGTGTGTTTGCCCTCGCCCAGTAGATAAGCAACGTAGTGCTCTTCTGACCACGGAAATGAGCGTGGGTTGGCCCGTCCCAGGGCTCATTTTGAATTCTTTGGATTAAACTTTGTGATCTTTTGCATTTTTAGTTGTTTTGGAGGTAGCCGCGCTGAAAGACATTCCGCGTGGATGTCGTTTCAAAAAGTGTGGTATTTTTTTTTTGTATTTCGAAACGTTTCAGTAATTTTGCCATTAGATTGGAAACGGCTGGTGTTGACGGAAATCGCAAAGTCCGAGCGGAAATAAGAAGCATTTTACAAAAATAGTTAACTTTTCGTAAAAATGTATATGTGTGGTAAATCGACTATTAAAGATTTCGTTTTAAAAATTATTTAAATCCATGTTTTTTTGAACATTCGTTTATTACTATTACTTTTTATTATTGTTATTTTTAATACCACTTTTGACTTTTTTCCAAGTATGTAAATGGTTCGAAATTCCAAAAGAAAAAAAAGATAATAGCAGTTTGGGTATATTATCTAAAAGTGGATACAAATCTTGAAATAAAGAGTATATTTACAACGTAGAATTGGATGTCCTTATTTATAAATGTTAAATATTGGCTTATCAAGGTGATCCTAGTATACTTTATTGTGCATGAATAAAATAAAAATATATGTCCGAATTACCTCATGGGATGGGGCAATCAGGCCACTTTCAAATTTTTGTCATTTTTGTTTCTGTAGAATGATAGCACCTACAGCAAACATGTAGTGCATTGCGTTGCACACGTAAATAGCCTTTCGAACAGGCTATGGCAAAGGGTCAATTTATATCGCGTGATGAGACAAAATGGCTTAATATGGTCGATTTACCCTACTCTCTCATAATATTTATTCATATATATATGTAATATAATTATATACATTTTATTTACTTCCCATTCATCACTCCATAATTACTGTAAAACTCAATTTATTTGTTAGCAAACTATAAATATTAATAACATGTTGTTGTATTTTTAAAAATGAAAAAGTAGTTGCAATGACACCACAATAAAGTTGTATGTATATAGAAAAAATATATCTTTCGTAACAGCGATTCTCTAGTTTTTTAATTCGACCCATTGCGAGATATTCTTAACATTTTTATAAATTACCCTTATTTTAATATTTATTCCTAAAAGAATTTATGCTTTGGACTTTCCCAAATCAGGCATGAAAAGCATGAACATTTAAGCTGAAACTAGCCCCACCTTAGGTTTTCTAGGTATTATAATATTTTGAACGTCAAAATATCGTGTGCCGGATTCCGACGTACGTAGTCTTGATCACAAACATACATACTACAAAAAAATGCATTTTAATGGACTGCCCCACCGTACCAGGCCTCGTCACATGGAAATATTTTCTCATTTTTGTAAAAATCGTCAGTTTTCTAGAGTTTTGGGATTGTTTTAAAGTAGAATTCGGTCGTGTGCCGTGTTCTAACGTACGTTGTCTTCATCAGAAACATATATCCTACAAAAAATGCATTTTAATGGACTGCCCCACCGTACCAGGGCTAGTCACATGGACATATTATCAATTTTTTGTGAAAATCGACCGTTTTGTAGAGTTTTAGGATTTTTTTAATGTAGAAATCGATCGTGTGCCGTGTTTTAACGTATGTAGTCTTGATCAAAAACATACATACTACAAAAAAATGCATTTTAATGGACTGCCCCACCGTACCACGGCTCGTCACATGGAAATATTTTCACATTTTTGTGAAAATCGGCAGTTTTCTAGAGTTTTGGGATACTTATAAAGTAGAAATCGGTCGTGTGCCATGTTCTAACGTATGTAGTCTTGATCTCAAACATATATACTACAAAAAAATGCATTTTAATGGACTGCCCTACCGTACCAGGCCTCTTCACATAGAAATATTTTCACTTTTTTGTAAAAATCGTCAGTTTTCTAGAGTTTTGGGCTAGTTTAAAAGTAGAAATCGGGCGTGTGCCGTTTTCTAACGTATGTTGTCTTGATCAGAAACATATATATTACAAAAAAATGCTTTTTGATGGACTGCCCCACCGTACCAGGGCTCGTCACATGGAAATATTTTCACTTTTTTGTAAAAATCGTCAGTTTTCTAGAGTTTTGGGCTAGTTTAAAAGTAGAAATCGGGCGTGTGCCGTTTTCTAACGTATGTTGTCTTGATCAGAAACATATATATTACAAAAAAATGCTTTTTAATGGACTGCCCAACCCACTAGGGCTCGTCACATGGAAATATTTTCACTTTTTTGTAAAAATCGTCAGTTTTCTAGAGTTTTAGGATTTTTTAAAAGTAGAAATCGGTCGTGTGCCGTGTTAAAAAAATGGGCAGAGAAAACAAATATATGGCAGTTTAAAATTTGGCTAATACCAGTGTATATAGGTGCTCATTGGACACTCCTGGTCGTTGTGCCACACCAACGAACATTTATATATATATATATAGATTCATGGCACATGAATGTACAGCACGGTTCTAATAAATGTTTGTAAATTTATGGATAGTGTCCGTAGTTCACGACTGACGACTCGGAGGAAGCCACAAACGTGGTCTGAATGGGCCCTATTGGAGACGAAAGACAATCCCAAACAAGACACGATAGCAGGAATCACAGGAAATTGCGGGGTACATGTGTGTATCTGGGCATATATTATATGTTCAGAAAGATATGTCCCTTTAATGATAACATAATTAACGACGTACGAAAATATATTTGCCAGTTTCTTAAAAATTACAAACAAGCGCCAGTCAAAGAGAAATCACAAATATTTAATAAGATCATAAAAACCACAAAATCGTCACCGGAAGAAATTAAAATAGTAAGAAAAATGCCATTTTTAGGATTTCATACGTTAGAACAGGGCACACGACCGATTTTTACTTTAAAACTATCCCAAAACTCTAGAAAACTGACGATTTTTACAAATACGTGAAAATATTTCCATGTGACGAGCCCTAGTACGGTGCGGCAGTCCATTAAAAAGCATTTTTTTTTAGTATATATGTTTCTGATCAAGACAACATACGTTAGAAAACGGCACACGCCCGATTTCTACTTTTAAATTATCCCAAAACTCTAGAAAACTGACGATTTTCACAAAAAAGTGAAAATATTTCCATGTGACGAGCCCTAGTACGGTGGAGCAGTCCATTAAAATGCATTTTTATTTAGTATATATGTTTGGGATCAAGACCACATACGTTAGAATACTGCACACGACCGATTTCTACTTTGAAAAAATCCTAAAACTCTAGAAAACTGACGATTTTCACAAAAATCTGAAAATATTTCCATGTGACGAGCCCTGGTACGGTGGGGCAGTCCATTAAAATGCATTTTTATTTAGTATATATGTTTGGGATCAAGACCACATACGTTAGAACACGGCACACGACCGATTTCTACTTTTAAAAAATCCTAAAACTCTAGTAAACTGACGATTTTTACAAAAAAGTGAAAAAATTTCCATGTGACGAGCCCTAGTGGGTTGGGGCAGTTCATTAAAAAGCATTTTTTTTGTAATATATATGTTTCTGATCAAGACAACATACGTTAGAAAACGGCACACGCCCGATTTCT
The DNA here is from genome assembly GCA_030407085.1 of Trichopria drosophilae. Lineage (NCBI taxonomy): Eukaryota > Metazoa > Arthropoda > Insecta > Hymenoptera > Diapriidae > Trichopria > Trichopria drosophilae. The sequence continues at coordinate 87,821,079 of CM059584.1, forward strand.
ACTTTTAAACTATCCCAAAACTCTAGAAAACTGACGATTTTAACAAAAATGTGAAAATATTTCCATGTGACGAGCCCTGGTACGGTGGGGCAGTCCATTAAAATGCATTTTTATTTAGTATATATGTTTGGGATCAAGACCACATACGTTAGAATACTGCACACGACCGATTTCTACTTTGAAAAAATCCTAAAACTCTAGAAAACTGACGATTTTCACAAAAATCTGAAAATATTTCCATGTGACGAGCCCTGGTACGGTGGGGCAGTCCATTAAAATGCATTTTTATTTAGTATATATGTTTGGGATCAAGACCACATACGTTAGAACACGGCACACGACCGATTTCTACTTTTAAAAAATCCTAAAACTCTAGTAAACTGACGATTTTTACAAAAAAGTGAAAAAATTTCCATGTGACGAGCCCTAGTACGGTGGGGCAGTCCATTAAAATGCATGTTTATTAAGTATATATGTTTGGGATCAAGACCACATATGTTAGAACACGGCACACGACCGATTTCTACTTTAAAAAAATCCTAAAACTCTAGTAAACTGACGATTTTTACAAAAAAGTGAAAAAATTTCCATGTGACGAGCCCTAGTACGGTGGGGCAGTCCATTAAAAAGCATTTTTATTTAGTATATATGTTTGGGTTCAAGACCACATACGTTAGAACACTACACACGACCGATTTCTACTTTGAAAAAATCCTAAAACTCTAGAAAACTGACGATTTTTACAAAAAATTGATAATATGTCCATGGGACGAGCCCTGGTACGGTGGGGCAGTCCATTAAAATGCATTTTTATTTAGTATATATGTTTGGGATCAAGACCACATACGTTAGAACACGGCACACGACCGATTTCTACCTTAAAACATCCCAAAACTCTAGAAAACTGACGATTTTCACAAAAAAGTGAAAAAATTTCCATGTGACGAGCCCTAGTACGGTGGGGCAGTCCATTAAAAAGCATTTTTATTTAGTATATATGTTTGGGTTCAAGACCACATACGTTAGAACACTGCACACGACCGATTTCTACTTTGAAAAAATCCTAAAACTCTAGTAAACTGACGATTTTTACAAAAAAGTGAAAATATTTCCATGTGACGAGCCCTAGTACGGTGGGGCAGTCCATTAAAAAGCATTTTTATTTAGTATATATGTTTGGGATCAAGACCACATACGTTAGAACACTGCACACGACCGATTTCTACTTTGAAAAAATCCTAAAACTCTAGAAAACTGACGATTTTAACAAAAATGTGAAAATATTTCCATGTGACGAGCCCTGGTACGGTGGGGCAGTCCATTAAAATGCATTTTTATTTAGTTTTTATGTTTCTGATCAAGACAACATACGTTAGAACACGGCACACGACCGATTTCTACTTTAAAACATCCCAAAACTCTAGAAAACTGACGATTTTTACAAAAAAGTGAAAATATTTCCATGTGACGAGCCCTGGTTGGGTGGGGCAGTCCATTAAAAAGCATTTTTTGTAATATATATGTTTCTGATCAAGACAACATACGTTAGAAAACGGCACACGCCCGATTTCTACTTTTAAACTATCCCAAAACTCTAGAAAACTGACGATTTTAACAAAAATGTGAAAATATTTCCATGTGACGAGCCCTGGTACGGTGGGGCAGTCCATTAAAATGCATTTTTATTTAGTTTTTATGTTTGGGATCAAGATTACATACGTTAGAACACTGCACACGACCGATTTCTACTTTAAAAAAATCCTAAAACTCGAGAAAACTGACGATTTTTACAAAAAAGTGAAAATATTTCCATGCGACGAGCCCTGGTACGGTGGGGCAGTCCATTAAAATGCATTTTTATTTAGTATATATGTTTGGGATCAAGACCACATACGTTAGAACACGGCACACGACCGATTTCTACTTTAAAAAAATCCTAAAACTCTAGAAAACTGACGATTTTAACAAAAATGCGAAAATATTTCCACGTGACGAGCCCTAGTGGGTTGGGCAGTCCATTAAAAAGCATTTTTTGTAATATATATGTTTCTGATCAAGACAACATACGTTAGAAAACGGCACACGCCCGATTTCTACTTTAAAACATCCCAAAACTCTAGAAAACTGACGATTTTCACAAAAATCTGAAAATATTTCCATGTGACGAGCCCTGGTACGGTGGGGCAGTCCATTAAAAAGCATTTTTTTGTAGTATATATGTTTCTGATCAAGACAACATACGTTAGAACACGGCACACGACCGATTTCTACTTTAAAACATCCCAAAACTCTAGAAAACTGACGATTTTTACAAATACGTGAAAATATTTCCATGTGACGAGCCCTAGTACGGTGCGGCAGTCCATTAAAAAGCATTTTTTTTTAGTATATATGTTTCTGATCAAGACAACATACGTTAGAAAACGGCACACGCCCGATTTCTACTTTTAAATTATCCCAAAACTCTAGAAAACTGACGATTTTCACAAAAAAGTGAAAATATTTCCATGTGACGAGCCCTAGTACGGTGGAGCAGTCCATTAAAATGCATTTTTATTTAGTATATATGTTTGGGATCAAGACCACATACGTTAGAATACTGCACACGACCGATTTCTACTTTGAAAAAATCCTAAAACTCTAGAAAACTGACGATTTTCACAAAAATCTGAAAATATTTCCATGTGACGAGCCCTGGTACGGTGGGGCAGTCCATTAAAATGCATTTTTATTTAGTATATATGTTTGGGATCAAGACCACATACGTTAGAACACTGCACACGACCGATTTCTACTTTGAAAAAATCCTAAAACTCTAGAAAACTGACGATTTTTACAAAAAAGTGAAAATATTTCCATGTGACGAGCCCTAGTGGGTTGGGCAGTCCATTAAAAAGCATTTTTTTGTAATATATATGTTTCTGATCAAGACAACATACGTTAGAACACGGAACACGACCGATTACTACTTTAAAACTATCCCAAAACTCTAGAAAACTGACGATTTTAACAAAAATGTGAAAATATTTCCATGTGACGAGCCCTGGTACGGTGGGGCAGTCCATTAAAATGCATTTTTATTTAGTATATATGTTTGGGATCAAGACCACATACGTTAGAACACTGCACACGACCGATTTCTACTTTGAAAAAATCCTAAAACTCTAGAAAACTGACGATTTTTACAAAAAAGTGAAAATATTTCCATGTGACGAGCCCTGGTACGGTGGGGCAGTCCATTAAAATGCATTTTTATTTAGTATATATGTTTGGGATCAAGACCACATACGTTAGAACACTGCACACGACCGATTTCTACTTTGAAAAAATCCTAAAACTCTAGAAAACTGACGATTTTTACAAAAAAGTGAAAATATTTCCATGTGACGAGCCCTAGTACGGTGGGGCAGTCCATTAAAAAGCATTTTTATTTAGTATATATGTTTGGGATCAAGACCACATACGTTAGAACACGGCACACGACCGATTTCTACTTTGAAAAAATCCTAAAACTCTAGAAAACTGACGATTTTTACAAAAAAGTGAAAATATTTCCATGTGACGAGCCCTAGTACGGTGGGGCAGTCCATTAAAAAGCATTTTTATTTAGTATATATGTTTGGGATCAAGACCACATACGTTAGAACACTGCACACGACCGATTTCTACTTTGAAAAAATCCTAAAACTCTAGAAAACTGACGATTTTTACAAAAAAGTGAAAATATTTCCATGTGACGAGCCCTGGTACGGTGGGGCAGTCCATTAAAATGCATTTTTATTTAGTTTTTATGTTTGGGATCAAGACCACATACGTTAGAACACGGCACACGACCGATTTCTACATTGAATAAATCCTAAAACTCTAAAAAACTGACGATTTTCACAAAAATCTGAAAATATTTCCATGTGACGAGCCCTGGTACGGTGGGGCAGTCCATTAAAATGCATTTTTATTTAGTATATATGTTTGGAATCAAGACCACATACGTTAGAACACTGCACACGACCGATTTCTACTTTGAAAAAATCCTAAAACTCTAGAAAACTGACGATTTTTACAAAAAAGTGAAAATATTTCCATGTGACGAGCCCTAGTACGGTGGGGCAGTCCATTAAAAAGCATTTTTATTTAGTATATATGTTTGGGATCAAGACCACATACGTTAGAACACTGCACACGACCGATTTCTACTTTGAAAAAATCCTAAAACTCTAGAAAACTGACGATTTTTACAAAAAAGTGAAAATATTTCCATGTGACGAGCCCTAGTACGGTGGGGCAGTCCATTAAAAAGCATTTTTATTTAGTATATATGTTTGGGATCAAGACCACATACGTTAGAACACTGCACACGACCGATTTCTACTTTGAAAAAATCCTAAAACTCTAGAAAACTGACGATTTTTACAAAAATGTGAAAATATTTCCATGTGACGAGCCCTGGTACGGTGGGGCAGTCCATTAAAATGCATTTTTATTTAGTTTTTATGTTTGGGATCAAGACCACATACGTTAGAACACTGCACACGACCGATTTCTACTTTGAAAAAATCCTAAAACTCTAGAAAACTGACGATTTTTACAAAAAAGTGAAAATATTTCCATGTGACGAGCCCTAGTGGGTTGGGCAGTCCATTAAAAAGCATTTTTTTGTAATATATATGTTTCTGATCAAGACAACATACGTTAGAACACGGAACACGACCGATTACTACTTTAAAACTATCCCAAAACTCTAGAAAACTGACGATTTTAACAAAAATGTGAAAATATTTCCATGTGACGAGCCCTGGTACGGTGGGGCAGTCCATTAAAATGCATTTTTATTTAGTTTTTATGTTTGGGATCAAGACCACATACGTTAATACACTGCACACGACCGATTTCTACTTTGAAAAAATCCTAAAACTCTAGAAAACTGACGATTTTTACAAAAAAGTGAAAATATTTCCATGTGACGAGCCCTGGTACGGTGGGGCAGTCCATTAAAATGCATTTTTATTTAGTGTTTATGTTTGGGATCAAGACCACATACGTTAGAACACGGCACACGACCGATTTCTACATTGAATAAATCCTAAAACTCTAAAAAACTGACGATTTTTACAAAAAAGTGAAAATATTTCCATGTGACGAGCCCTAGTGGGTTGGGCAGTCCATTAAAAAGCATTTTTTTGTAATATATATGTTTCTGATCAAGACAACATACGTTAGAAAACGGCACACGCCCGATTTCTACTTTTAAACTATCCCAAAACTCTAGAAAACTGACGATTTTCACAAAAATCTGAAAATATTTCCATGTGACGAGCCCTGGTACGGTGGGGCAGTCCATTAAAATGCATTTTTATTTAGTATATATGTTTGGGATCAAGACCACATACGTTAGAACACGGCACACGACCGATTTCTACTTTAAAACATCCTAAAACTCTAGAAAACTGCCGATTTTTACAAAAAAGTGAAAATATTTCCATGTGACGAGCCCTGGTACGGTGGGGCAGTCCATTAAAATGCATTTTTATTTAGTTTTTATGTTTGGGATCAAGACCACATACGTTAGAACACGGCACACGACCGATTTCTACATTGAATAAATCCTAAAACTCTAGAAAACTGACGATTTTTACAAAAAAGTGAAAATATTTCCATGTGACGAGCCCTAGTACGGTGGGGCAGTCCATTAAAAAGCATTTTTATTTAGTATATATGTTTGGGATCAAGACCACATACGTTAGAACACTGCACACGACCGATTTCTACTTTGAAAAAATCCTAAAACTCTAGAAAACTGACGATTTTTACAAAAAAGTGAAAATATTTCCATGTGACGAGCCCTAGTACGGTGGGGCAGTCCATTAAAAAGCATTTTTATTTAGTATATATGTTTGGGATCAAGACCACATACGTTAGAACACTGCACACGACCGATTTCTACTTTGAAAAAATCCTAAAACTCTAGAAAACTGACGATTTTTACAAAAAAGTGAAAATATTTCCATGTGACGAGCCCTAGTGGGTTGGGCAGTCCATTAAAAAGCATTTTTTTGTAATATATATGTTTCTGATCAAGACAACATACGTTAGAACACGGAACACGACCGATTACTACTTTAAAACTATCCCAAAACTCTAGAAAACTGACGATTTTAACAAAAATGTGAAAATATTTCCATGTGACGAGCCCTAGTACGGTGGGGCAGTCCATTAAAAAGCATTTTTATTTAGTATATATGTTTGGGATCAAGACCACATACGTTAGAACACTGCACACGACCGATTTCTACTTTGAAAAAATCCTAAAACTCTAGAAAACTGACGATTTTTACAAAAAAGTGAAAATATTTCCATGTGACGAGCCCTAGTACGGTGGGGCAGTCCATTAAAAAGCATTTTTATTTAGTATATATGTTTGGGATCAAGACCACATACGTTAGAACACTGCACACGACCGATTTCTACTTTGAAAAAATCCTAAAACTCTAGAAAACTGACGATTTTTACAAAAATGTGAAAATATTTCCATGTGACGAGCCCTAGTACGGTGGGGCAGTCCATTAAAAAGCATTTTTATTTAGTATATATGTTTGGGATCAAGACCACATACGTTAGAACACTGCACACGACCGATTTCTACTTTGAAAAAATCCTAAAACTCTAGAAAACTGACGATTTTTACAAAAAAGTGAAAATATTTCCATGTGACGAGCCCTAGTACGGTGGGGCAGTCCATTAAAAAGCATTTTTATTTAGTATATATGTTTGGGATCAAGACCACATACGTTAGAACACGGCACACGACCGATTTCTACTTTGAAAAAATCCTAAAACTCTAGAAAACTGACGATTTTTACAAAAAAGTGAAAATATTTCCATGTGACGAGCCCTAGTACGGTGGGGCAGTCCATTAAAAAGCATTTTTATTTAGTATATATGTTTGGGATCAAGATTACATACGTTAGAACACTGCACACGACCGATTTCTACTTTAAAACATCCCAAAACTCTAGAAAACTAACGATTTTCACAAAAATCTGAAAATATTTCCATGTGACGAGCCCTGGTACGGTGGGGCAGTCCATTAAAATGCATTTTTATTTAGTATATATGTTTGGAATCAAGACCACATACGTTAGAACACTGCACACGACCGATTTCTACTTTGAAAAAATCCTAAAACTCTAGAAAACTGACGATTTTTACAAAAAAGTGAAAATATTTCCATGTGACGAGCCCTAGTACGGTGGGGCAGTCCATTAAAAAGCATTTTTATTTAGTATATATGTTTGGGATCAAGACCACATACGTTAGAACACTGCACACGACCGATTTCTACTTTGAAAAAATCCTAAAACTCTAGAAAACTGACGATTTTTACAAAAAAGTGAAAATATTTCCATGTGACGAGCCCTAGTACGGTGGGGCAGTCCATTAAAAAGCATTTTTATTTAGTATATATGTTTGGGATCAAGACCACATACGTTAGAACACTGCACACGACCGATTTCTACTTTGAAAAAATCCTAAAACTCTAGAAAACTGACGATTTTTACAAAAAAGTGAAAATATTTCCATGTGACGAGCCCTGGTACGGTGGGGCAGTCCATTAAAATGCATTTTTATTTAGTTTTTATGTTTGGGATCAAGACCACATACGTTAGAACACGGCACACGACCGATTTCTACTTTGAATAAATCCTAAAACTCTAGAAAACTGACGATTTTTACAAAAAAGTGAAAATATTTCCATGTGACGAGCCCTAGTGGGTTGGGCAGTCCATTAAAAAGCATTTTTTTGTAATATATATGTTTCTGATAAAGACAACATACGTTAGAACACGGAACACGACCGATTACTACTTTAAAACTATCCCAAAACTCTAGAAAACTGACGATTTTAAAAAAAATGTGAAAATATTTCCATGTGACGAGCCCTGGTACGGTGGGGCAGTCCATTAAAATGCATTTTTTTGTAGTATATATGTTTGGGATCAAGACTACATACGTTAGAACACGGCACACGACCGATTTCTACTTTGAAAAAATCCTAAAACTCTAGAAAACTGACGATTTTTACAAAAAAGTGAAAATATTTCCATGTGACGAGCCCTGGTACGGTGGGGCAGTCCATTAAAATGCATTTTTATTTAGTTTTTATGTTTGGGATCAAGACCACATACGTTAGAACACGGCACACGACCGATTTCTACTTTGAGTAAATCCTAAAACTCTAGAAAACTGACGATTTTTACAAAAAAGTGAAAATATTTCCATGTGACGAGCCCTAGTGGGTTGGGCAGTCCATTAAAAAGCATTTTTTTGTAATATATATGTTTCTGATCAAGACAACATACGTTAGAAAACGGCACACGCCCGATTTCTACATTTAAACTATCCCAAAACTCTAGAAAACCGACGATTTTTACAAAAAAGTGAAAATATTTCCATGCGACGAGCCCTGGTACGGTGGGGCAGTCCATTAAAAAGCATTTTATTGTAGTATATATGTTTCTGATCAAGACAACATACGTTAGAACACGGCACACGACCGATTTCTACTTTAAAACATCCTAAAACTCTAGAAAACTGCCGATTTTTACAAAAAAGTGAAAATATTTCCATGTGACGAGCCCTGGTACGGTGGGGCAGTCCATTAAAATGCATTTTTATTTAGTTTTTATGTTTGGGATCAAGACCACATACGTTAGAACACGGCACACGACCGATTTCTACATTGAATAAATCCTAAAACTCTAAAAAACTGACGATTTTTACAAAAAAGTGAAAATATTTCCATGTGACGAGCCCTAGTGGGTTGGGCAGTCCATTAAAAAGCATTTTTTTGTAGTATATATGTTTGGGATCAAGACTACATACGTTAGAACACGGTACACGACCGATTTCTACTTTGAACAAATCCTAAAACTCTAGAAAACTGACGATTTTTACAAAAAAGTGAAAATATTTCCATGTGACGAGCCCTAGTACGGTGGGGCAGTCCATTAAAAAGCATTTTTATTTAGTATATATGTTTGGGATCAAGACCACATACGTTAGAACACTGCACACGACCGATTTCTACTTTGAAAAAATCCTAAAACTCTAGAAAACTGACGATTTTTACAAAAAAGTGAAAATATTTCCATGTGACGAGCCCTAGTACGGTGGGGCAGTCCATTAAAAAGCATTTTTATTTAGTATATATGTTTGGGATCAAGACCACATACGTTAGAACACTGCACACGACCGATTTCTACTTTGAAAAAATCCTAAAACTCTAGAAAACTGACGATTTTTACAAAAATGTGAAAATATTTCCATGTGACGAGCCCTAGTACGGTGGGGCAGTCCATTAAAAAGCATTTTTATTTAGTATATATGTTTGGGATCAAGACCACATACGTTAGAACACTGCACACGACCGATTTCTACTTTGAAAAAATCCTAAAACTCTAGAAAACTGACGATTTTTACAAAAATGTGAAAATATTTCCATGTGACGAGCCCTGGTACGGTGGGGCAGTCCATTAAAAAGCATTTTTATTTAGTATATATGTTTGGGATCAAGACCACATACGTTAGAACACTGCACACGACCGATTTCTACTTTGAAAAAATCCTAAAACTCTAGAAAACTGACGATTTTTACAAAAAAGTGAAAATATTTCCATGTGACGAGCCCTGGTACGGTGGGGCAGTCCATTAAAATGCATTTTTATTTAGTTTTTATGTTTGGGATCAAGACCACATACGTTAGAACACGGCACACGACCGATTTCTACTTTGAATAAATCCTAAAACTCTAGAAAACTGACGATTTTTACAAAAAAGTGAAAATATTTCCATGTGACGAGCCCTAGTACGGTGGGGCAGTCCATTAAAAAGCATTTTTATTTAGTATATATGTTTGGGATCAAGACCACATACGTTACAACCCCGCAGATCTACAATCTCTCCCTAGAAGACGCCCTACAGATCTAGAAAACTGACGATTTTTACAAAAAAGTGAAAATATTTCCATGTGACGAGCCCAGGTACGGTGGGGCAGTCCATTAAAATGCATTTTTATTTAGTATATATGTTTGGGATCAAGACCACAAACGTTAGAACACTGCACACGACCGATTTCTACTTTGAAAAAATCCTAAAACTCTAGAAAACTGACGATTTTTACAAAAAAGTGAAAATATTTCCATGTGACGAGCCCTGGTACGGTGGGGCAGTCCATTAAAATGCATTTTTATTTAGTTTTTATGTTTGGGATCAAGACAACATACGTTAGAACACGGCACACGACCGATTTCTACTTTAAAACATCCTAAAACTCTAGAAAACTGCCGATTTTTACAAAAAAGTGAAAATATTTCCATGTGACGAGCCCTAGTGGGTTGGGCAGTCCATTAAAAAGCATTTTTTTGTAGTATATATGTTTGGGATCAAGACTACATACGTTAGAACACGGTACACGACCGATTTCTACTTTGAACAAATCCTAAAACTCTAGAAAACTGACGATTTTTACAAAAAAGTGAAAATATTTCCATGTGACGAGCCCTGGTACGGTGGGGCAGTCCATTAAAATGCATTTTTTTGTAATATATATGTTTGGGATCAAGACTACATACGTTAGAACACGGCACACGACCGATTTCTACTTTGAAAAAATCCTAAAACTCTAGAAAACTGACGATTTTTACAAAAAAGTGAAAATATTTCCATGCGACGAACCCTGGTGGGGCAGTCCATTAAAATGCATTTTTTTGTAGTATATATGTTTGGGATCAAGACTACATACGTTAGAACACGGTACACGACCGATTTCTACTTTGAAAAAATCCTAAAACTCTAGAAAACTGACGATTTTTACAAAAAAGTGAAAATATTTCCATGTGACGAGCCCTAGTACGGTGGGGCAGTCCATTAAAAAGCATTTTTATTTAGTATATATGTTTGGGATCAAGACCACATACGTTAGAACACTGCACACGACCGATTTCTACTTTGAAAAAATCCTAAAACTCTAGAAAACTGACGATTTTTACAAAAAAGTGAAAATATTTCCATGTGACGAGCCCAGGTACGGTGGGGCAGTCCATTAAAATGCATTTTTATTTAGTTTTTATGGTTGGGATCAAGACCACATACGTTAGAACACGGCACACGACCGATTTCTACTTTGAATAAATCCTAAAACTCTAGAAAACTGACGATTTTTACAAAAAAGTGAAAATATTTCCATGTGACGAGCCCTAGTGGGTTGGGCAGTCCATTAAAAAGCATTTTTTTGTAATATATATGTTTGGGATCAAGACCACATACGTTAGAACACTGCACACGACCGATTTCTACTTTGAAAAAATCCTAAAACTCTAGAAAACTGACGATTTTTACAAAAATGTGAAAATATTTCCATGTGACGAGCCCTAGTACGGTGGGGCAGTCCATTAAAAAGCATTTTTATTTAGTATATATGTTTGGGATCAAGACTACATACGTTAGAACACGGCACACGACCGATTTCTACTTTGAAAAAATCCTAAAACTCTAGAAAACTGACGATTTTAAAAAAAATGTGAAAATATTTCCATGTGACGAGCCCTGGTACGGTGGGGCAGTCCATTAAAATGCATTTTTTTGTAGTATATATGTTTGGGATCAAGACTACATACGTTAGAACACGGCACACGACCGATTTCTACTTTGAAAAAATCCTAAAACTCTAGAAAACTGACGATTTTTACAAAAAAGTGAAAATATTTCCATGTGACGAGCCCTAGTACGGTGGGGCAGTCCATTAAAAAGCATTTTTATTTAGTATATATGTTTGGGATCAAGACCACATACGTTAGAACACTGCACACGACCGATTTCTACTTTGAAAAAATCCTAAAACTCTAGAAAACTGACGATTTTTACAAAAAAGTGAAAATATTTCCATGTGACGAGCCCTAGTACGGTGGGGCAGTCCATTAAAAAGCATTTTTTTGTAATATATATGTTTCTGATCAAGACAACATACGTTAGAACACGGAACACGACCGATTACTACTTTAAAACTATCCCAAAACTCTAGAAAACTGACGATTTTAACAAAAATGTGAAAATATTTCCATGTGACGAGCCCTGGTACGGTGGGGCAGTCCATTAAAATGCATTTTTTTGTAGTATATATGTTTGGGATCAAGACTACATACGTTAGAACACGGCACACGACCGATTTCTACTTTGAAAAAATCCTAAAACTCTAGAAAACTGACGATTTTTACAAAAAAGTGAAAATATTTCCATGTGACGAGCCCTAGTACGGTGGGGCAGTCCATTAAAAAGCATTTTTATTTAGTATATATGTTTGGGATCAAGACCACATACGTTAGAACACTGCACACGACCGATTTCTACTTTGAAAAAATCCTAAAACTCTAGAAAACTGACGATTTTTACAAAAAAGTGAAAATATTTCCATGTGACGAGCCCTAGTACGGTGGGGCAGTCCATTAAAAAGCATTTTTATTTAGTATATATGTTTGGGATCAAGACCACATACGTTAGAACACTGCACACGACCGATTTCTACTTTGAAAAAATCCTAAAACTCTAGAAAACTGACGATTTTTACAAAAAAGTGAAAATATTTCCATGTGACGAGCCCTGGTACGGTGGGGCAGTCCATTAAAATGCATTTTTATTTAGTATATATGTTTGGGATCAAGACCACATACGTTAGAACACTGCACACGACCGATTTCTACTTTGAAAAAATCCTAAAACTCTAGAAAACTGACGATTTTTACAAAAAAGTGAAAATATTTCCATGTGACGAGCCCTGGTACGGTGGGGCAGTCCATTAAAATGCATTTTTATTTAGTTTTTATGTTTGGGATCAAGACCACATACGTTAGAACACGGCACACGACCGATTTCTACATTGAATAAATCCTAAAACTCTAGAAAACTGACGATTTTTACAAAAAAGTGAAAATATTTCCATGTGACGAGCCCTAGTACGGTGGGGCAGTCCATTAAAAAGCATTTTTATTGTAGTATCTATGTTTTTGATCAAGACAACATACGTTAGAACACGGCACACGCCCGATTTCTACATTTAAACTATCCCAAAACTCTAGAAAACCGACGATTTTTACAAAAAAGTGAAAATATTTCCATGCGACGAGCCCTGGTACGGTGGGGCAGTCCATTAAAAAGCATTTTTATTTAGTATATATGTTTGTGATCAAGACAACATACGTTAGAACACGGTACACGACCGATTTCTACTTTGAAAAAATCCTAAAACTCTAGAAAACTGACGATTTTTACAAAAAAGTGAAAATATTTCCATGTGACGAGCCCTAGTACGGTGGGGCAGTCCATTAAAAAGCATTTTTATTTAGTTTTTATGTTTGGGATCAAGACCACATACGTTAGAACACGGCACACGACCGATTTCTACTTTGAATAAATCCTAAAACTCTAGAAAACTGACGATTTTTACAAAAAAGTGAAAATATTTCCATGTGACGAGCCCTAGTACGGTGGGGCAGTCCATTAAAAAGCATTTTTATTTAGTATATATGTTTGGGAGCAAGACCACATACGTTAGAACACGGCACACGACCGATTTCTACTTTGAATAAATCCTAAAACTCTAGAAAACTGACGTTTTTTACAAATACGTGAACCTACTTGATTTACACTCTCTCCCTTACGGTGGCGCTGCCCATCTAAATGCTTTTTTATTTAGTTTTTATGTTTGGGATCAAGACCACATACGTTAGAACACGGCACACGACCGATTTCTACTTTGAATAAATCCTAAAACTCTAGAAAACTGACGATTTTTACAAAAAAGTGAAAATATTTCCATGCGACGAGCCCTGGTACGGTGGGGCAGTCCATTAAAAAGCATTTTTTTGTAGTATATATGTTTCTGATCAAGACAACATACGTTAGAACACTGTACACGACCGATTTCTACTTTGAACAAATCCTAAAACTCTAGAAAACTGACGATTTTTACAAAAAAGTGAAAATATTTCCATGTGACGAGCCCTAGTACGGTGGGGCAGTCCATTAAAAAGCATTTTTATTTAGTATATATGTTTGGGATCAAGACCACATACGTTAGAACACTGCACACGACCGATTTCTACTTTGAAAAAATCCTAAAACTCTAGAAAACTGACGATTTTTACAAAAATGTGAAAATATTTCCATGTGACGAGCCCTAGTACGGTGGGGCAGTCCATTAAAAAGCATTTTTATTTAGTATATATGTTTGGGATCAAGACCACATACGTTAGAACACTGCACACGACCGATTTCTACTTTGAAAAAATCCTAAAACTCTAGAAAACTGACGATTTTTACAAAAATGTGAAAATATTTCCATGTGACGAGCCCTAGTACGGTGGGGCAGTCCATTAAAAAGCATTTTTATTTAGTATATATGTTTGGGATCAAGACCACATACGTTAGAACACTGCACACGACCGATTTCTACTTTGAAAAAATCCTAAAACTCTAGAAAACTGACGATTTTTACAAAAAAGTGAAAATATTTCCATGTGACGAGCCCTGGTACGGTGGGGCAGTCCATTAAAATGCATTTTTATTTAGTTTTTATGTTTGGGATCAAGACCACATACGTTAGAACACGGCACACGACCGATTTCTACATTGAATAAATCCTAAAACTCTAAAAAACTGACGATTTTTACAAAAAAGTGAAAATATTTCCATGTGACGAGCCCTAGTACGGTGGGGCAGTCCATTAAAAAGCATTTTTATTTAGTATATATGTTTGGGATCAAGATTACATACGTTAGAACACTGCACACGACCGATTTCTACTTTAAAACATCCCAAAACTCTAGAAAACTAACGATTTTCACAAAAATCTGAAAATATTTCCATGTGACGAGCCCTGGTACGGTGGGGCAGTCCATTAAAATGCATTTTTATTTAGTATATATGTTTGGGATCAAGACCACATACGTTAGAACACTGCACACGACCGATTTCTACTTTGAAAAAATCCTAAAACTCTAGAAAACTGACGATTTTTACAAAAAAGTGAAAATATTTCCATGTGACGAGCCCTGGTACGGTGGGGCAGTCCATTAAAATGCATTTTTATTTAGTTTTTATGTTTGGGATCAAGACCACATACGTTAGAACACGGCACACGACCGATTTCTACTTTGAATAAATCCTAAAACTCTAGAAAACTGACGATTTTTACAAAAAAGTGAAAATATTTCCATGTGACGAGCCCTAGTGGGTTGGGCAGTCCATTAAAAAGCATTTTTTTGTAATATATATGTTTCTGATCAAGACAACATACGTTAGAACACGGAACACGACCGATTACTACTTTAAAACTATCCCAAAACTCTAGAAAACTGACGATTTTAACAAAAATGTGAAAATATTTCCATGTGACGAGCCCTGGTACGGTGGGGCAGTCCATTAAAATGCATTTTTTTGTAGTATATATGTTTGGGATCAAGACTACATACGTTAGAACACGGCACACGACCGATTTCTACTTTGAAAAAATCCTAAAACTCTAGAAAACTGACGATTTTTACAAAAAAGTGAAAATATTTCCATGTGACGAGCCCTAGTGGGTTGGGCAGTCCATTAAAAAGCATTTTTTTGTAATATATATGTTTCTGATCAAGACAACATACGTTAGAACACGGAACACGACCGATTACTACTTTAAAACTATCCCAAAACTCTAGAAAACTGACGATTTTAACAAAAATGTGAAAATATTTCCATGTGACGAGCCCTGGTACGGTGGGGCAGTCCATTAAAATGCATTTTTATTTAGTTTTTATGTTTGGGATCAAGACCACATACGTTAATACACTGCACACGACCGATTTCTACTTTGAAAAAATCCTAAAACTCTAGAAAACTGACGATTTTTACAAAAAAGTGAAAATATTTCCATGTGACGAGCCCTGGTACGGTGGGGCAGTCCATTAAAATGCATTTTTATTTAGTATATATGTTTGGGATCAAGACCACATACGTTAGAACACTGCACACGACCGATTTCTACTTTGAAAAAATCCTAAAACTCTAGAAAACTGACGATTTTTACAAAAAAGTGAAAATATTTCCATGTGACGAGCCCTGGTACGGTGGGGCAGTCCATTAAAATGCATTTTTATTTAGTTTTTATGTTTGGGATCAAGACCACATACGTTAGAACACGGCACACGACCGATTTCTACTTTGAATAAATCCTAAAACTCTAGAAAACTGACGATTTTTACAAAAAAGTGAAAATATTTCCATGTGACGAGCCCTAGTACGGTTGGGCAGTCCATTAAAAAGCATTTTTTTGTAATATATATGTTTCTGATCAAGACAACATACGTTAATACACGGAACACGACCGATTACTACTTTAAAACTATCCCAAAACTCTAGAAAACTGACGATTTTAACAAAAATGTGAAAATATTTCCATGTGACGAGCCCTGGTACGGTGGGGCAGTCCATTAAAATGCATTTTTTTGTAGTATATATGTTTGGGATCAAGACTACATACGTTAGAACACGGCACACGACCGATTTCTACTTTGAAAAAATCCTAAAACTCTAGAAAACTGACGATTTTTACAAAAAAGTGAAAATATTTCCATGTGACGAGCCCTAGTACGGTGGGGCAGTCCATTAAAAAGCATTTTTATTTAGTATATATGTTTGGGATCAAGACCACATACGTTAGAACACTGCACACGACCGATTTCTACTTTGAAAAAATCCTAAAACTCTAGAAAACTGACGATTTTTACAAAAATGTGAAAATATTTCCATGTGACGAGCCCTAGTACGGTGGGGCAGTCCATTAAAAAGCATTTTTATTTAGTATATATGTTTGGGATCAAGACCACATACGTTAGAACACTGCACACGACCGATTTCTACTTTGAAAAAATCCTAAAACTCTAGAAAACTGACGATTTTTACAAAAAAGTGAAAATATTTCCATGTGACGAGCCCTGGTACGGTGGGGCAGTCCATTAAAATGCATTTTTATTTAGTTTTTATGTTTGGGATCAAGACCACATACGTTAGAACACGGCACACGACCGATTTCTACATTGAATAAATCCTAAAACTCTAGAAAACTGACGATTTTTACAAAAAAGTGAAAATATTTCCATGTGACGAGCCCTGGTACGGTGGGGCAGTCCATTAAAATGCATTTTTATTTAGTTTTTATGTTTGGGATCAAGACCACATACGTTAGAACACGGCACACGACCGATTTCTACTTTAAAACATCCCAAAACTCTAGAAAACTGACGATTTTTACAAAAAAGTGAAAATATTTCCATGTGACGAGCCCTGGTACGGTGGGGCAGTCCATTAAAATGCATTTTTATTTAGTATATATGTTTGGGATCAAGACCACATACGTTAGAACACTGCACACGACCGATTTCTACTTTGAAAAAATCCTAAAACTCTAGAAAACTGACGATTTTTACAAAAAAGTGAAAATATTTCCATGTGACGAGCCCTGGTACGGTGGGGCAGTCCATTAA
This sequence comes from Trichopria drosophilae, assembly GCA_030407085.1. NCBI lineage: Eukaryota > Metazoa > Arthropoda > Insecta > Hymenoptera > Diapriidae > Trichopria > Trichopria drosophilae. The sequence goes on from CM059584.1 coordinate 87,838,652, forward strand.
AATGCATTTTTATTTAGTTTTTATGTTTGGGATCAAGACCACATACGTTAGAACACGGCACACGACCGATTTCTACTTTGAATAAATCCTAAAACTCTAGAAAACTGACGATTTTTACAAAAAAGTGAAAATATTTCCATGTGACGAGCCCTAGTGGGTTGGGCAGTCCATTAAAAAGCATTTTTTTGTAATATATATGTTTCTGATCAAGACAACATACGTTAGAAAACGGCACACGCCCGATTTCTACTTTTAAACTATCCCAAAACTCTAGAAAACCGACGATTTTTACAAAAAAGTGAAAATATTTCCATGCGACGAGCCCTGGTACGGTGGGGCAGTCCATTAAAAAGCATTTTATTGTAGTATATATGTTTGGGATCAAGACTACATACGTTAGAACACGGTACACGACCGATTTCTACTTTGAACAAATCCTAAAACTCTAGAAAACTGACGATTTTTACAAAAAAGTGAAAATATTTCCATGTGACGAGCCCTAGTACGGTGGGGCAGTCCATTAAAAAGCATTTTTATTTAGTATATATGTTTGGGATCAAGACCACATACGTTAGAACACTGCACACGACCGATTTCTACTTTGAAAAAATCCTAAAACTCTAGAAAACTGACGATTTTTACAAAAAAGTGAAAATATTTCCATGTGACGAGCCCTAGTGTGTTGGGCAGTCCATTAAAAAGCATTTTTTTGTAATATATATGTTTCTGATCAAGACAACATACGTTAGAAAACGGCACACGACCGATTTCTACTTTAAAACATCCCAAAACTCTAGAAAACTGACGATTTTCACAAAAATCTGAAAATATTTCCATGTGACGAGCCCTGGTACGGTGGGGCAGTCCATTAAAATGCATTTTTATTTAGTATATATGTTTGGGATCAAGACCACATACGTTAGAACACGGCACACGACCGATTTCTACATTGAATAAATCCTAAAACTCTAGAAAACTGACGATTTTTACAAAAATGTGAAAATATTTCCATGTGACGAGCCCTAGTACGGTGGGGCAGTCCATTAAAAAGCATTTTTATTTAGTATATATGTTTCTGATCAAGACAACATACGTTAGAACACGGAACACGACCGATTACTACTTTAAAACTATCCCAAAACTCTAGAAAACTGACGATTTTAACAAAAATGTCAAAATATTTCCATGTGACGAGCCCTGGTACGGTGAGGCAGTCCATTAAAATGCATTTTTTTGTAGTATATATGTTTGGGATCAAGACTACGTACGTCAGAATCCGGCATACGACATTTCGACGTTCAAAAAATTGTAATACCAGAAAACCTAAGGTGGGGCTAGAAAGTTGGTTCAGCTTCATCTTATACTTTAAGATGGCGTTAATAGTTTTTTGAGTAAAAGAAAAGGTTCGATGATACATAACTTCAAATATCATTCCAAACGCTATTTTTGTACTTTTAGATTAGGATATCTCGAAAACTGGAGCCAATTGCGAGATTTGCACCGCAGATTAGGGTTCAGCATACCGAAAACCTTCGGAAAAGTATATTCTGGTTTCTGGGTAGTTTTGTCGGCCTGTGCTATTGTTGTAATTTATGCAGTCAGAAAAGAGCATTTAACTATTTTGAATAAATGAATATCACAGTCACGCAATTATTTACATTATTTACAACATTTATTATTATTTACGTACGTATAAGGACTGCCATACCAAGTATATTTTGTATTTTATTTAAATCAAATCGGTCAAGAAGTTTTAAAAACGTCTATATTTGTATAAATTTAGACGAATATCTAATTGTTATTGATATTGGTAACGAACATTCGAACTATAATATTTTTAAGTTCGTAAGTTTTTTCATATTTCTATTGCTCTATCCCACAACTTCACGAAATCGGAGAAACTAATTATTAACTTATTTATGAAACAATTGCGTCCAGGGAAGGCGGAAACGATCCTGCTGGTGAGCACACTTGACCTTCCGTGCGAAACGCACTTTTTAGAGCTTTATAGACACCTACCAGGGAGATGTTTTTTTGTGTATTGAATTATTATAAACAATTGATTAATTGTAATATATTGAGTTTACATTCGACTACGGGCGAACGCGGACGTGTTTGCATTCGATCTAGCAAATACAATTTCGGTTCGAGCATTTTCATGGTCCGGTTAAATTCATACGGTTATGTAAGTTGCGTCATACTGTATGGATGTCCATTTAAGGGTTGGTATAACCTAAATGACATAGTTATTCCGGAATATCTGTGCCTTAACATTTTTTCTTCGCAGCGAATGATACATTTTATACGACTTCAAACACGTGCTGTAATACGATGTAAACGAAAGGTATACGTCACCTGTTATTCCAAGAATTTTTCACATGACCTTGTTACACAAACAATTTTAAATACCACGTTTAATTGCTAATTATATGAAACGTTCACTACACAAATATTTAATACATATCTTCAGCTCTTGCAACTATCTGCGTTATTCCTCGACATTCAGAAAGTTTTCGATAACGTTTGGTGGCCTATGGCTCTTAACAGACTAAAGAAATACGAATGCCCAGGCGAAATATACAGAATCATACAAAATTACCCTGAGCAAACGAAAAGTCATGTTGCAGAACCAATCAAGCCAAGCCACTAAAATGATCAACAAAGGATGCCCGCAGGGCTCGGTCCTCGGACCGACCCTCTGGAACCTGATCTTTGACCCGAACCTGAAAAGAATAGAGGAGTTGAACATTAAAACTATTGCCGACGTTCAAGTCATATTGATTGACGGCAAAAGCAAGCTGGATCTGGAAGGAACAGCCAAAATTGCAATAGAGGAAGTTGAAAAATGGGCACAAATCAACAAATTACAACTAGCAACAAAGGAATGTGAGGTTCTAATGCTCAAAGGACCGCACCTCATAAGAGGCCCCACGGTCAAATTAAACAATAAAGTCCTTAAAATAGTCAAAGAATACAAATACCTAGGAATAACCTTTCAGACTAACTTGAAAATGCATACACACGTAAACAATATTGCTACAAGAACTAGACAACTGTTCAACTCCCTAGGCCAAGTAGCTAAAAGCGATTGGGGCCTCAGGTTTGGGGCTCTGAGAATTTTACGGGGGGTTGTTCGTGCCGATCGCTGCCTATGCGGCATCTGGTTGGCAGGATAGACTTCTAGCAGACGACAAGAGAAAACTCATGATGGCTCACCGATTTGCTCTCATCAGAGTCACTGGTGCGTATAAAACAATATCAGGAATGGCTGCTCCGGTTATTGCCGGAGTTTTGCCAATCAACACAGAAATCCATAAACGAGCCCCCAGCTACAAAATAAGAAAAGAAATCGAATTCACCATAAATACCTACTGTGACCCCCGCCCCCGACTCCATCGCCTCCACCCGTCCGTCGTCGTCGCTCGTGGCCGCCTGCAAAAAAACCGAACTTTCCGGGGGGCCACAAAATCCGCACGGCGCGCCGGATGGTAAGGTCCAGCCGAGCCGAAGCCCGACAAATTTATGGACGCGCCGCACGCGCTGGTGTGCCCGCTAGCTCAGCCCCGAGTTCCCGGCTCGGCAAGGCAGAGGGCGGTATTCTCTGGCGCAGACTAAAGACTACGCGACCACGGCCGACGAGGACGGTTCACCACGTCCATCGCGCCCTCTCTCGCGCCCCAAATCACGGACGCCAAATTCTATTCGCGATTCCCAACTACGCGACGACACGCGATTCCCCGACGGAGAGCTCGACAGGGACTTCCTAATACGGTTTCTGGCGACGAACTCTACCAGGACTTTCTAATTACGGTGTCCTGAGACGAACTCGATAGGGACTTTACGCACGCGGTGCCTGGCGACGAACTCTACCAGGACTTTCTAAAGACGGGGTGCCCGCCGACGAACTCGACAAGGACTTTCGAAGCGCGCTGCCTTGCGACGGACTCTGATGGGACTTTCGCACGCGGTCGCGGCGCCCCCACGAACCCGTCGAGGAACCGTGCTCGTCCGATACTCACGCGCCCTCCCCAATACGACACTACACTATCTACACGAACTTACACGAATCTCATACCGAAACTACACTGAACGACGTTATCTGAACCACACTAAACTTTACCGAAACCGACCAAATTGACAGATTATACTCCGTTACTGGAATCTACTAAACGCAAATAAATCATCGAAATTACGCTACCCGAAACCCACTCGAGCTTACCGCGTAAATTAACAAACCGATTAATTCCCGAATCCCCTAATCTAACCGCCCGCACTTTCGTTACTAAATTGACACGGATCACCCGGACGCTATCGTTTATCGCGGACACTGCTATTCAATTTAACACACTCACACTCATACGCAACAATTTTAGCGTCTCAATCTAGGTAACTTAACCGCGCGGAGGGCCCGGTCCAGTTAGCATCGCACGCATGGTCCTTTCCTTACCGACAGATCGGCTGGAGTATTACCCGAGAAAAACCTTCTTATTGCACAAAAAGTCCGCTTGTTAATTCATAAGATAGCGCCACCTCACAAGAGGGCCAAGATAACAGATAACCACAGTGTTCACTCTAACAGAGTGAAAAGATAACCAGGAAGTTCAAGATACGATCGCTCACAAGAGCGATCCAGCAAACCAAGGTAAAATTAATGAGCTTGCGTTTTCGATCATAAGAAGTCAGACTATGAATTTAAAATGTCGAACATGCTAGTTAACGGCTCGCCAAGCCAACTGGAGATCGCGTCGCGGACCGCGGATCGGAACCGGCGGCCATCTTGTCGGCGTCGCGATGTGACGTCACAAAGCATCACGTTCGGCGGAATTGGCTTTTCACGCGTCATATTTCCGTTTTCGTTACCGTCTTTATTTCGGATCACCGGATACGCATTTTCGAGACGATAAAGGTAACCACTCTAGATTCGATCTTACGTTCGTCCGAACCGCTAGTTATTTCTCCCGGATACCGAACGATCACAAAAGATAACCAAATGACGGCTTTTTCCTGAAGTCCTCGATAGGACGAAGTTATCCTCTTACCGAAGCATCTCACAGAATTTTAAGAGAACGGTCTTCCATCACGTTTCCGATAGTTAAACATACCGACGCGCGTGGCCTTTGGGCTTCGTCTTTCCGAAAGTAACGAGAACGAACAAAAAGCGTAAGATAACCATATTTTTCCCGAGTATGCCGAATAGAACAACGAGAGATAACCGCAGTCGCGTTAAAGAATCTAATCGAGATATTCTCCGCGAAAAGAAAGATTCCCGGAAGATAACCCTAGACAAATTCGCGGCCAAAGCAGAAGTTTACCAAAGCACGATACGAACCGAAAACCCGACTCAGATAACCGAAGGCGATTCGCGTTTTTCACTTTCACTTTCACCTGCGAAACGGCAACGGACAATCGGAAAAGCGCATTTTATTTAAACAGCCGTGAGCACAAAGAATCGAAATATTGGCGTACGGAAAGACTTCGTAGCCGAAACTATTTGCGCTCAGGGCTGTTGGTACCTTTTGATGACCAGGCGTACCTATAGGCTCCAGGGCTGCTACCAATGGACTGTCCTAATTGACTTCAACGGACTGTCACGGAGTGGCGATCCGACGCGTCGGTTGCAATCATGACGCTCACGCCGCGCCGGCCGCCGTTTACCATTTCTCTACCGCGATCGTGATGGTAGGGAGAGCACCGCGGCCCGTACGGGCATATACGACTGGCCGTCCCCTCCCGGTACTCTTTTCTTACACCTTCTCGAATATTCGCGAAGTTTAGCCACGTCGCCCTCACGTACTCTCTCCTTCGCGAACATCCCAGAATCTCCACGCGTCCCCCCCCCCTCCCCCCCGCACGCCCGTAATAAGCTGCGTGCTTGACGAAATACCCTGGATGTTCAGGTCTCGTACTTTTGAAAATCGACAACAAGGCCGTCCTTGATAAGACTTCAAAAACAAAGCAAATAGAATACCCATGTTTACGCCTGAAATATATATCGCATACAATATATTATTTCAGAAAATAATCAAAACAAAATTAAATACTGAATAATAACCGGAATTATACCTACTTTTATTATTATCAATTATTAATTCCTAAAATACTAATTCTACGTCTAAATTGTTGTCTTATTAAAAATTAGCGCTTCTTCGGAGCCGTCCCCCCTATAATGGCAACATTTCCCCTTGGATAAAAGCCTCCCGGCAGATTCATAACAAATATCGATCCTAACCCCAAAAATTGTTGTCACATTAAAAATTAGCGCTTCTTCGGAGCAGTCCCCCCTATAATAACAACATTTCCCCTCTGGATAAAAGCCTCCCGGCAGATTCTTAACATATACTATTCAAAAAGAGCCGAATGACGTCATCACCAAAATAAACACTAGCGCTTCTTCGGAGCAGTCCCCCCTATAAGGTGATGAGATCATTTCGGAAATTGCACCCATTCGAAATATTAGCGGTTCTTGAAGACCAGTCCCCCCCCACCCCCCCCCTTAAGTTATCCCCGTTGTGAGTCTCGTGGCAGATAGCACTGTGGCGTGTTTTGCCACGTTACACTACACATACGCACCAGCAGGCAATGAAAACGAAAGAGACAAATAGAGCATCAACGTCATTGACCAATGGCAAGAGGATTGGGACGCAACGGACAAAGGGAGTGTTACGTATGAATACCTACCTAGAGTGAGGAAGAGACTGAAATATAAATGGATCCAACCAAATAAATGGCTAAACCAGTTCCTCACAGGGCATGGTAATTTCAAATATTGGAAATTCCATATAGGAGTAGATAAAACCACAGAGCTGTGCTCATGTGGACAACCTGATACATCCAAAACACACCTTGACAGAATGCCATAAATTTACAGAAATCAGAAGAGAATATCTACAAGAGATAAATGAAACAGAAATCAGTCTCTCCAATATCCTCAAGATAGGGAAAAATGCGAAACATTTTCCCGCTTTGCAAAGGAACTATTGGATGAAAAGATATGTCACGAAATAATAGAGGAGATGGAGAATGACTAAACCATTCGCACCTCCTCAATACGCTAATTTTCATTTAACTGCACAAATTCGAAATTTTAATTTTTTGATATTGTTACGATTTTTATGCTTTCATAATTTATTAAATTCTCACAAGGATCAGGAGCTATAAGATTGATTCTCGGTAGCTGAGAATCGTTTTTGGGATCTTCCGCATAAAGGGGATCGACACCCCAAGTGACAAAAATAGCGGTGAATTTAGGAATAACAACTTTATTATTGAGAGGAATGCCAACCGTAGGTCGTACACTATCAAAACGAACGGGTGTGTAGGAATTAAGTCCTGAGTTGATTCGCGGAGAGTCGCGGATTAACGTGCCGTGAAGTCTCTAAGTTCCCGAATCGCGAAATGTGCTAAGTTACGTGCGCGGCGACTCTCCCTCAGAGATCCTCTCTGGATCGTACACGGCGCGACTCTGACCCAAGATCTTCACGGCGTCATTCACGGGGCGACTCTGATTTCGGGCAATGCGATTTTATATGGTAGATGTCGATGAGATCATCGTCCTTCGCGATGGACACCTGCATTTGATGTTTGCCACGTGCCATCTTCCACGAATCGCTCACCCCTATTGGTGACCTCGGCGATTCGGGGCACGTATACTATTATGTAGTATACATTAAATGTAGATAACATTAATTAATTAAAATTTTCATATTTTTCATATTTTTCTATTATTTATCGCCATCAATTTGTATTTTTAAAACCAATTTTAAAAATAGATATTAAAACAGCTTCGATATTAAGAATTACACAAATTTTGAAAAGTAGGCTAAAAGTACTTCTGGAATCAATCCAGAAGTTCTCTGCATTTACCATCTTTACGAACTGTAATAGTCATACATGTATGAATTTTAATTAAATAATGTTATCGGTTCATTTGCAGAAAAAATAAGTTATTAGGGCTTGATACTGGCTTCATTTACACGCAATATTAACTCCTCCGCATGTTAAGAGGTGGTAAACCACATTCATTATGCTATAATTTAATTTCATTTTAGAAGATAATCGTCAGTTGTCTCCTGTTTTTAACTGTTGTTTCTTTAAATTCGTTCCCCCTGAATTCGTCACGAGAAGAATCGTGAATTTTCTTACAGGCATGACAAAAATGAATAATAATTATTTGGTTTACATCCCTCTAAATACGTAGAAATACATGTTGGCATATGTTTAGAATTAATTTCTCAAATTCCATGTTTTGTTTACATGCAATAACAAATTTTGTGTCAATTTAAAAATATTATTTATTTTTCACAATAAGTATTTTGTGTTTAAAATTTGATAAGTATATCATAATTGAGTATATCTAGAATGATTTTTAAGTATACAAACCAAAGACACTAATTTATATTTTAACATTTGGCACTTAAGTAAACAAGCCATATGGCAGATGACAGACTATACAATAAGTAAATAATGACGAGTTAGTTAGTTGTATATTTATTTTATATTAATAATATTAATATGTGTTTATATATACAGGATCCGCCAAAAGTCCCGGGACGGCGAAATATCTCAGCAGGAGTGCATTTTTTGGGAAAATGTTTCAGATAAAAGTTGAAGGATTTTTCCTTGGCTCTTTAATGACGATATTGAATTTGACCTTGAATAAGACCTTGAAGGTTATTTCAAGGTCAAGTGTGTCTACGAGTTTTTTCTTAACCCGTTTCGTCCTGAAATGCCGTAAATTTCGACTTCTTTTCATCAGGTGCTTTCTTAGGGAAACAATCACTCAATCGTTATGATATAACCATACCTATTGTATTTTTTCTCGAACGTGGAAAAAAAGGAAACCGTTTTCGGAACAAGCTAAGTCTCTGTATCTGGTGGAGTAATTAGTTACACTAAAAGATAGGATGGTTATTTTTTATATAAATTTTTTTATTTATATATTTTTTATTTAAAGTTTTGAGAAATTTTTTTTCGACATTTTTTTCAAAATTGTGATTTATTTACGAAAAATTCTCAACAAAATTTAGTGCATTCTCTGATAAATTCTAAGAGTTTTTGTTCTTTGCAATTCTTTCCAAAAGTTGATAGTTTTCGAGGAAATGAATTTCAAATATTATAGTTTAAGATTTTTCTTTTTTGAAAACTATCAATTTTTGGGAAAAAATGCATCGAATAAAAAACTCTTAGAATTCATCAAAGAATGAACTAAATTTTGTTCAGAATTTTTCGAAAAGAAAATTACAATTTTGAAAAGAATTTTGAAAAAAATTTTTCAAAAATCATTTAAAAAATCTGAAAAAATTCCAATATATTTCTCAATGAATTCTAAGAACTTTTCATTCCCAACATTTTTTTTAAAAAGCTCGTAGCTTTTGAGTTAGATCGTCCAGAAATTTTTTAACAAAATTTTGACTGAGAACCGCCATTTTGAATGGAGAATTAATAACCATCCTATCTTTTAGTGTAACTAATTACTCCACCAGATACAGAGACTTAGCTTGTTCCGAACACGGTTTCCTGTTCAAAAATACGATTATTTGAACAAATTTTTTCAAAACTCACGATTTTTTTATGTTTAAACCGTCATAGTAAAAAAATGGCGGCAGATATGGTAAATCTGAAACCGGATTTAGAAAGTTCGAGAAAAAATACAATACGTATGGTTATATCAAAACGTTTGAGTGACTTTCTCTATGAGAAAGCACCTGATGAAAAGAAGTCAAAATTTGGGGTATTTCAGGACGAAACGGGTTAAGCGAAGTGGATGGTAGTTTTTTGTTGAAGCGTAGTCGGTATAACGAATAATTTACGTTACGAGTAATGTCAGACAATAATCCCTGCCACGACAAGGTATTGTCGATTCTTAATCCAAGGTTTCGTACGTCATTTGTAAACGAGATCTTAGCACCATCAAGTACAGTAGACTCCCGCGTTAGTGGCGTGCTCGGTTCCGAGCCCTCCCCTCAATCCCCGTGTTAGTGGCGGAAGTAGGAGAAACATCGCTTTCCCCGCTAGACTGCAGTCCTGCAGTCACGTGACGTAATTCAAATCACGCGCCTGGGGCCCGTACCTTATTAGGCCACGCCCCTCAGGCGGCTGGCGACATGGCGGGGATGGAAAGATTCCGAGAAGTGCCACTAACACGGGGTTCCATCGCGTCACTAACGCGGGACGCCACTAACGCGGGAGTCTACTGTACTAGGTTCGGGATATGCAGCAAGTCAATCGCATTGATATTAAACGAGGAATCTAAAATTATTGCCTGAGATTTATTTGGATTTAGGGTGAGACCCATCTGTTTTGCATATTGTGAAATAGCATTTATATCCGCATTAAGATGTTTAATTGTGACTGCGATATCTCGGGGGTCACATTGAGCTATGATTTGTAGGTCATCCGCATACAACATATGTGTGGAAAATTTAAGAATAGAGGAAATGTCATTAATGAAAATTGAAAAAGCAGTCGTCCAAGAACTGAACCTTGCGGAACCCCGGCGAAAAGTTCCCTCCAACTTGATTTAGTTGAGTCCTGGCCAATTACCGACTATTGTCGACCAATAAGGTAGGAAGCAAACCATCGAAGTTCAGGACCGACGACTCCTAGGTCTTTAAGTTTGTACAGAAGAATTATGATGTCAACCGTATCAAAAGCTTTTGAGACGACACAAAAGAGCAATTGGCCGATAATCCACAGGCGATATTGGAACCGGCACCTTATTAATTGGCCTAATGAAGGCCTTTTTCCACTCATCTGGAAATGCTGATGCATTTAGACTGGTATTAAAAATGTCTACGAGAATATAGATTATGGCTGGTAGGGAGTGGGTGAGACAGTGGAGATCGATCTCATCACAACCCGAGGCGTTCGACTTTACATTTTTAATAATTTGCGTGATTACTATGGCATTCGTTGGACGGAAGTAGAACGTCTTATCGTCATGAATGATATGTAGAACAAAGAGGTCACATGTAACGATAATGGATGAAGTTCGAGATTTGTTTGCAGCTTCAGTGTAGCATTTATTTATTTCCGCCACGTTGCAGGTGACGTGGTTTTTCTTTAACTCATTTTTAACCAGCCCTAAGTTGCGCAGTTCCATCCACAGGGTCTTAGGGGAGTTGTAATTATTTAAGCGTTTCCTACAATGAGTAGTATGTGCTTTATGGATGAGCCTATGAATTTTGGTACGCAGCGATTTAAAATCCGTGTAAGCTAGTAGATCCCCAGTCCTCTATATATTTTTTGTATAGTGCATTACGTTTTTTACACATAGTTTTAATTTCTTTTGTAAACCATGGGTTATGAGTATCCTTAGGTACAAATATCGTTTTCGGTGCGTGTCTGTTATATGTAACAATGAGAGGGGTCGAGAGGGAAAGTAATTTATCATTCACGGATTTTGACGAGAAGCAGTTATCCCAGTAATTTATGGGAGTTCCATTAGATAGTTTTCGGCTGAGAAATGTTTGTAATTTCCTGTAGGTCAGGTATATCATTTCGTGTTTAGATGGAGCTGGGCCAACAAATTGGCCATGAAACATAATTTTGTCAGAATCTTCAACTAAACAGTGGTCAATCCAGGTAGAAGAAGTAGCTGTTACGTGGGTACTAGTGTACGGGACGATAGGTAAATTGTAGATGAACCTGAAGTTAGAGGCCACTTCCAGCGGCCACATCGGGAAATGCATAGACGCAGAATGTACAGGGACCGAATTTTAAAAAATTGGTTATTCAATTATAGTTTGCATAAAGATACCTTTAAAAAGGATTACTATCATCTCCAGAGGACTAGAATCATAAAAAAATGTCATACTACAAACAAGATTATTGTTTATATCAATAAAAACTAATTAAACAACCTAATAGGATTCATTAAACATCAAGCAACGATTGTTTATTTAACAATATAATAAACTAATATGGCCGCTAGATTGCAAAATGCACACGCGTGGACCTAAAGCTTCGGGAAAAAATTGCTTTTAGTAGCTGAAACTACCCTAAAAAAAAACCATAGGCTTCATTAAAGATCAAGCAATTATTGTTTATTTAAAAGATTATTTAAACAAATGTGGCCGTTAGATTGCAAATTGTATACGCATGGACCTAGAGCTTCGGGAAAAATTGCTTATAGTAGCTAAAACTACCCTAAAAACAACCCAATAGGTTTCATTAAACATCAAACAATTATTGTTTATTTAAAACATTATTTAAACAAATGTGGCCGTTAGATTGCAAAACGCATACGTATGGACCTAGAGCTTCAGGAAAAATCGCTTTTAGTAGCTGAAACTACCCTAAAAACAACCCAATGGGATTCATTAACAGTATCTCTCCGCGATGATGTGATAAACGCATTTTTTTCAAGTTTTACATCGAAGCGACAAAACGTCAGTTCCAATTCTTACCTTTCGATACAATGTTTAGCGAAAGTATCGGAAGGCAAGGAAATGCTACAAAGGGTTTTAAAAAGTGGGGTGAGGAACGAAATGCTTGGTCCAAAAACATTTGGATGATCCCCATATATCACCGCTCACACTGGACCTTAATGGTTGTACTTTTAAGAGAAAACGCTCTCGTATATGTTGATTCTCTGCACGGAAACCCGAACAATATCATATTGAATGGAATAATGCAATACATTGCATTAAAAATAAATGTGAAATGGGATGAATGGGCGTTATATTTACCTGAAGACGTGCCCTCTCAATCGATTGAGATTGATGGCAAAATTGTTGAAAGCGGAAATTGCGGTGTGCACGTATGCTCTTGGGCTTATATAATAGCCACGGGAAAATTCGAAACATTTTCGGAAACCGATATGGGAAGTGCGCAAAAAAGAATTGCAAAATATTTAGCAAACACGAAATCCGATAAACGAATTGAAACAAAATTATAAAAACTAATGATCATATCTTGAACAATGGAAAAGGGCTTCGGGATCAAAGTAGTGAAAACTTCTACAAAAAAATTAAAAAAGAAAATACAAGTCCATTAGGATTTGACAATACATTAGAGGCATGTGCTTCCATGTCGATTATATCGCATAGACATGAAAATATGCCATCCACACGACGTTCCAAAATCTAAATGTTTATTCAGATCAATTCGCGAAAAAATGTTCAAATTAATTAAATAATGCAAAAAAATACCCTAAATACAAAAAAACCTCAAAAAATTCTCAAAAATCCAGAAAATTCAAAAAAATTCACAAAAATTCAAAAACGAAAAAAAAAAATATAACTCTGCCGTTGACGGTCCCAAGCCTGTGCTGAGAAAGAGGAGGGTGTTTAAAAACAAACATTTATGGAGCAAATGCTTCAAGCCTTCCCGAAAATTGAATGCGATATAAATAGTTAAATTCCGTAATGCTCCCAACTTCTACGTCATTTTGAATTTTGAAAATCTGACACCCAAAAAATCGTAGGTACGACTTTGAGGGCCAGTTTATAATCGAAAATTCGTCACAGTTGACTTAGACCTGAAATGCGTGTTTTGATTACATAAAAAAAAAATACATTTGTATATAACTTATATATAAAACTTAGAGGCCCACAGATAAACAAAATATATAAATATATTAAGTTCTCGGTCCATGCGTATGCATTTTGCCCTAAATCGACCTTAATTGTTTTTAATTATCATAAATAAATATTAGTCGCCTGACGTTTAATCAAATTATGAAGGTAATTTTTTAGGTAATTTAAGGTATCAGAAGCCAGTTTTCCCGAAGCTCTAGGTCCATGCGTATCCATTTTTCAGTCTATTGGCCATATATGTTTATTACATTGTTAAATAAACAATAATTGCTTGATGTTTAATGAATCCTATTGGGTTGTTTTTAGGGTAGTTTCAGCTATTAAAAGCAATTTTTCCCAAAGCTGTAGGTCCATGCGTATGCATTTTGCAATCTAGCGGTCATATTTGTTTATTATATTGTTAAATAAACAATCGTTGCTTGATATTTAATGAATCCTATTGGGTTGTTTTTCGGGTTCTTTTAGCTACTAAAAGCAATTTTTCCCGAAGCTCTAGGACCATGCGTACGTATCTGGCACAATGTCGGCCTTGATTTAATTTAATTAGTTTTTATTACCAGTATATTATATACAATATATAACATAAGTAGGCTTCGCATCTTATGTCCTACAGGAGATTAACTAATCTGTACGTAGAATAAATATAAATATAAGAATAAATATAAAATAGTTTTTATTGTTATAAACAATAATCTTGTTTGTAGTATGACATTTTTTAATGATTCTAGTCCTCTGGAGATTATATTAATCCGTTTTAAAGGTATCTTTATGCAAACTATAATTGAATAACCAATATTTTTTAAATTCGGTCCCTGTACGTTCTTCGCCTATGCATTTCCCGAGGTGGCCGCTGGAAGTGGCCGCTAACGTCAGGTTCATAAATTGTAGTTAGATGCAAAATTGCGTAAGTGATTTGAAAGATTATCTTTATTGAGATCAATATTTAAGTCGCCCAAAATAACAATAGTATTGTATAAATGCAGAGATTTTAAAAGCTCTATTTCTAATTCTTTTAAAAGTGGCGTGTTGGGCGGATGATATAATGCGATGAGTAGCAATGGCGGATCTGAGGGAAAAATCAGTTCATGAATTAAAAATTCGGTTTTTGAGGAGATAAATACTGAAGAGGGTAATGACGACGTTGAAAAAACGATATTCGATTTAATCGACTGATGGACATAAACCGCGACGCCGCCACCTTGTTTACATAAACGATCCGATCGCCAAATGACATATTGAGGGAGACTAACTAGGTCATCCGGTACAACGTGTGAGAACCATGATTCGGATACACAAATTACATGGTAAAAATTTTTATCGAAATAGCTACGAAAAGTGTCGAAACGCTCTTTAGTTCTCAATGATTGCGCATTGATATGACATAATTTGATATGATCTGAGAAGTGAGTATGTTGAGACTTCTTATTTTCGGCACGAGTTCTGTCTGCGGCAGATGTTGAGAAGTGAACAGCAAGATTCCTTACAATAGACAGGTGATTTCACTTGCTGCTTACAGATGCCTGCGCAGATGACAGCTTGCTTTTCTGACAAAGATATATTGTAAATGATTGCTTTCACGAGGCGCTAAAGCATCACGGTTCTGTGACCCAGTAACTGAAGTATGCTTCGATATGGGTGTTATTCAGAGCTAATCGTATGTTATGGCTCAACTAATACTGTTGTTGCACCGGTTTAGCAGATGAATAGAGAGAAAGTCATCACCTGAAGTTGTTTAGTTGACGACAAGATACCCACTGGGTACAGTGTACACTGATAACAGTTCGAATACTCACCGGAACCGGAAGTGGGAGGAAAAATAGACAAGTCCTCCCAAAGTGCAACATTACTACCCGAGGCTAAGGCGAGTTTGTTTGTCTGTTTTTCCTCCGGAGGGTTGAATACGATTTTTCTGCCAAAATGCACCGAAAGTGACCATTCTAGCCGATCGCAACGAGCTGCTATCGTATTTCCCTAGCATGTAAATACAAACAAAAAGAAAAGTCTTAAATTGATACATCTGAAATTCAGAGTCTAGTGAGGCTTCATTCCAGCCTGAAATTGCACTAATTTTCTTTAATTCAGTTAGTATTTTAGCTTAACCCTTTAACGACGGAATGGACAAGATTTTGTCATGAAGTTTGAGGCAATATTTCGGCGTGTAAACCATGTACGAAAAATTTTAGAATATCCATTTCTTATGTCCCGATGTCCGTTCTTTCGAATGGTGCAGTTAAAAGAAGCGAAAATTTTGAAATAACAAAGTTATAAACCTTTTTTACTAAAAAAGCACGATTTTTTTTCGATTTTTTGTTTAGTTTCTAAGTATTTTCGTGACAAATTCGAACGGTACAGCCCTAACTCATGCAAATATCGCGCCTAAAATGTCTACATTTTATTGCGTAGTACCATAGTACAAACCATTCTATTTTATTCATCTCAATATTGTAACCTTTTCTGCATTTTATGCAATGGCATTATCATCGTGTTTAGATCCTGTTAAAATTAGTTCATGTTTCGCGTTTACATTTATTTTGCGATATTTTTCAGCACATCCGAGAACCATACTCAGAGGCATGTCAAAATAACCATTATCATTTGTTATCTTCAGATTTGAACTAGATATCCAACCTGCATTGATTAAAACAGGCTCGTGTTTGGCGTGTAAAAAGGATACCCCTTCATCAAGCGAGTAATACCAACATTTCGGTTCATATCAATTTCAACACCTTTCACTTAAACCGTGTCTCATCAAATAAATGACAAATATCGTTCGATGTCTGATTAGTATTATCTGTTTTAGTTCTATTGGTTTGCGTCAACCATCCCCTAACATGTATCAAACTTTTACGTGGTAAAATACGTAAATCTTTATGTTGCACAACATTACGAATATCATCACTTTTTCCAAAAGAACTTGTATTGTAAGATTGATGCGCATGCAGCTCGCAATGCGCTATAGATCCGACGTAGACGACCGGGTTTCGCACGTTCAGCATCGGATCCTCCATTATTGTAACGGGCGTTAAAACGACTAATACAGCAGCGAAAGTAACAGCTTCGATGATTTACTGTTTGATATTCTGATGCTGACGTAACTTGAGTCCTGAGCTTTCCAGAAATAGAGCGTTTCGACGTGTAAACGTTTTGCGAATTTGTCGACGACTGATGTGTTTCACCCATGGTGGTTTATTATTATAGTAACTATAAAGGTTCTTACCATTATATATGTTACCCATTATTACGTAGATTGAAGATGGCGTTGTATTGCAATAGTTTCCCTACGAAAATTCACCAATTCATCGTTTTGATCACCAATATGCAATAGAATATGATCTATTAATCTGACGCCAACGGGTAGGTAAATAACGTGACAATCTTATTTTTTCCGGGCGCGACAGTAGGAAAAAATTCATGAATTGTATGCGCTTTACGGCTATTAATACGAGCTCCTGCAGTATTATTGCATACCATGCGAAGTGCATCTACTTTAATTGTAATTACAGGCAAATCTGAAATGTGTACCTTATTTGCTTCCAAAATTCGTCTATTGAAGCCCTACCTTCGCCCAATCGAATCGACGGGTGTAAAGTCAATGTCTTGATTAGACTTAATTTCACTACGTAATGTATTATTATTCGTAATAATGAAACGACGTAACGTGGGTCGGTTTTTAACAAATTAAATACGGCTGACACCCCACTAATGAAAAAACTATATTTTTGTATTATTATTCGGTATTATATCTTTAATATCACCATACTCCGACAGCTTATTTCTAATATATTCTGCTATATCCTCAATTTCATAACTACCGATAATTTCATGGTCACCGATATGACATTTGTTATTAACATCAACATTTGGGATTTAATTAAATGTTAACAATTCTATTAATCTCAATGCATAATTCTTCTGCGGCGGAAGTTCAATAGGTGGAAATTATTGAGCTTCCAATATAAAAGATTTTCTTGAGAGCGTCAATGTAAACGAATCATTCATATTGATTGTTCAAATTAGACTGATTATCAAAATATTTTATACATTATATTTATACAACTGATACTTATTTAGGTAATACAGTTGATTGCATAAAAATTTGGTTAAAAATGGTTATGCATATTGCTACCTACACCGAGATATTTTCCCAAGTCAGCAGGTGGGGTGAGGTTTCCAAAGCTGGCAAAATAAATCACTTTAGAACCTCGTTTTCTATCAGCTACCCAATGAGTGCCCGAACCGTTCGCATCGTCTAAATTTACGATTACGCATTCATTGGCCTGTGGATTGTTAGGTAAGTTATTAAGCATAAAGACGCGTATAAAATTCGGAATGCGAGCTTCTTTTCAATATCTTAATATGTATATCTGCATCGGTGAGTGCTCGATGTGGTAGCTTTAAAAGTTTTTTCGATTTCTTCTACATTTAACACCTTATCCTGTTTTATATGGTTTTAATTTTAAAACTAGATAATTTTTATCAGGTTTGAGATATAACGCTTTACCTACAGCGATTGTCTCTATAGCACGATTATGCCATTTTCTTTCACATAACGGTTTTTGATCAGCTTTTGCATCATTCACAGCTTTAGTTATACCTGCCGTCTCCTCGTCTAATGCATCGACGGCACTTAATCCGGCAAATATGGGTGCTAGGAACGGCACAAAAATGGGGATATATTAGCAAAATGTGATGACAGTCCGACCTTTAAAACAACACTTATTTTGAATGTTGCCGGTTTACTGGATCTTGGTCTGGCCCCTTGACTATCTATAGATAGAAATCAGACAGTTCACAAATCAGAAATAGGAACTACACTTGTTGCGGTTAATAACAATATCCTTAATATCTGTCACTCAAATGTACAGTCTCTTTATGCAAAAAATAAGATGAACTAAATTCGTACCTATTTTAATAGTAATTTTTATCTTGTCATTATATTGACTGAAACATGGTTCCAAATCAAATTGATGATGCCCTTTTTCTCATCCCCAATTATCGACTTATTCGTTATGAGACAGGGCACGGTAGAGGAGGTGCTATTGTAATCTATGTTGCTCATAATCTGACATATAAAGTGTTAGCCGTCTCAAATGATCAGAATTCGTTAACTGATTATATCTTATGTGAAATTAGTTGTTCTGGCACATCATCCATCTTGCTCGGTGCTGTATACAGGCCCCCCACAAATCACTGGATAAATTTGAGACAGAATTCCAACAACTAAATTTGAACTGTGACAGAATTATTCTAATAGGAAATTTCAATATCGATCAACAAAGGAACAATTCTGATGCATCCCATCTTCATTAGTTTGTTGACGAAAAGTGCTTAGAGCCTATTTCATTTTTATCTACCTTTCATTCTAGTAAAGCTGACACCTGGATTGACAACTGTCTAGTGGACAGCTTAGAAAATGTTGAATTGTCTGACCAATGTATTATAGCATTTATCTATGGACATGAATTGATTTCGATAGCATATCGGATTAAATGCTCTGCACAACCAGCTCGGTCCATCACGCGCGATGGATTTTCTGAGATTCGTCGTTGAGGATGTTCTCAATGATCTTGAATCTTATGACTGGAGTTCTTTTTCATCGGCGACTTTATCACTGTCTTTCCCCAATGTGGATGATCTATGTACAAATTTGTCCAATCGATTACTTAACGTATTCAACAAACATGCACCACTCCATACATTTACCCCTAAACAGAATTACGCTACATGGATAACTCAAGAGATACGTGATTTGAAGTTTGATCGTACACTGATATTGCATCAGTATCGCTTTAATTCGGATTCTGTATTAAAACATCGACTCATTGAACTAAATAAATCTATTAGATTCGCTGTTAGTAAACGAACGAGTATTAAGGAATAGCCGACTCTTCATAAGGTCGAAGTTTCTGAGCGAGCGCAGCGAGCGAGGCACCACGCCAACACTAATTTAAAAAAACGTATTTGGATGTATAGCAATGGCCTTTACGGTTCAGATGTTACTTATATTTTAAAAACAAAATTTATTGCTACAAAATATTGCACGCCCTAGTGTAATGGCGTGTAATAAACCTTGGGCGTGTAATATTTTGTAGCAATAAATTTTGTTATTAAAATATAAATAACATCTGAACCGTAATGGCCATTGCTATACATCCAAATATGTTTTATTAGAATATACGGTTTATCAACTCAACTTCAAGATCTAGTTTAAGATTAATTCAAAAATTTCATTTTTTCATTTATGACGTCAAATTTTAACACATATCCAATGCCATATCTTTCAAAAGAACCAAAAGAAAAATTAGCAACACATGCCACATGATTCTTGACAGCCCTATTGATGTAATAATGAAAAAGAAGGATTTTTCAATCGATTGGCGCAACGATGGAATACGATTTGCACCAACGTTTCTCTGTTTCAAAGCGAGGCACACTTTTACCAAAGTAGGTTCTTTTCCTTATGTAATTCTGAAATAAACGTATGAAGTCGAAATAGCAAATTTAAAAGGTTATTTTTTTAATGATCGATTCAATAAATAAAAGATAATTTTTTAAGAACGCACGTACGCTAGATTCCTGGCGTTTTTTTTTTATTTCCCAATAGGCACATACCTCAGTAGCATATTTTTACAAATGCCTGCCATCAACGACGATTCTGTCCAAGCCCAAACTCAATTGCAGAAAAGTTATTTTTTAAATAGGAACTTAAAAAATTACTTTTTGTCGAGTACGCAGTGACATCATTAAAAATGTTACATTGCGAGAATTTTTTTCGACGATATTAGTTAACAAATTGACTAAATACTATCCTAACATATATTTTTATGTTAGTTTTAAGTATTAATACTGGTATTCGCTCATTGCAGTTTCCATTTCGATGTTTAATTGTCCAGTACTGTAGATATTCCAACTTCCAGAGAAATCCTCAAATATGTGGCAGATTCATTCAGCCCGCATAAGAAAATGGTAACAGATAAATAGAGAAGCTAGGAAGTGGCAGAAAAATAGGGATTCATGTAACTTACACTTATAACACTTATTCACGCCCGCATCATAAGTTAAATGGTGTCAGAAGTCCAATACTGAATAAAGTAGCATAAAATTAAATGCGACGACGAACTCGAAATATACATATTTGAATCGCAGCAGTAAATTCTGAGAATACGACTGTTTAATATTTCAACATCGTCGTTGCATTGAAATCGAAAAACGAAATCGTTTTATTAAGAAGTCGCATCCGAAACATGTTCCTTAGCAATTTCCGTAATCGACATAGCATGGATACCATGAAATTATTATGGGAATTTTAAAATTAATGCAGATTTAAATCGAGATGATTTTTTTTAGCACAGAATATGTCGTACTTTTCATATGTATGCATAGTAGTGCACAGAATTATCAGACTAAAAGTCCCATAGAATACCATAAAACATACTTTTAATGCAGATATTTGCTCAATTCGTAAGATAACCGTTACACGCAAATGCGCACACAATTTTACGAAGTAAAAACCTTCACCCAATGTTGACTAAAACTAAATCATTATTTTTATGTCAATAATAGCTTTACGGAATCATTAAAGTTTTTTGGTTCACTTCGTAGTAATAATTACTAAATATAAAGATTTAAGGCTGTAGATGAACCGTTTAGATGGTATTTTTTTTGCACTAATAATTTTTTTTATTTATTTTTAATTTTCTCTAACGTTTGCTTCTAAAGCCAGAAACTCGCCTGGATTCATTAGAAGAATTGCAAATATGTCAGAGAAAATTTTAATTCGTAAAGATGGAAAGGATGGAATTTTATACGAAACTGTTTTTTGGATTGTTCTCGATTTTCGAAAAAAATGGAGGGCCGAACTCGGGACCTTTCTATTGCCGGTTTCCCGGCCTGTCGAATCTCTCGAGTTCGGCCCTCCATTCTTTTTCGAAATATACTCGCTTATATACCCCGTGGAACTCCAATTGGAGCGACCGCCTCAACTTTTTACTTGGAACGGTCCCGGGAACTGTCAATCATTTAAATGTCATTTATGCGTTTGAATTGACAGCCCGCCCCGTTCGTTCAAATTTCCCGCGGCGCTCATTCCCTGCGGCCAACTTTAATACTACCGCGCTACGCCTTTCAATCGTTGGTGCGCGGCGGTCGCTCCCGTTTCTGCGCGGCGGTCGAAACTCGGGTTATGCTAGTTTCACTAATGGCGGCACACAGTCGTCACGGTCGCGCACGTGTTTTTTTAATTCACAGTTTCCTTCTCTCCCGGCCTTCTCTCCTTGTACATTTCTTATCGATGCACGATCGTCGCGTTACAATATCCCCCTTTTCTTTCGAGGGGTCGTCCGATCGCGAGAAGGAAACAAAATCGAGTCGACAGTGATTGTGAAAGGTAATGCCAATTTTCCTGTGAATAATAAGAATAAAAGTGCCTCCGGATATTCGTCGTTTTTATTTTCACCTGTAACGTGGCAAAACACGTTACAGGGCTATCTGCCACGAGACTCACAACGGGGATAACTTAAGGGGGGGGGGGACTGGTCTTCAAGAACCGCTAATATTTTGTATGGGCGCAATTTCCGAAATGATCTCATCACCTTATAGGGGGGACTGCTCCGAAGAAGCGCTAATTTTTAATATGACAACAATTGAGACACAGAATTCGTAGTTTTAGGAATTAATAATTGATAATTATAAAGGTAGCTATACTTCGGGTTATTATTCAGTATTTAATTTTATTTTGATTATTTCCTGAAAATAATATATTGCATGCGATCAATATTTCCGGCGTAAACATGAGTATTCTATTTGCTTTGTTTTGGAAGTCGGCTCAAGGACGGCCTTGTTGTCGATTTCGAGAGGTACGAGACCTGAACATCCAGGGTATATCGTCAAGCACGCTGCTTATTGCGGGCGTGCAGGGGGGAACGACACGTGGAGATTCTGGAATGTTCGCGAAGGAGAGGGTACGCGAGGGCAAGGTGCCGAAACTTCGCGAACATTCGAGAAGGATGAGAAAACGGTACCGGCAGGGGACGGCCAGTCGCGTGTGCCCGTACGGGCCGCGGTGCTCTCCCTACCATCACGATCGCGGTAGAGAGGTGGTAAACGGCGGCCGGCGCGGCGCGAGCGTCGCGATTCCAACCGACGCGTCGGATCGGCAGACCGTGGCAGTCCGTGGAAGAGTTGGGACAGTCCGCTGGTAGCGGCCCTGGAGCCGAGAGGTACGCCTGGTCATCAAAAGGTACCAACAGCCCTGAGCGCAAATAGTTTTCGGCTACGAAGTCTTTCCGTACGCCAATAGTTCGATTCTTTGTGCTCACGGCTGTTTAAATAAAATGCGCTTTTCCGATTGTCCGTTGCCGTTTCGCGAGTGAAAGTGAAAGTGAAAAACGCGAATCGCCTTCTGTTATCTGAGTCGGGTTTTCGGTTCATATCGTGCTTCGGTTAACTTGTGCTTTGGCCGCGAATTTCTCTAGGGTTATCTTCCGGGAATCTTTCTTTTCGCGGAGAGTATCTTGATTAGATTCTTTGACGCGACTGTGGTTATCTCTCGTTGTTTTATTCGGCATACTCGGGAAAAATATGGTTATCTTACGCTTTTGTTCGTTCTCGTTACTTTCGGAAAGACGAAGCCCAAAGGCCACGCGTGACGGTAGGGTTAACTATCGGAAACGTGATCGCAGACCGTTCTCTTAAAATTCTATGAGATGCTTCGGTAGGAGGATAACTTCGTCCTTTTGAGGACTTCAGGAAAAAGCCGTCATTTGGTTATCTTTGGTGATCATTCGGTATCCGGGAGAAATAACTAGCGGTTCGGGCGAACGTAAGATCGAATCTAGTGTGGTTACCTTTATCGTCTCGAAAGTGCGTGTCCGGTGATCGGAAAGAAAGACGGTAACGAAAACGGGAATACGACGCGTGAAAAGCAAACTCCGCCGAACGTGATGCTTTGTGACGTCACACCGCGACGCCGACAAGATGGCCGCCGGTTCCGATCCGCGGTCCGCGACGCGATCTCCAGTTGGCTTGGCGAGCCGTTAACTAGCATGGTCGACGTTCTAAATTTATAGAGTGGCTTCTTATGACCGAAAACGCAAGCTCGTTAATTTTACCTTGGTTCGCTGGATCGCTCTTGTGAGCGATCGTACCTTGAACTTCCTGGTTATCTTTTCACTCTGTTAGAGTGAACACTGTGGTTATCTGTTATCTTGCCCCTCTTGTGAGGTGGCGCTATATTATGAATTAACGAGCGGACTTTTTGTGCAATAAGAAGGTTTTTCTCGGGTAATACTCCAGCCGATCTGTCGGTAAGGAAAGGACCATGCGTGCGATGCTAACTGGACCGGGCCCTCCGCGCGGTTAAGTTACCTAGATTGCTGATTCACGAGCAATCTGGTGGGGCCAAGGCTATCTCGCACTGTCGGAAGGTAGTGCCGTGTTTTTGTTATGTTTTTGTACGTGAGGATAACTGTCTCTACGGAGACACTAACATTGTTGCGTATAAGTGTGAGTGCGTTAACTTGAATAGCAGTGTCCGCGGTAAACGATAGCGTCCGGGTAATCCGTTTTAATTTAGTAACGAAAGTGTAGATAGTCAGATTAGGGAATTCGGGAAGTAATCGGTCTGGTAATTCGCGCGGTCTGTTTCAGTGGGTTTCGGGTGACGTAATTTTGGTGATTTGTCCGGGTTTAGCAGATTTCAGAAAGGGGGTAGAATCAGTCAATTTGGTCGGTTTCGGTAAAGTTCGTGTGGTTCGTATAACGTCGTTCAGTGTAGTTTCGGTATGAGATTCGTATAAGTTCGGGTAGGTATTGTAGTGTCGTTTTGGGGAGGGCGCGTGCGTAACGGGCAAGCACGGTTCCTCGACGGGTTCGTCACAGGGCGCCGCGACCGCGTGCGAAAGTCCCGACCGAGTCCGTCGCAAGGCAGCGCGCTTCAAAAGTCCTTGTCGAGTTCGTCGGCGGGCACCCCGTATTTAGAAAGTCCTGGTAGAGATCGTCGCCAGGCACCGCGTGCGAAAAGTCCCTGTCGAGTTCGTCGCAGGGCACCGTATTTAGAAAGTCCTGGTAGAGTTCGTCGCCAGGCACCGCGTGCGCAAAGTCCCTGTCGAGTTCGTCGCAGGGCATCGTATTAGGAAGTCCCTGTCGAGCTCTCCGTCGGGGAATCGCGTGTCGTCGCGTATCGGGGAATCGGGTGTCGTCGCGTAGTTGGGAATCGCGAATAGAAGATGACGTCCATGATTTGGGGCGCTAGAGAGGGCGCGATGAACGTGGTGAACCGTCCTCGTCGGCCGTGGTCGCATAGTCTATAGTCTGCGCCAGAGAATACGGCCCTCTCCCTTGCCGAGCCGGGAACTCGGGGCTGAGCTAGTGCGCCGTGAGGATTTTGTGGCCCCCCGGAAAGTTCGGTTTTTTTGCAGGCGGCCACGAGCGACGACGACGGACGGGTGGAGGCGTAGATGAAGTCCAGGGGTGGGGGTCACACATCCTAACCACTTTTAAACATTGAAAGTCAAGGATCCGGAGTCATAGAAATATACGGTCGAAGGCTCGCCTGGTTATATGTGCCTTCTTTTTCCATTTTGTTAATCGGATTTGCTAGTTTGACGGCATTATTTCCAACTAGCTGCACCACATCATATGGGCCTTCAAACAGGTGAAAAAATGTCTTTGTTGTTCTGTCCAGTGCACTGGATAAATGGGGAACTCGCAGCAGTACTAAATCTCCTACTTATATTTTCGTTTTAGCAATACGATGTTGAAGTTTGCAACGTTCGAGGCGAACAAAAAAATTTTTTTGTTTTTTTTGTTGGTCGAACGAAGTTTTTTTCTTATCCTTGTCATATATGAACCTCATAAATGACAAAAATAATATTTTCGAAAACTAAACGTCTTACCCCAATTTTCGAGATGATTCTGGCATCGAAAAATTTCGAAAAAATTAGATTATCTTCGTTACGAGTATTAATGAATATTTAAAAAATAAAAACAGACCCCTAAGACAAAATGGCGATTTCAGAGCGTTTTTTCGGGTTTTTGGGTCTGTTTTGCACCCTCCACCAGCACCCTAGTTTTCGAAAATATTATTTTTGTCATTTATGAGGTTCATATCTGACAAGGATATTAAAAAAACTTCGTTCGACCAAAAAAAAAAACAAACAAATTTTTTCGTTCGCCCCCCCACTTTCGAGATGATCCTGGCATAGAAAAATTTTGAAAAAATTACATTATGATTCTTATGGGTATTAATGAATATCTAAACAATAAAAACAGACCCCTAAAAGAAATTGGCGATTTCAGAGCGATATTTCGGTTTTTTGGGGTGTCTTACCCCCACTTTCGAGATGATGCTGGCATAGAAAAATTTCGAAAAAATTTCATTGTGTATTTTACAAGTATTAATGAATATCTAAACAATAAAAACAGACCCCTAAGATAAAATGGCGATTTCAGAGCGATTTTTCTGTTTTTTGGGTCTGTTTTGCGCCCTCCACCAGCCCCCTAATTTTCGAAAATATTATTTTTGTCATTTATGAGGTTCATATATGACAAGGATAAGAAAAAAACTTCGTTCGACCAAAAAAAAAAACAAAAAAATTTTTTCGTTCGCCTCCCCACTTTCGAGATGATCCTGGCATAGAAAAATTTTGAAAAAATTACATTATGATTCTTATGGGTATTAATGAATATCTAAACAATAAAAACAGACCCCTAAAAGAAATTGGCGATTTCAGAGCGATATTTCGGTTTTTTGGGGTGTCTTACCCCCACTTTCGAGATGATCCTGGCATAGAAAAATTTCGAAAAAATTACATTGTGTATTTTAAAAGTATTAATGAATATCTAAACAATAAAAACAGACCCCTAAGATAAAATGGCGATTTCAGAGCGATTTTTCGGGGTGTTTTACCCTAATTTTCGAGATGATCCTGGCATAGAAAAATTTCGAAAAAATTACATTATATTTGTTACGAGTATTAATGAATATTTAAAAAATAAAAACAGACCCCTAAGACAAAATGGCGATTTCAGAGCTTTTTTTCGGGTTTTTGGGTCTGTTTTGCGCCCTCCACCAGCCCCCTAATTTTCGAAAATTTTATTTTTGTCATTTATGAGGTTCATATAAGACGAGGATAAGAAAAAAACTTCGTTCGACCAAAAAAAAAACAAAAAAATTTTTTCGTTCGCCTCCCCACTTTCGAGATGATCCTGGCATAGAAAAATTTTGAAAAAATTACATTATGATTCTTATGGGTATTAATGAATATCTAAACAATAAAAACAGACCCCTAAAAGAAATTGGCGATTTCAGAGCGATATTTCGGTTTTTTGGGGTGCCTTACCCCCACTTTCGAGATGATCCTGGCATAGAAAAATTTCGAAAAAATTACATTGTGTATTTTACAAGTATTAATGAATATCTAAACAATAAAAACTCACCCCTAAGATAAAATGGCGATTTCAAAGCGATTTTTCGGTTTTTCGGGGTGTTTTACCCTAATTTTCGAGATGATCCTGGCATAGAAAAATTTCGAAAAAATAGCATTGTTTTTTACGAGCAATAATGAATATTTAAAAAATAAAAACATACCCCTAAGACAAAATGGCGATTTCAGAGCTTTTTTCGGGTTTTTGGGTCTGTTTTGCGCCCTCCACCAGCCCCCTAGTTTTCGAAAATTTTATTTTTGTCATTTATGAGGTTCATATATGACGAGGATAAGAAAAAAACTTCGTTCGACCAAAAAAAAAACAAAAAAATTTTTTCGTTCGCCTCCCCACTTTCGAGATGATCCTGGCATAGAAAAATTTTGAAAAAATTACATTATGATTCTTATGGGTATTAATGAATATCTAAACAATAAAAACAGACCCCTAAAAGAAATTGGCGATTTCAGAGCGATTTTTCGTTTTTTCGGGGTGTCTTACCCCAATTTTCGAGATGATCCTGGCATCGAAAAATTTCGAAAAAATTAGATTATATTTTTTACGAGTATTAGTGAATATTTAAAAAATAAAAACAGACCCCTAAGACAAAATGGCGATTTCAGAGCTTTTTTTTCGGGTTTTTGGGTCTGTTTTGCGCCCTCCACCAGCCCCCTAATTTTCGAAAATTTTATTTTTGTCATTTATGAGGTTCATATATGACGAGGATAAGAAAAAAACTTCGTTCGACCAAAAAAAAAACAACAAAATTTTTTCGTTCGCCTCCCCACTTTCGAGATGATCCTGGCATATAAAAATTTTGAAAAAATTACATTAAGATTCTTATGGGTATTAATGAATATCTAAACAATAAAAACAGGCCCCTAAAAGAAATTGGCGATTTCAGAGCGATATTTCGGTTTTTTGGGGTGTCTTACCCCCACTTTCGAGATGATCCTGGCATAGAAAAATTTCGAAAAAATTACATTGTGTATTTTAAAAGTATTAATGAATATCTAAACAATAAAAACAGACCCCTAAGATAAAATGGCGATTTCATAGCTTTTTTCGTGTTTTTGGGTCTGTTTTGCGCCCTCCACTAGCCCCCTAATTTTCGAAAATTTTATTTTTGTCATTTATGAGGTTCATATATGACAAGGATAAGAAAAAAACTTCGTTCGACCAAAAAAAAAAACAAAAAAATTTTTTCGTTCGCCTCCCCACTTTCGAGATGATCCTGGCATAGAAAAATTTTGAAAAAATTACATTATGATTCTTATGGGTATTAAAGAATATCTAAACAATAAAAACAGACCCCTAAAAGAAATTGACGATTTCAGAGCGTTATTTCGGTTTTTTGGGGTGTCTTACCCCCACTTTCGAGATGATCCTGGCATCGAAAAATTTCGAAAAAATTAGATTATATTTTTTACGAGTATTAGTGAATATTTAAAAAATAAAAACAGACCCCTAAGACAAAATGGCGATTTCAGAGCTTTTTTTCGGGTTTTTGGGTCTGTTTTGCGCCCTCCACCAGCCCCCTAATTTTCGAAAATTTTATTTTTGTCATTTATGAGGTTCATATATGACGAGGATAAGAAAAAAACTTCGTTCGACGAAAAAAAAAAACAAAAAAATTTTTTCGTTCGCCTCCCCACTTTCGAGATGATCCTGGCATAGAAAAATTTTGAAAAAATTACATTATGATTCTTATGGGTATTAATGAATATCTAAACAATAAAAACAGACCCATAAGATAAAATGGCGATTTCAGAGCGATTTTTGGGTTTTTCGGGGTGTTTTACCCCAATTTTGGAGATGATCCTGGCATAGAAAAATTTCGAAAAAATTACATTATATTTGTTACCATTATTAATGAATATTTAAAAAATAAAAACAGACCCCTAAGTCAAAATGGCGATTTCATTGCTTTTTTTCGGGTTTTTGGGTCTGTTTTGCGCCCTCCACCAGCCCCCTAATTTTCGAAAATTTTACTTTTGTCATTTATGAGGTTCATATATGACAAGGATAAGAAAAAAACTTCGTTCGACCAAAAAAAAACAAAAAATTTTTTCGTTCGCCCCCCCACTTTTGAGATGATCCTGGCATAGAAAAATTTTGAAAAAGTTACATTATGATTCTTATGGGTATTAATGAATATCTAAACAATAAAAACAGACCCCTAAAATGAAATGGCGATTTCAGAGCGTTTTTTCTGTTTTTCGGGGTGTTTTATCCCAATTTTCGAGATGATCCTGGCATAGAAAAATTTCGAAAAAATTACATTATGTTTGTTACGAGTATTAATGAATATTTAAAAAATAAAAACAGACCCCTAAGACAAAATGGCGATTTCATAGCTTTTTTCGTGTTTTTGGGTCTGTTTTGCGCCCTCCACTAGCCCCCTAATTTTCGAAAATTTTATTTTTGTCATTTATGAGGTTCATATATGACAAGGATAAGAAAAAAACTTCCTTCGACCAAAAAAAAAACAAAAAAATTTTTTCGTTCGCCTCCCCACTTTCGAGATGATCCTGGCATAGAAAAATTTTGAAAAAATTACATTATGATTCTTATGGGTATTAATGAATATCTAAACAATAAAAACAGACCCCTAAGATAAAATGGCGATTTCAGAGCGTTTTTTCTGTTTTTCGGGGTGTTTTATCCCAATTTTCGAGATGATCCTGGCATAGAAAAATGTCGAAAAAATTACATTATGTTTGTTAGGAGTATTAATGAATATTTAAAAAATAAAAACAGACCCCTAAGACAAAATGACGATTTCAGAGCGCTCTTTCGGTTTTTCGGGGTGTCTTACCCCAATTTTCGAGATGATCCTGGCATAGAAAAATTTCGAAAAAATTACATTATATTTGTTGCGAGTATTAATGAATATTTAAAAAATAAAAACAGACCCCTAAGACAAAATGGCGATTTCAGAGCGATTTTTCGGTTTTTCGGGGTGTTTTACCCTAATTTTCGAGATGATCCTGACATAGAAAAATTTCGAAAAAATTACATTATATTTGTTACGAGTATTAATGAATATTTAAAAAATAAAAACGGACCCCTAAGACAAAATGGCGATTTCAGAGCTTTTTTTCGGGTTTTTGGGTCTGTTTTGCGCCCTCCACCAGCCCCCTAATTTTCGAAAATTTTATTTTTGTCATTTATGAGGTTCATATATGACAAGGATAAGAAAAAAACTTCGTTCGACCAAAAAAAAAACAACAAAATTTTTTCGTTCGCCTCCCCACTTTCGAGATGATCCTGGCATAGAAAAATTTTGAAAAAATTACATTATGATTCTTATGGGTATTAATGAATATCTAAACAATAAAAACAGGCCCCTAAAAGAAATTGGCGATTTCAGAGCGATATTTCGGGTTTTTGGGGTGTCTTACCCCCACTTTCGAGATGATCCTGGCATAGAAAAATTTCGAAAAAATTACATTGTGTATTTTAAAAGTATTAATGAATATCTAAACAATAAAAACAGACCCCTAAGATAAAATGGCGATTTCAGAGCTTTTTTTTGGGTTTTTGGGTCTGTTTTGCGCCCTCCACCAGCCCCCTAATTTTCGAAAATTTTATTTTTGTCATTTATGAGGTTCATATATGACGAGGATAAGAAAAAACTTCGTTCGACGAAAAAAAAAAACAAAAAAATTTTTTCGTTCGCCTCCCCACTTTCGAGATGATCCTGGCATAGAAAAATTTCGAAAAAATTACATTATATTTGTTACCATTATTAATGAATATTTAAAAAATAAAAACAGACCCCTAAGTCAAAATGGCGATTTCATAGCTTTTTTTCGGGTTTTTGGGTCTGTTTTGCACCCTCCACCAGCACCGTAGTTTTCGAAAATATTATTTTTGTCATTTATGAGGTTCATATATGACAAGGATAAGAAAAAAACTTCGTTCGACCAAAAAAAAAACAAAAAATTTTTTCGTTCGCCCCCCCACTTTTGAGATGATCCTGGCATAGAAAAATTTTGAAAAAGTTACATTATGATTCTTATGGGTATTAATGAATATCTAAACAATAAAAACAGACCCCTAAGATAAAATGGCCATTTCAGAGCGTTTTTTCTGTTTTTCGGGGTGTTTTATCCCAATTTTCGAGATGATCCTGGCATAGAAAAATTTCGAAAAAATTACATTATGTTTGTTAGGAGTATTAATGAATATTTAAAAAATAAAAACAGAGCCCTAAGACAAAATGGCGATTTCAGAGCGATTTTTCGGTTTTTCGGGGTGTTTTACCCTAATTTTCGAGATGATCCTGACATAGAAAAATTTCGAAAAAATTACGTTATATTTGTTACGAGTATTAATGAATATTTAAAAAATAAAAACAGACCCCTAAGACAAAATGGCGATTTCAGAGCTTTTTTTTTGGGTTTTTGGGTCTGTTTTGCGCCCTCCACCAGCCCCCTAATTTTCGAAAATTTTATTTTTGTCATTTATGAGGTTCATATATGACGAGGATAAGAAAAACACTTCGTTCGACGAAAAAAAAAACAAAAAAATTTTTTCGTTCGCCTCCCCACTTTCGAGATGATCCTGGCATAGAAAAATTTTGAAAAAATTACATTATGATTCTTATAGGTATTAATGAATATCTAAACAATAAAAACAGACCCCTAAAAGAAATTGGCGATTTCAGAGCGATATTTCGGTTTTTTGGGGTGTCTTACCCCAATTTTCGAGATGATCCTGGCATAGAAAAATTTCGAAAAAATTACATTATGTTTGTTATGAGTATTAATGAATATCTAAACAAAAAAAACAGACCCCTAAGATTAAATGGCGATTTCAGAGCGATTTTTCGGTTTTTCGGGGTGTCTTACCCCAATTTTCGAGATGATCCTGGCATAGAAAAATTTCGAAAAAATTACATTATGTTTGTTAGGAGTATTAATGAATATTTAAAAAATAAAAACAGACCCCTAAGACAAAATGACGATTTCAGAGCGCTCTTTCGGTTTTTCGGGGTGTCTTCCCCAATTTTCGAGATGATCCTGGCATAGAAAAATTTCGAAAAAATTACATTATATTTGTTACGAGTATTAATGAATATTTAAAAAATAAAAACAGAGCCCTAAGACAAAATGGCGATTTCAGAGCGATTTTTCGGTTTTTCGGGGTGTTTTACCCTAATTTTCGAGATGATCCTGACATAGAAAAATTTCGAAAAAATTACGTTATATTTGTTACGAGTATTAATGAATATTTAAAAAATAAAAACAGACCCCTAAGACAAAATGGCGATTTCAGAGCTTTTTTTTTGGGTTTTTGGGTCTGTTTTGCGCCCTCCACCAGCCCCCTAATTTTCGAAAATTTTATTTTTGTCATTTATGAGGTTCATATATGACGAGGATAAGAAAAACACTTCGTTCGACGAAAAAAAAAACAAAAAAATTTTTTCGTTCGCCTCCCCACTTTCGAGATGATCCTGGCATAGAAAAATTTTGAAAAAATTACATTATGATTCTTATAGGTATTAATGAATATCTAAACAATAAAAACAGACCCCTAAAAGAAATTGGCGATTTCAGAGCGATATTTCGGTTTTTTGGGGTGTCTTACCCCAATTTTCGAGATGATCCTGGCATAGAAAAATTTCGAAAAAATTACATTATGTTTGTTATGAGTATTAATGAATATCTAAACAAAAAAAACAGACCCCTAAGATTAAATGGCGATTTCAGAGCGATTTTTCGGTTTTTCGGGGTGTCTTACCCCAATTTTCGAGATGATCCTGGCATAGAAAAATTTCGAAAAAATTACATTATGTTTGTTACGTGTATTAATGAATATTTAAAAAATAAAAACAGACCCCTAAGACAAAATGGCGATTTCATAGCTTTTTTCGTGTTTTTGGGTCTGTTTTGCGCCCTCCAACAGCCCCCTAATTTTCGAAAATTTTATTTTTGTCATTTATGAGGTTCATATATGACGAGGATAAGAAAAACACTTCGTTCGACGAAAAAAAAAACAAAAAAATTTTTTCGTTCGCCTCCCCACTTTCGAGATGATCCTGGCATAGAAAAATTTTGAAAAAATTACATTATGATTCTTATGGGTATTAATGAATATCTAAACAATAAAAACAGACCCCTAAAAGAAATTGACGATTTCAGAGCGTTATTTCGGTTTTTTGGGGTGTCTTACCCCCACTTTCGAGATGATCCTGGCATAGAAAAATTTCGAAAAAATTACATTATGTTTGTTACGCGTATTAATGAATATTTAAAAAATAAAAACAGACCCCTAAGACAAAATAGCGATTTCAGAGCGCTTTTTCGGGATTTTGGGTCTGTTTTGCGCCCTCCGCCAGCCCCCTAATTTTCGAAAATTTTATTTTTGTCCTTTATGAGGGTCATATATGACAAGGATAAGAAAAAAACTTCGTTCTACAAAAAAAAAAAAAAAAAATTTTTTTCGTTCGCCTCGAACGTTGCAAACTTCAACATCATTTAGCAATTGCTTTCTGCTGCTTTTTACGACGTTTAAAGCTTCGTTCCAGATTGTCCCTGGCAAACATTAAAATCTGTCTGTGGTCAATCGTAGTCGTGGTTGGAAATTGAAACAGTCGTCGTACTATATCTTCGACAGGCTCACCAAAATGGAGCTGGTGAGGAGAATATCCTGTCGAATGATGAGTCGCAATATATAAAACCTTTTCTATCTCCGGAACGAAGCTTACCCACTTTGTGTGTTTGTCTGAGCAGAGTGTGCGAAAAAGTCGACCTAATTCTCGCATCACTCGCTCAGTAGGATTTGACTGTGGGTGGCGAATGGAGCTAAAGTGAACCCCAATATCCAGTGCTTTTAGTGTGTCAGTCCATACACCCGATGTGAATTGTGAGCCATGGTCACCATGTATTCTTTTCGGTTTGCCCATTTTTATAAAATAATCCTTTATTAATCGGTTCAAACTGGCGCGAGTGGTAGCCCTTTTCATAGTGTACAATTTAACGTATTTTGTGAAAGCGTCTATTACTACAAAAATATGTTGCATCCCTGCCCTGCCACTTGGTAACGGACCGTAAAAATCCATTGTCACCAAATCAGAGGGTGACGTGGACTTCACAAAATTATATTCCCCCTCCGTTGCTTGGTTTGGGGGTTTCACCCGTTGACACAGGTCACAGAATGCAACATATTTTTTCACCTGTCGATGCATACCACGCCAATAAAAGGATCTGTTTAAATATTCCACCGCCTTATATACTCCTGGGTGACATAATTTCCCATGTGCATATTCGATTAAATCAGCATGCATTCGCCTTGGGACGACAACCTGCCATTCCTGTCGTCCATGGGGCTTATGAAATATTATATCATTGCAAAGTTGATAAGATTCGTCATTTTCATTGTCATTAAGTTTATCTATCAACCCTGCAACAATATCATCCTCCTTCTGCCACTGTTTTAATTTCATTATATCCCCCTTTATTTCTTTTTCATTTATAAGGCAGATTGCCCTATTCAAGGCAGATGCATGCTGGTTCTTATCTATTACGTTTATATTAGCGATTATTATTCGATTTTCCTCTATATTATTAAATTTCCCTGCAGGGTTTCGACTTAGAAAATCGGCCAAAACATTTTGAGATCCCTTTATATGGCTAACCGAGTAGGAATATTGCTACAACAATAGCCCCCAACGCACTAGATGGCCACTTTAAAATGTGCAAGATCGTAAAAATGTCAAACTTTTATGATCTGTCACAATTTCAAAGTTCACGCCAATAAGATACGAGCGGAACTTTGTTACAGCATGTACTATGGACAGTAATTCCTTCTCGATTGTGGTATACTTTATTTCAGCATCATTCAAACATCGAGTTGCCGCTGCGATCAATTTTCTACTTCCTTCTTTGTCAAATTGCAGTAGCACGCCCACTATGCCGCGATCACTCGCGTCAGCTTCAACATAAAATTTTGAATTTGGAATGATGTGATGCAAGGTGGTGCATTCAAGAAAGTTTCGTTTCAAATCCTTAAAAGCATTTTTTTGGACTTTCGTCCACTTCCAACTTGCATTTTTCTTCAGCAATTCTCGCAAAGGGTCTACAGCTTTGCTGTGATTTGGACTAAATTCTCTGTAGTAATTGCAGACCCCTAGAAACCTTTGAAATTCCCTGATATTTTTTGGTTCGTCAAAATTTGTTATGTCATTTAATTTATCATCGACCCCTTTGCGAGAAATGACGAACCCCAAAAATGGCATACTCCTTTTAAGTAATTCACATTTTTTTAAATTTAACGTGAAGCTGTGTTCGGACAGTTTCGTAAATAGTTTGTCCAAGGTGCTTAAATGACCGTCAACCGAACTCTTCCCTACTAATAGGTCGTCAATGTACATAGCGGTTTCTTTTTCAAAATCGTCATCCATTGCCATTCCGAGTGCCCTAATGAAGCCACTGCCGGCAGTTTTGAGGCCGAAAGGGATACGACAAAATTGGTAGGTTTTTCCCTCAAAGATGAATCCCGTGTATTTTCGCAATTCTTTATGCAGGGGTACTTCCCAATGCTGTTTCCACAAATAACAATTTTCGCACTCTCTGGATATTCTTTAATTGGAAATATCTTTCGAGGTCCGCTATAAATTTTGCCGGATTCATCGCATTGACGTTTTCAAATTTTGGAGCCGGCACGTCAATGGAGGCATTTTGATTCTGTCTTATTATGGTGCCCAATTCGGCAGCAAACTCACGAAAACCCCCGGTTTGCTGATTCCCTACGCCCTAAGGCGTTACTATGTTATTTTCAATGTTTTCCTGCCGAATTTGGCCCCGTAATTCCTCCAACTGCTTCTGCATTTCTGCGAGACAGTTTGTTATTTGTCGAATTTCACTTTGGTTTTGAGGCCCATTTGGCGCATCTGCATTGGCGTTTTGTGCAGTTGGAGGAATTTCATCATGAAACATCGACATTTTCGAACAGGTTTGTTTGTACGTGTTTTTCTTTATGAAAAATTTAAATTTTCAAATTTTTGAGTTATTACTCTTCCTGATTTTGATTTTTTTTTATATTAAATTCCATGCAGTGAGCAAACACTTTTTTTATTTTTATTTTGGATTTCCCGAAAAGTGTTCTTTCTTTTAATTTTCGAGCCCTTTAGTTGAGCGCCATTGTAATAAAATTGAGGTTTTTACTTATATTTATTATTCACATTCAGTATATATTGAAATATTTGTAAAACGTATATTAATTCATAAGCAGCCGGTTACAATAGTATAAGTATATCAGAATAACTGGAATTATATCAGTCCTAGATGAAAATCCTATGTTACATGTGTATTATTTGTTAATGACTATTTATATTAACCAAGTTTGACTTCTGAACCTTATATGCAAATATCAAACGCTTTTTTCCCTTTAAAAACACGAATATCTTCGAAAATGTTTCTATTAACGTCTTAGAACAACCTTAACAAAATTGTTATTTCTACAAGTAAGAATACTATCTTTAACTCTTTGAGGTATTCGTGGTGTTTCTACCAGTTCAAAATCTGGTTCCTATATTCTTCTTCATCACCATCTACACGATTTCAATTTTTTTTAGATACCCCAATTTTTAGGAGTAGTTTTTGGGCTATGCATTCGGTATCTTGAAGATACTCGATCCACACCAAAATTATAATAATCAATTTCACAAGATTTACGAAACATTTTAGTATTTTTGTACTTTTTGTAAATTTAATCTTTACGTACATCTTTTTAAGTGCTCTTCTTTCTCTACACTTTTGTAGGACATTGGATGCTGTAACGCAACTAACACGAATGGGCCACATAAGCTATAATTGTGAATATAGATAATAACTTTTAATAGTTTTTTGCACATTAAGGGCGCAAAAATTTGCGATATGTAGGCGCTGGTTGCGTCATCTGCCGTTAAACAGAATGCGTAATTAACCCCCCTGTGCGCCAGGACGAGTATACTCGTCCAAACTACATTGTTCCCTTATGGGGAAAAAAACTGGTGCACAGGAGGGTTAATGAAAGTGTCAGGGGTTACAATATATAAAAATATAAATTAAAGGGAGGTCCATTTTTAATTTAAGGAGAGCATAGAACATAAGGATAGATATCTTAAGGGGACGACTACTATACTTATACAATGCGCCCAACTAAAAAAACGTAATCATAACATTTCTAAGTATTTCAATAGTACGTCCAAATCTTTCGTTTTTCCACGTAGTCATATTATCGAATAAGATTTTCATTAGACAACTTACTCATATCCATCCGTCCTAATGTATTTTTAAATACTGTGTCAATTGACTGTTATAGACCCCTATGACATTATTGGTCTATTTAGCGAGACCGAAGACACAGAACCTGCTCAAAATATAAAAGGTGTGGTGCAATTCTCTGTCCAATCGTTTTTGTAGCGCTTTCAGTTGTATATCGTCGGTGGGTAAACACGGTAGCGATAAAACATTTTGCAGCATTTTATGCTTGGACACTACTTTTAATAAAAGATAATAGTTCTAATTTTTTGTTGTTGTCGATATTGTGCCTGCAAAAGAGTTATGAAACTGAAATTGCAATCGTATTACTCGTAAGTATAAACAAAAATCTAATTGCGATTGATAAAAAGAAATTATACCCGGTCAAAATGTACAATGTATCCAATGGGATCTTCTTCGTGGATTTCTTTTACAGCATTGCACAGATCTTTCTCCAAATCGCACATTACAAGTTAAATATCTGCTTTTGAAAGTACTTCCCGCTTCGGAATTGCTATACAGTTTTTTTTCTTTATCTGACGGGCGGAATCGCCCTTTTACACAAGCTTTTCATATATATTTAATTGTAATATTTGCGAGAGCTGCAGGTCGACTTAAGAGTATATCGCCATACCCCACATTTGTGTATGTAGGAGCTGTAGAAACCTACACCAGGTACAGCTGCGGTCATAAGTAGATGTCCGCCAGATAAACAATATTTTCGAAACGTAAACAAACTACGTGGCAGTTTGTTATGTACAGGTGTGACAGTAAATGTTTTGCAGCCCTCGGCTTTGGGGCCCCGCCCCCCCCCCCCCTCTCTCGTCATGCGCGGAGCGTTAAATTATGGCACACCATTTAAATATTGCTTCAAGCGATGTTTTTATTTTTTTTCTTCAATGCGGACGTACTTTATTTTATACAAATCGACCACTTTTTCGTTTTCTAAAATATATCTATTCGTTTTTGAGAAATTTATTTCTTAGCACAAAATATAAATAATTAAATTATTATCAATAAACTTTTTCCATTAGCTTCCACTATGAATTATTAGGAGAAATCGTTATTTGGATTATTATAAGATTTCATGAAGTTTAGGACTTTTAAGAAATTTCGACTGAGGTACTATTATAATATAATTAAGGATGTTAGGTCGCCGTAAAAGTTTATTAAAAATTTATATATAAATAAAAGTTATAAATAAAATAATATTAAAAATTTATCAGCGATCTTTATAAATTAGTAATCAATATCCAGATCATTTTCTTTTTAACGGAAATGACTACTTCCTTTATTGACTATCGAATTCGTAACTTTGGACCAATTCTATTTGTGTCCGGAGAAAAAATAGTAATATTACCGATCTATAAGAAAAGTCGTCTTATTAATAAATAGTTGAATCGACTATTTTTATAGTAAATAAGACAATAATATTGTTGTGTTTGCTATTTCCCGATACTTAAATATTCATCATCGTACATAACCTCAAATGTAGACTAGTGCAGTTTTAGAATTAAATAGTTACTTTCAATATTCGTGAGTAGTAAAATAGAAAGATAAAAATTGATTACATAAAATGCCCTCTTTCAATAGTAAACATAATTATTATATAACATTTTACAATGTTCTAATTTGGAAAATGTTATAAACAGCCAGTCAACTTCTACTCTACGTTATTAATTCTATTATTGTTACATGTTACAGCCGTTTCTACTCTGTTTTCATGGATTGATTAAATTTTCATCTCCTTCATATCCAAAAATAAATGTATCATTTATGAAAAAAAGTGGCACGTACAATAATTCATTTTGAATTATACGCACACACACACATAACATAAGAAATTTAAAAATATTGACCATGGCTTTTGAAAACTTTAGCATAGGTTCATAGAAATGAATAGGAATAATATTGAAAACTATTTAAAGATAAACAATTGTAATTCTGGTGATTGTGAAACAGCTTCTTCATTTGCAACGAATGTCTCCTCCAATATGTGACGGATCGTATACTATTGAGTACATATACTATATACAGGGTGAGTCTGATAGAAGTGAACATAGGGAAACCCATGTTAAGGCTACGCGCCTCGTGATTGGTCGATTCCGGTGGAACGTTGCTTGCTCGCTGATTGGCTCTGTTAGAGCCACAAGAATGTAAACAAAATACTGTCTGTACTGTATGTATCAAATATCTTGTGTGACATAACGGACATAACCATGTTTTGGGCTTATGTAAAATGTGTCAAATC
The DNA here is from genome assembly GCA_030407085.1 of Trichopria drosophilae. Lineage (NCBI taxonomy): Eukaryota > Metazoa > Arthropoda > Insecta > Hymenoptera > Diapriidae > Trichopria > Trichopria drosophilae. The sequence goes on from CM059584.1 coordinate 87,878,113, forward strand.
CATGAAATGTGTAACGCAAACTCAAATTCAAGACTCAGCGATGATGATCTGAGCGGTTGTATCTGTAATAACACGACACAAAGTACCAAATTCTTTGTTGTAAATTGAAATGATTTTATTAAAACGAAAAACTTATCTGATAGCATTTTTGGAGTAGAATACGGTAGAATATCTCTGCATCATTGATGAATAGCACATTTTACTCTTGTCAATTGATTTGTTGAAAACCCTTCAACTTATCGGCTGCATCTGGTTGTAACAAAAGTAGAAGATTCACGAACTGAGTCTTGTATTTAAGTTTATGTTACACATTTCATGGATTTGATACATTTTACATAAGCCCAAAACGTGGTTATGTCCGTTATGTCACACAAGATATTTGATACATACAGACAGTATTTTGTTTACATTCTTGTGGCTCTAACACAGCCAATCAGTGAGCAAGCAACGTTCCATCGGAATCGACCAATCACGAGGCGCGTAGCCTTAACATGGGTTTCCCTATGTTCACTTCTATCAGACTCACCCTGTATAAGTCTCTGTTGCGGAAGCTTAACAAGAATGGATCGGGAATGGACTGGAATATTACAGCGTACTGTTCACTTTTGTGTAGACATATTTAACATACATATCGAAGCTACGTCATGCTAGCATACGACGCGCTAGTCACATTCCCGATTCATTTTACCCAGCCGAAAAACGTTTCGATACATATACTTTCCATAACCTATACAATTATATTACAAACATATACACTAAATACAATTATATATACAAATAGAAAACATATACAATTATAACGTCATACGTGTCGCACGCATATCGGTTCGTTCCGGAAATAAATTGATATTCTGCTTATTAGTCGCGTAGTTTTTTTTAAATTCGTGTAATTAGTGATCTGCGAGTTTTATCTTATACTCCAATACAGATTGCTCTTTGCTTGTGCAATCGTTGCTTTTTGTTGCCACGTACGAAAGCGTCAAACTACCTGTCGGTCCGTTCTAGTTAAACTCGTATTAGTGATTTTTAGTGTTCATGGTGCAGATCAATGTTTATATTCTGTGCAAATCGTGATTAATTGTGCTACGGTTTGTCACAAAACGAAGAGTAGTCATTTTAATTTAAATTCCGGATTATTCCTGGAATTGACTGTAGCTCTGCAGCACACATACGAGCGCACGTATACGCGCTTGATTCATTTATTTTTGCAACGTTGTCGGCTCATTTCAAACGTCATATCGTCGCGTTTACTTATTTACATTGCAAGCTACCACGTGTAACTTCACGAATGTGTATACTTGAGTGCATTAACCATCTTATATTAGTATCTCACATTTGTAGAGAAATATTTCGAAATGCCTATTACAAGAACACCAACCAAATCACACGTCGAACCCGCAACTGCACCAATGGAGGTAACTAACGATGGGAGTGCAGAAGGGCATATTGAGGAGGTGGCTAAAAAGTGCATAATCTGCGACGAAATAATTTCCGATCTCAATATCGAATCCTGTCAAACATGCGGCAACACCACGCACGTGGCATGTGTTTCTGACAGCCAGCGTAATTACGACGGGCAATTCTTTTGCTGCATCACCGCTAATTTCGCAGAGTCAGACGCCAAATAAAAAAAGTAGTACTTCGACTACGAGGAAGGCCACCGACCACTTTACCCCCTAAACGCCCCCGTTCTAAGCAAACCAGCAATGAAGCAAACGAGGTATCACTCGAAAGTATCTCGAAACAATTACTTGACTCGCTCGAAGCAAGCACACTCACCAATAAAAAAGAGATATCACTTTTTAAGACCAGTACTGAAATAACTAGTACTGCCCTTCTAAATAAAACAGACGAATTGCACGCTACAATGAAGGAGCAAAACGCCAAAATCTCTTCTTTAGAAAATGAGATATCCGAGCTTCGAGAAGAAAATCGCATGTTACGGACAGTGGATAAATTAAAAGAACGGCACCTTCTGGAACTTGAACTTGATAAGCGTAATTGTGACATTGTCATATCAGGTCTTCCATCATCGGCTACCGAAAATCCTTTCGACCTCGTTCTATTCCGACCATCTTCTAACACAAGCGAAAGTAACGCCCTGCGGGGTGGGGCCTCCAGCAATGCTTCTAATGCATATTCAGCGAGCACGCGGAACCTTTTCGTACGTTTTGCCCGCCCTGCGATTCGAGACGCTGTCATTCGCGCGCCGCGTGAAAGGCTCGTTGACAGCCAGCAATATTCATACAAACTGGACTTCTAATCAAGTATACCTTAATGAATATTTACCACCGACCTTCTTCAAGCTGCTTAGGAGAGCAAAAAAAATATGCTAAAGAGCACGGCCATACTATCTTACACCAGGCGGTGCAGAGTACGCTTTCTAGATCGTGTGGATGTCATGTTGAGAAACTAATGCATCATTTGGCAGCATGTCCAAGATATGCAGTTTCAGCATACATAAAACATTACAATGCGGCTCTACGAGTTCTGTATTATCATCTTTCGCAGTACCTATGGTATTGATGCGACCCCAATACCACGTTCCTGAATTACTTATATCAAAACGCTCGCGGTCTTCGGACTATATTGAATGACTTACAACTGTCAATCAATACACGTCATGCCTCACCAGACATCATTGCTACAACTGAAACTTGGTTAAAAGACTCAATTGTCGACGCCGAACTCGGCCTTGGAGCATATAACATCTTCCGATGTGACCGAGAATACGAAATGTTGGGTACCAGTAGAGGTGGCGGAGTCTTATTAGCCATAAAAAAATGCTCTCACCATCATTGTGTGATATTACCACTATATGCCCAACAGCGGAGCACATCTTTGTCAAAGTGTCTCTGAGAGGCCGTCAGTATATTTTTGGAGTATCTTACTTCTCACCATCGTCTAATTCATCCGCTTACAATGAGTTCTCGGATTCCGTAAGCTTGCTCGCTGATAAATATACTGAATGCGAATTGGTATTATTTGGCGATTTTAATTTACCAAATATTCTCTGAAACTCGTGTGGAGGTACAACCACCCTGGATGTCAATGGGTATGCCCCTCCTAACATCATGGAGTGAATTTATGCGGTGCGGCAGCCATGTTGAATCTCACTCAGCTTCTGCAACCTCTGGATTCAAAAGGCTACTCGCTTGACCTCGTTTTTACTTCCTCACCATCATTCGCTAGATCTTCCGTAGATGTGGACCCTTTGCTGCCAACTGACTGTCACCACCTAGCAAGTTCTCTTCAACTGTTATCATCAGTCTCATCACCATCTCTGAACATCAAGAATGAATTTTTGGATTATTTTAACGCTGATTTCGACAGTATAAATAGTGAATTGTTAAATTTAAACTGGTGCGTGATTTTATCTTCTTTAAATGTAAACTCTATGATCGATACTTTTTATTCGAATTTAAATATAATATTACAGCGTCTTGTGCCTAAAAAGACTATATAATTTTAACCGCCCACGATGGTACACATTTACTTTAATACAATTAATTAATGCCAAGAAGGTAGCGCACAAAATCTGGAAAGAATCCAATCGTTCTGGTGACTTTAATACTTTCAAGCGACTTAGAGCACAATGCATTCGCCTTTCAAGAAAATTATATATAGATTACATCAGAAAGGTTCAATTTCACTTTAGAGCTAATATAAATGTCTTTCTGGGCATACTTTAACAACCTCAGAAAAAGTAACGTTCTGCCCAGTACTATGCATTTGGATAATTCGATCGCTGATAATGGCGATGATGTCGCAAACTTGTTCGCCAAGAATTTTAAGTCCACTTACACCAGGAGCACTTATGCTCGTAGCTCTGATAATACCTGATTAAACTCAGAAACTTATCAGTCTCTACTCATAACCCGCGGAGATATCTTAAAGGCGTCTCTGCTATTGAAAGATGACCTTGGCGGTGGTCCAGATATGATGCCGCCGGTTTTAATAAAAGAATGCATATTTGGCCTGATCGAGCCTTTGCTGCTTATTTTTAATAATTCACTGTCCTCTGGAATTTTTCCAGCTCGTTAGAAAACATCGTTCATCACCCCAATTTTCAAATCTAGGAAATAAACAAAATATCAAAAACTACCGCCCAATCTCTATTCTTAACATTCTGTCAAAGTTATTCGACTCAATAGTTACATCAAAAATGTTTGACTTTATTCTCAGCAAAATAGTTACCTCGCTGCATGGCTTCGTTAGGGGAAAATCCGCGATATCGCACCTTTCAATTTTTTCTTCATACGTTACCGAAGCACTTGATGTATCTCATCAAGTTAGCGCAGTGTATCTGGACATCTCGAAGGCATTTCATTCCGTTGTTCACGGCATCTTGGTTGACAAGTTGCGCCTGTCTGGCTTCGGGGGATCACTGCTTGAATGGATTCATCCCTACCTGACCGAACGTCATCAGGCTGTCCGCATAAAGGGGTATATCTCTAACTTTTTGCAACTTCCTCAGGAGTCCCGCAAGGGTCTCATTCGGGACCTTTATTATTTATATTATTTATTAATGACCTGGGGAATGTCATCCCATTCCCAATTTATCTTTTATGCTGATGATCTGAAACTATTCAACATTGTCAAATCTCCATTAGACGCCTCTAAAATCCAACGAGACCTAGAACAAAATTAGCGAATGGTGCGGCACTAATAGACTATATCTTAATTTAAGTAAATGCAAGATTATACATCTTACGAGGTCACACTCTACTATGCGATTTCATTATGCCATTCAAGGGCATGACCTACTTTGCGTACAGACCATTAGCGATCTAGGCGTGAAATATAATTGTGCAGGATCGTTTTCTGAGCATCTACAGTTGGTTGTAAATAGAGCCTTTAAACAACTTGGTTTTCTTAAGCGTTCGACCAAAAACTTTACTGACACCTCAGCGATCATTAATCTGTACAAAACTCTAGTTCTCCCACATCTATTATATGCCTCATCTATCTGGATCCCTTTCACCAACTGTGACGTCAAGATACTTGTATCCGTTCAAAGGAAATTTTTGAGATATTTCTCTTACAAAACAACCACTCCAATGAATAGGTTCTCACACAGCTACTCAGAAATATCAACCCCTTTTCACATTCCTACCGTCCACTCAGTTCATCAATTAAATGATATCCTAGTAAGAAAAATATTATCCGGAGTAGTCTCATCGCCTGAGGTGTCTAATCTTTTCACATTACGTGCGTCAACACACTCTCTTCAATTTTATCGCACGTTAAACGAATCCAACTGTAGGTCCAATATATTGTATTTTTCCGCAACTAATCGTCTCAGGAGGACATGGAAGACGCTCTATCAGCGATGATCAAATATCGACACTATGTCTTCTTTTATCGACGCTTGCAAAAGTGAATTCCTTGCCGCGTAAAGTTGTAAGAAAATTCAATGCACAGTTAATAAAAATGTATCGTTCGAAGGCCAAAAACCCGTTTCCCATATACTTTAATGTTAAAAGCTTGATGTTTAGGCTCGAAGATCTTGAAATTAAGGACCACTCCCTATTCGAAATATAATGTCTTTGTATTTAGCCAAACTTCAACTACATTATACTTCAAATAGACAAATTATGTAAGAAATATAAAAATTAGATGAACTACTTTAACGAGCCATTTCTTGGCTTCGTCGCAATCACGCAAATTATTGTCTTTTAGCATGATGACAATTTCATACTTTTTGTTTGAACTCTCGTTATGCTAGCTCTCATATAGGATGAGGACCGATACTTAGGCATTTTATGGGTAGCTGATATTACCTTACTACGTCTTTCTTGACGCGTAACTTTTTGGAAATTTTTCAAAGCTACTGCATCGCGGTAGCTAGAGTCTCCATTTATAAAAAACCTTGGTCTGGGTTTTAACGTGGGACGTAATGGTGCACAGGAGGCTGAATCAGTCATCAATCTGTGCCCAGTGCGTCTCAGGGCTAACATACGGAAGGAACAACGTATTTTGTAGGGAAGGCATATCGGCAAGTCATTGCATGGACAATCTTTTCGAAATGTCCCACAACTTGGCTTGTCGGTAGAGACGACCTTCTCGTTCTTAGGATCACCTGGCGTGAAATCCAGGACCGAGGGTTTTATCTTTACGTGCCAGGATGTGGTCATCAATACCTTACCGTACCGCCATACCATCTTACTCCAGGCGGTGCAGAGTACGCTTTGTAGATCGTGTGGATGTCATGTTGAGACACTAATGCATCTCTTGGCAGCTTGTCCAAGATATGCAGCCTCAGCATACATCCAACCTCACAATGCGGCTCTCCGAGTGCTGTATTATCATCTCCGCAGCACCTACGGTATTGACGCGACCCCAGTTTTGCCGTACGTCCCCACTGATATTGAATCCGTAGTCGGAAACATGCAAAGTCCATCGCAGGCCGAATGTAGAAAGCAGTGCTGCTGGGATCTCTTCGTCTGCCGAGATCACACGAGTTCCTGTAACCACTAACCCGATGGTAGAGGAAGCGGTCGCAGTTATCAAAGAAATGGCCCGGTGCAGTCTGCAGCGGAAGAGATGGATATCGGAGCTACTTTTCTGCTGCAGACTGCACACGTCGATTATGGATGGCCAAGGGCGGTTAGGGTTTCAATCGGTAAACCTTGTCCTTAACATCAAAGATAAGGGAGTCCGACACACGGGGGCATAACCAACACCATCAACCCCCTGTGGGGCCCAATGCATTTCCCCCCTTCGTAAAAAAAAAATAATTGGTAGGCTTATTACTTGTAATAGTTCAAAATTGATTTGTGCATCTATCTATCTATTTCTGTTGTAAGTGTATAGGTATCTTAAAATACGCATATGAAGTGTATATTAATAAGTTATTATCTAAAAATTAAGAGATTTAAGAACTCACATAACAATATCAAGAATAGATTTTAAATAATTATGAGCATACTAAATAAAGATTTTTAAAGTGATTTTATGTAGTTACGTCACATCAATCAGTTCCAAGAGAGTACAAAACCTTCAATCCCAAGTTTACTACATCTCCATAAACTGACCTGATGTTGATAAATTATATAATAAATTAACAAATATAACAAATCAAATACTAAACTAATAATTAATAATAACCCTCTAATGATTAGAATACGCCTACAATAATAATTTCACTGGTTTTTGTTGTAGGTGGGAAAAGTCCAATAAAGTGTTAAGTTTAAGGTCGAATATAATAACGCACACAATTCGAAGTAATTTGCGACAAATAGCATCCTTACTTATACAATGTGAAGAAGTTGATCAAGCCACGAACATTATAGAAATGCTGGATTTGATACAAATAGTGGATAGTGAATGTTTTTTTGCTGACGTGGAATTAATGTTTAAGTTGACGAAGGCAGCCATTAACTACGCGTTCCTGTGTATGGCTGATGAAGGTATTTTTCTTTTATATCAATCCTGTAATATTTTCTTGATAAAATTAAATTTTATTCGTGAAAATACATTAAACATTACATGTTTATAATTAATAAATTATTAAATAAATTATCCGATGTTGATAGTTAATGCTATCACTAACGTATACTATACTAGATAAAGGGTTTTTTGAAGATAATAAATATATGTCATTTAATATAACTCTCCTATTAACATATAATAATAATATACATGGGCCATTCCACCAAATATCGTCGGTTCAAAATTTGTTTTTTTTCCTTTCGTGTTTTTTCAAACTACTTATGACTAGAAAAAAGATATCCCAAGGTGGCGAGGTCCCGCGCCTCAGATAAAAGCGCTATAGACAATAAAACGATTTACCGTCGGAATTTTGAAATTTAATTTTAAAGAGTGTAAAAAAACGCCTTAAAAAAAGTGTAAAAATGTTTTTGATGCAAAATTTTCTGAAATTTTCAAAAAAAATGTCATTTTTTTGTCAAGCCCGTGTGACATAGTAAAAATTACAAAATATAACTTAAAACGGCATTTTTATTAAGATTGCTATATTTTTTTTTAAATTTGAAAATTGTTTCAAAAAGTTGAGAAAATTTCCGATCAAAAACATATTTTAGGCCTGTTTGCTCGTAAGCTGCGCAGTTCACAAAAAAAAAAAAATAAAAATAAAGGTTTATTAGATTTTTTAACATAGACCACTACCTTATCGACTAACCCGATTCGAATCGCCTTAAGGATGTTCTATATGTATGCTTTCTATGGCAGTATTAGGGCCCGTAATTTGAAAAATTATTTCTATTATTGTTATTTAAGGCTTTAGCATAAATGACTGTATTATCAACTACTGATTAGAAGCCCTAATGTCTTTCAGTGTCTGGAGTTGGAAGTTGCCGAATATTCCCACAGATGGCACGTAGTTGGCGCAAGTTACCGACAGTGCAGGCTGCTATGCGGCTGCTACGAAACATTTCGTAATTGTATTTGATGCTTATCCTGTAGTTTATGTGCTTTATTTTTGAAGAAGCTATCATTTCTTAAGGGCCCTCGAGCGTGCCGAGTCAGTCCCGCCTGTGACGTCAGAGGCGAGAAAACTTTGCGCCGTGAAATTGACGATTTTCGAGGCATTTTCGCGATTTTTTTTGCAGAAATCTTAGAAATTAAAAAAAAAAAGATTTTTAAAAAATATGGATGCTTTTTAGAAAGTAACACATCGAGAACTGCAGATGGTGAGATACGGTAGGTTATGCAATATAATTTTGAAGGGTTACTTTTTGATTGTCGGAGCGCACAAGCGTCGAAAACTGTTCTTTTTTTTCAATAAATTAAACTTGATGTTGCGGCTTACTTTTTTTCTGACTTTTTTCGAATTTACCGTACAAACCGCAGCTCGACACGAACATTTTTGACCACGTTGCCAATTTTAAATGGCCACACGCACATCCACACATTGCTACAAGCACACACGTACACATTCTATAAATAAACACGGGAAATAAATAAGGGAAGAACACGGGAAAAGGAAATTTTATTTTTTATATTTTATTTGAAAGGGAGGATTGGAACTTTTTTTTATTAAAATGTTTTTTAACAAAAATAAATTATTGTCTGCACATATTATTTACATTTTCTTTTTTTTTTGAACAGTCTTCCCCCCCCCCCTCCGGAGAACTTGTCAGCTCCTACAGACACGTATCCGCGGGTCCATCGGGTGCTTCTCAGGATCCTAAAACAGCAATATATACAAATAAATAAAATGAATATTTCTAAAAAATTATTTACTGACAATAATTACATAAACCAAAACTGCTACGCAATCTATATGTGCAATTCAGTAAATGGCACCGATTGATTATAGACATGTACAATTGTTTTCGTAGTTGAAATCTGAATAGAAGTTTAGAAACTTCCTTTGCCAGAGTCGATAACAGATTTTGGGAAAACCTTGCGATATTCTCAAACCATTACACATACACTCCGTCCTAAGAAAGTATAAAACTTGCCATTCGATTTCAAATTCTACAAAAAATTTGTCGACATAATATTTTGGAAGTTTACACAATTTTATGAAAGACTGTTATCGATTACGAAAAGGAAGCACCTAGTCTTCTAAGGTTGTCAATTTTTCGGCTTTGCCGTCTGTTGCGTCCGCCGGCTGGGCGGTTTCAATGTTGCTGTAAGAAAGAAAACATATTTTAGTTACACATCTGTTATCCGTAACAGGCGTCAACAAGGACAGCCGGTAAAAATTTTGTAAATTTTCGAATTATCGTCGACATAACTTTTTGTAATTATACTAGAACTAAAATATGTTTTCTTTCTTACAGCAACAATGAAAACGCCCAGCAGGCGGACGCAACAGACGGCAAAGCCGAAAAATTGACAACCTTCAGCGATCAAATCTTCACGAGAGGATCATGCGACGAGGCTACCGGCAGCAAGTAGACAATTCCCAGGCAAAACACCAGGTAAATTGCTACATTTTAAATTACTGTAAAAGGTTTGACTATATTCAGTAAGTTGCACAAATTGCATGCTATATTCAGTAAGTAGCACAAATTGATTGTAAACATTATTACGTACTGTAATTTCGAATGAAAGGTTAGAAGTGTCCCTATGCCGAAGTCGATAATAGACTTTGAAAATCTTTGCGACATTCTCAAATCATTACACACACTCCGTCGTATAAAACTCTGCGACTAGTCGCTTGATTCCAAATTCATCAACAAAATCTATCGACGTATTGTTTTCAAATTATTATAATATTTTTTAAAAGACTGTTATCGACTGCAGCAAAGGGAAACATCTGACCGTCTATTCAAAAATTAACTATAAAAACAATTTTACTGAATCATACATGTAGCTGTCAATCCATTCACAGAAGTTTTTTAATGTAAAGTCGCGATAATTGTAATAGTATTGTTACATGTGTACGATTCAGTAAATTACAGAAATTGATTGTAGACGCGGACAATTGTTTTTGTAGTTAAATCTTGAATAGAAGACTAGATGCTTCCTTTTCGTAGTCGATAACAGTCTTTCATAAAATTGTGTGAAATTCAAAACATTATGTCGATAAATTTTTTGTAGAATTTGAAATCGAATGGCAAGTTTTATAGTTTCTTAGGACGGAGTGTATGTATAATGATTCGAGAACATCGCAAGGTTTTCCCAAAATCTGTTATCGACTCTGGCAAAGGAAGTTTCTAAACTTCTATTCAGATTTCAACTACGAAAACAATTGTACATGTCTATAATCAATCGGTGCCATTTACTGAATTGCACATATAGATTGCGTAGCAGTTTTGGTTTATGTAATTATTGTCAGTAAATAATTTTTTAGAAATATTCATTTTATTTATTTGTATATATTGCTGTTTTAGGATCCTGAGAAGCACCCGAGGGACCCGCGGATACGTGTCTATAGGAGCTGACAAGTGCTCCGGGGGGGGGGGGGGGGGAAGACTGCTTAAAAAAAAAAAAGAAAATGTAAATAATATGTTCAGACAATAATTTATTTTTATTAAAAAACATTTTAATAAAAAAAAGTTCCAATCCTCCCTTTCAAATAAAATATAAAAAATAAAATTTCCTTTTCCCGTGTTCTTCCCTTATTTATTTCCCGTGTTTATTTCTAGAATGTGTACGTGTGTGCTTGTAGCAATGTGTGGATGTGCGTGTGGCCATTTAAAATTGGCAACGTCGTCAAAAATGTTCGTGTCGAGCTGCGGTTCGTACGGTAAATTCGAAAAAAGTCAGAAAAAAAGTAAGCCGCAACATCAAGTTTAATTTATTGAAAAAAAAGAACAGTTTTCGACGCTTGTGCGCTCCGACAATCAAAAAGTAACTCTTCAAAATTATATTGCATGACTTACCGTATCTCACCATCTGCAGTTCTCGATGTGTTACTTTCTAAAAAGCATCCATATTTTTTAAAAATCGTGCAATTTGCGCGGCCGGGAAACAAAGTTCCGAAAACGAAAACTAAATTTTCGATGTTGCGTGAGTCTAACGTTTTTTAATTCGCTTTCTTTTTGCCAAATTTTCAAAGACAAAGGGAAGAAAATCACGCTGGAGCCAAATTTTCAAAGACGAAGGGAAGAAAATCACGCTGGAGCCATGTTATATGCAAATCTTGGCCTGTCGGGAGGTGTTGATTTTCGGAACTTTGTTCCCCGGCCGCATTCGCAAAAATACATGAATTTTTCAGAACGACAACGCACGGCCAGTCGCCTGCACTCTTGTACGGAAGCAGTGAGAGAGAGGGAGCGAGTGTTTTTCCATTCCGAGGAAGTGAGACAGTCTCGAAGCGCGAGTGAGCGGAGCAACATAGAAAGAGAAGGTCTTATGTCGATCCCCTGAAGTTAGACAAAGAGATGGCTGCTGTGAAACTTTGATGCTTTATTTTTCCTATTTATAAGCTAACAATCTTTTCCATACTACTTTAGTCGCTATTCCTCGACACGAGAAACCGATTTCTGCAAAATAATCGCGAAAATCCCTCGAAAATCGCCAATTTCACGGCGCAAAGTTTTCTCGCCTCTGACGTCAATGGCGGGACCGCCTCGGCACGCTCGAGGGCCCTTAAGACGAATTGAAAATGGTGAAATATAAACAATGTTGTAACCCTTTGGGTAGCTGCACTAATGGCAAGTATTATGGTGGATGTTTGCAATGCATATTTTTCTCAAATTATATAATTAAACACGCGACCTAGGCTTATTATACTGTCTCTCTTCCTGTCTAAGACGTATCGTTCCGGTGTGGGCAAAGTTTTTTTTTATATATAGATTGGATTGACTTTAAGATTAGCTGGAAGAAGGATGCTACTAACGATGTAAAGACATGGATATATCGATATATGCTATGATCTTAATTATGTTATGATCATAATCTAATTTCAAAAATCACCTAGAGCCATTGAATCATTTACCTAAATAATTTTTGAGCCTGCATCTGTTCATCTATCTCAGAATATGGCTCTGAGTACTTGATATTACACTTCTTAATAATTTTACCTTTAACATCATTGAATCCAAACATTACCGGCGATAATATTTTGATGACGATATATGGACCAGATTTTTAAGCCGATTTTACGGTAATGTAGTTTGGGCCTGAGAATAAGGCGTGTGTTCTTTTTCAAACCTTATCCCCTGCGGTAAACGCTAGTGGTCTTTTACGGAGATTACAATTTTTACGTGATGTGCGAGATATATCAAAATTTCTAATGGTTCGAATCTTTCTGCCCATTTATTCGGTAGGATCCCTACCTCCCCCTCGATTTTAACAAAAAAAATGCTGATGGGAATCCCGCCGAAGCATGGACTGCGGTATTCATCGCGAAACAAAAATCGGGTAAATAAATATCCCATTCCCATTGATCGTGATCGATATCGTCGAAAGATAAATTCCGTACTTTTTAGCCATGCCTTTAATTTGCTTATTAATATATAGGCGCGTATGCCTTTTTTAATGCCTGACACCCATTTCGCAAAAAGATCTTAAAATATTGCGATATTCATGCCGGTAATGGATCCGTAATATCGGTAGCCACTATTGCCAACGGTTTTTCGAATACCCGTCAAAAACGTCTCGGTGCGTGGTAGACCGACAATACAACCGAATTAATTTATTAAAAGCCTTCTCAATGCCCAGATGTCCGGCTTCACGGGTGGAATAGGCTTCTTCTAATATAACCCGATGTGTGAACTCCCCATTAGGGATGCCAATTTATAACCCGAAGTGTAAAAGTTATTAAATAATTTGAAAATCTGAAAAAAAAACTAACATAAATAATTAAAGAAAAATGAATTAAAAAATGCTTATCTGAAGTCCAAGTTCGGAGTTCTTCTTTAAGGCGGCGGGATGGTCGTGCGTGCTAAGGCGTAGACCTATAGTCCGCCCGAACTGACGGCAGCTGAGAGACGCGAGTTTGACTCCCGGTCAAGATCGTTAACCAAAAAAGGCCCCTCGTTGCCAAAAGTAACGAAGGAGGTTGACGGATTGCGGTTTGTCGGGGCTGCACTCGCGGATCGAGTGGATCGGAATCCACTTTAAAAACTGCAGGTCCGCATGCGCTTCTGTAAGGATGTCTGGCTTCGGTTATTTTTGAAATAATTCAAAGTAATCCCTGAATTTTTTCAGATTTTTATCTTTACTCCTTATGCCCCTCCCTCCCACGAGCCTCGAAAATTAACATTGATTTTATATAAGAAAAACATTGTTTTCAGTATTTCGCAGTAGTTCTGAAAATCTACCCAGTGAGATATCTTTTGCTGGATGTTTCCAGAAGGCAATGAGCCTAGGCCGATAAAAAAATATCAATTTTCCTCCGAGTTATACCGGTAACATTGTTAACGCATTAAAAACAATGATTTTTTAACGAGTTATAACAGATTGACGAGTTTTCGTCATACTATGATCCATTTCCTAGTGACTTCCGGTATCACTAATTTTCAGGAATCAAAATCATAAATGACATCTGCTGTAACTGTAGTTCGACGCTGTCAATAAAAGCAACTTTCGTGCTACCTGAGCCTTTCTATGAAAATTCCAACGGTTTGTATGTTCATCTAAGTCATTGGTTGCAGTGATTTCATACATTCTTGACAATGCATCTAGTACATGAAGAAGGGCACCTTTTCCAGGCTTTATCTCGAAATCATATTCCATTAACTCGCGAGCTCATATGACTAAATGTCCCGTTGGATCTTTTAGATTTTGGGGCCATTATAAACAATTCTGGTTAACAGGATGCCATTCCACTTAATAGTCGTAACTGTTCAAATATGAGGTATTGGATAGTCAAGAATTAGTTTAACATTATCCGGATTCACTTGTAAACTACGTTCATTTACGATATAACCTAAAAAGACGACTTCGTTACGCCAAAATTTACTTTGTTCCTCATTTATTTAAAAACGTTTCACCTTCTTAACATTAACTGTAGCCAATGAATGAAGCTGTTCAAATGTCGCTATGACAATATCATCGAGACATTTCATCACATAGGGCTCCCATTCCAGACAGAATAAACTGTCCATTAATCTTCGGAAAGTAGCAGGAGCATTCGAAAACCCAAAAAACATTCGTCGGAATTGGTGTAAACCCGTTCCTGGTACTGAGAATACAGTTATTCCCTTGCTACTTTCCTATAATTTAATTTTTCGGCAGGTTTGGCTAAGGTCGATGGTAGTAATATAACGCACAAATCGGATATTAGCGAGAGTCCATGCCCTACCGGGAGCTAATTTTCTGCTAGCCGGGCGGAAAACGCGTCATCCACCTGGTGCGAAGTTTTCGTCAGGAAAACTCCAAAGCCCGCTTCGTGAACGACACCGTATAATTCCGGCCGTAAAACAAACGGCGTTATAAAAGATACAGGATAAGTTTAATCAGTTCATGTCCTTGAACACTAATTCGGTATTGCCCCAAACCGGTCATGCCTGGTTTTCCGGTAGGTTTTACTATATGCAGTAATGGGAACAGGCCCCGAAACTGTCAAATAATTCCAGAACCATTGATATTTAAAAAAAAGGTGACACGTGAAACGATTATTAAAAAAATCAACGTTTTTGGGGCACCATTGTCCGGTTTAGCTACTGGAGAACCTAAATTTTTAATTATTTCGCCCTCAATTAAACACAAATACGTTTTAGGCGAAGTCGAATTGGCTAAAGCCAAAATTAGTTGGTGTTTCCTTTATCTATAACACTGCGATATGATACTGGTGCATTCTGACTAGTCGGCAACAAGCTCACTTGAACCGACAGTGAGTGTCCTATTTTTAGTTTCTCTAGTATTGCCTCCATCGATGATCTTTCGCATATCAATTCCAACAGTAATTTGCTGGTGGCCGACTGACTTATCATTAAACCGCCGCTTCAGTGGGAGTATTTCCGGTCCCATTCCGGATTTGACCGGTTGTCGATGCTACCGATGGCCTATTTTCCGTACTGGCCGATGGTACTAGCATTCCTGGTATGGATACCGGTACTGGCATGTAATATATGTATACAGGGTCCACCAAAAGTCTCGGGACGGCGAAATATCTCAGCAGGAGTGCATTTCCGGGGAAAATATTTTTGAGACAAAAGGTGAAGGTTCTATCCCTGGCTTTTTAATGGCAAGATTGAATTTGGCCTTGAGCAAGATCTTGAAGGTTATTTCAAAGTCAAGTTTGTTTTTTTTTAATGGAAACCCCTAGTTTTTCTCACGGATTCGGAAAGAGCACAAATTTTAACGTCCGAATATAATATGCTCGATTTTTTCGGCAAGGTCATTTCAAAGTCAAACTTGAAAGTTCCGGAACTGCGAATTACCTCAGCGGGAGTGCGTTTTCGAGGAAAATGTTTCAGACAAAAGTTGACGGATTTTACTCTGGCTATTTAATGGTACCATTGAATTTGACCTGGAAGGTTATTTCGAGGTCAAGTTTATTTTGTTAAATGGGAACCCCTGTTCTTTCTCAGGGATTCGGAGAGACCACAAAATTTCTGAAAGCTACTTGGGAAGGCCAACATCGATTTGAATTGATAGCAAAGTGCGACACGGACATTTTGAAATTCAAATATCAACTTACGCATAAATGTTAATGTAATCATTAATAGGAAACTGCTAATCCGTAAAAAAAGTTTTCAGAGTGCAATACAATATCATTGTTCCGGGTGGAAAATATAAAACTTTCCGTTTCCACATTCGATATGTTTATAAATACCGTATAATATTTTCACACTATTTTGAATGCCACCCTCAGGTGTTAGTGGTCCTCCTCCCGAGATCCGGAACTGTTCCCGTTCCGCTCCAAATCTCGGGCAATGGAAGAGGACATAGGCCACATCTTCGTCGACACCAGGGCATGCCGGGCACTCCGCGCTTTGGTAAATGCGGAAACGATGTAAGTAGCTGCGAAAGCAGCCGTACCCGGTGAGCACCTGGGTGAGATGAAAGGTGGTGTATCCGTGTTGTCTGCCCGTTCACTTTGCTAATCTGGGATGAGGCAGTGGGTCCACCGCCCCGCATCTGCTGAATCCCATCTTTTTTTCCACTATTCTATGGTCCTCATGGACCAGTTGTCGTGGTTCAGCTCCTGGTCGGCGATGTTCTGCCTTCGCGGTGTACTGCTGCGCTCTCAGTAGCAAGAAGGTCTATGGGAGGGAGTCCCGCGACCACCGAGAGAGCGATGTCCGATACAGATCGGTAGGCACGGGCCACTCTTAGGGCGGCTGTTCTACAAGCCCGCCGACAGGTGGCTCCATAGCTCTAATGGATGTTCATGGCATCAGCCCAGATCGGTGCCACGTAAAGAATAACGGAGCTTACTACCGATGAAAGGAGGGACCGTCGCGGCTGTTTCGGCCCCCCAATATTGGGCATGATGCTGGAGAGCGTACGAGCCACTTTGGAAGCCTTTGCGCCTGCGTTCATCAGGTGTTGTTTGAAAGAAAGCCGCGCATCTAGAGTGACTCCAAGATATCTAATAGTGTCCACCGTCCTGATCTGCGTATCTTCCACCGTGAAGGTGGCGTATACCCTTTTCTTCGTTCGAGAGATGAACACCGCCTCCGTCGTCTCTGCCGCCAGATCTAACCCATGGTTGCTCAACCACCTAGCTACTACCACGATAGCTTCATCTCCGCTAGATTGCACCTCGTCGATGGTCTTCGCGATGACGATTAGTGCAAGGTCATCTGCGAAAGCTACCATGGACACCCCGTCTGGAAGGGATTGCCTGAGCAGTCCGTCATATAAGACGTTCCAGAGCAAGGGTCCCAGAACTGAGCCCTGCGGCACGCCACCCGTGAGTGCCTGCCGTCATCGGTGTCGTAATACAGGGTCTGATCTGTAAGGTAGCTTGAGATGGCTTCTCTTAGGTAGAGCGGCACCTTCAGATCTTCGAGTGCCTGCATGATGCAATCCCATCTGGCCGTGTTGAAAGCGTTCCGAATATCCAGAGCAATGATGGCACACATGCACCTGGTGTTTCGGCTGCCACTGATGGCATTCGTGGCTATTGCCTTCACTCTGCCGATCACATCAATGGTTGAGCGTCCCTTCCGAAAGCCGAACTGGTTGTCAGAAAGACCTCCCTCATCTTCGATGGCTACTTCTAGTCTGGCACAGATAACCCTCTAATAAAGCTTTCCGGGGATGTCCAGCATGCATAGAGGTCGGAACGTGGATGGATCGCCCGGGGGTTTGTTTCCCTTGGACAGAAGAACCAATCTCTGTTCCTTCCACTGCACCGGGAAGCGTCCTTCTTTTAGACAAGCGCTGAATGTCGATGTGAAGATGGTCGGGACATTCAGCGCTGCGATCTTCACTGCCATACCAGGTACCCCATCCATTCCTGGGGCCTTACGGATGGAAATCTTATCAGCAGCTATCTTTAGTACGTCTTCGGTAACGTCTGGCGGTACGGCTGCACCAGCGATTGCCATCAGACCAGTGCCGATCGGCCGTTTCCGGTGTTCTGGGAATAGATGGCTGACGACTTTGTCAAGAAGGGATGGGCACGATGGTGCGTTGGGTCCCCTCGGCTTGATCTTGTTCATGACCGTTTTATACGGTCCACCTCCTCACAAAAGTCCTGCCAGCACTTCCTTTTTGTGGCCTTGATGGCAATCTTGAGCCTCTTCCTCTTATTTTCATAGTCCGCGGCGAGTTGGTAGTACCGGGGCTTATGAATTGCTCTCTGGTGCAGCCTTCGGGCCCGAAGGCACTCTCGACGAATAGAGGATTGGATTTCACAGCCATAGAGGCTTCGCAGGCCGCTGTTAAGGCTCGGGTGAGGCATTTGGCTCTCCCGTCCGCTGTTCCCTCCACCTCCATCTGTTCCAAGATGTAAAGAAACATCTCTCGATCGAAGGTGGCCGGTGCCCATCTCTCTGTTCTCAAGCTTTGAACCCTTCTTGCTGCTCTACCAGTCAGTTGGAGCTGGTACACCAAGGCCTGATGGTTACTGCCCGTGTATCGGTCGCTAACTTTCTAGTCCAACCCTACCCCCATCAATTTTGGGTCGACGAAGGTCAGGTCGACTACCGAGGACTTGCCGGTCTTGGAGTAGGTCGGATTTCCCTCCGTGTTAGCGATCTCCAACTCCAGTAACGAGAAGGCCTCAATGAGGGCATATCCTCGACGGTTGGTCTTGGCGCTATCCCATTCCATCGCCCATGCACTGAAGTCGCCCCCCCCCCCCCCCAATCACTACTGGTTGTCGGGAGGTTCTTGCACTGGCGACGATGGCCTCCAGGGATTCTTGGAACTCGTTGATGGTAAGACTGGGAGGGAGGTAGCAACTTCCACCCAGATGAAGCTGGGCAGGGGGTCGGCCATGTTATTGGATATGTGGAGATTCCCGCACAGCCAGATGGTCGCCTTGCTGGTGGAATCCTTCACCCAACTCGGTTCACAAAGATCCCGGTAAGCCTCGCTGATGAGAGCGATATCGGCCTTCTCCTCCTTGACCAGTTGGAACAGCAGGTCCTGGGCCACCGCACAGTGATTGAGGTTTATTTGGATCACCTTAGCCATTGTTAGTCGGTGCTCCAACCTCTTGCGTTGCTCGATGTTTGGCTACGCAGTCCTCAATCTTGTGGCTCTCTTGACCACACCGGAAGCACTGCGCCGAGCGATCGACCGCGCTTTTACAATCCC
This sequence comes from Trichopria drosophilae, assembly GCA_030407085.1. Classification (NCBI taxonomy): domain Eukaryota; kingdom Metazoa; phylum Arthropoda; class Insecta; order Hymenoptera; family Diapriidae; genus Trichopria; species Trichopria drosophilae. The sequence goes on from CM059584.1 coordinate 87,897,196, forward strand.
TTGCCAGGTGTCCGCTCTCGTGTGTGTGTGTGTGTGTGTGTGTGTGTGTGTGCGTGTGCGTGCGTGCGTGCGTGCGCGCTTCGTGCGTGCGTGCGCGCTTGCGTGCGTGCCTGACTGACCCATAGGAAACATTGTCCAACCGTGTAACATTTAAAAAAAAATGGCAAAATTGTACTCGTAATATATTTATAACGGTTTAAAACAAACTTATCGATGACCTAGTAGATAAAATTTCTATAAAACCGGTCCAACTTGACCGATTGATAATTGGAAAAGAAAACTTGAAAATTGGAAATTTTCCAACGATTTAGCTTTTATTTCTAAAAAAAAATGTATAACAGTTTTTGACAAATTTCAAATACATTGTCGAAATCGGCACCGGCTTTGTCAGTTATAGATTGTATTATTTGATTTCTTAGCATTTCTACATAAATAACGGCATTCAAATTGCCATCTATAAAAAATGGCCCAATTAAAGTATTATTGTAAATTCCGGCCCAAACGTTCTGTTTCTGAGGATTTTTCGTGTGTGCGTCAAGAGCCCAATCAGGGTTCTCATCGGTTCAAAAACGACAATTTGGAAGGTTCACTTCGCCGTTGACTGTAAATGTTGCGTCATCTGAAAAAACGATATGGAATACGAAATCAGGCTGCTGGTCTATCCGTTTCATCATCATGTCACAAAATTTATTACGGCGATCATAATCATCAATCATTTAATTCTTGAACAAGGCGAATTTTATAAGGATTAAACTTGATAAATTGTAGATTCCTGCGCACATACGTACGCTAATTTCAAGTTCCTGCGATGCTCGACTCACAGACAGTCTTGGATTCTCCACGAAAGCTTGTGCAACTTCCAAAGCCTTCTCTTCTGTGGTTTCACTTTTCGGTCTTCCAGATTTTTCGCGATTTTTATTTGTTCTTGTATCCTCGAAACGCCTAATTGTACGTTCAGCCGTTGATTTTTAAATACCATTACCTTGATTACGAAAAGTATCACTGAAGAGTGTCTTCACTTGATCATATGATCTTTGTCGGTCACCCCATCCTCTCATCATTAAAATACGTACCCGCTCTCTTTCTGAAAGCTGTGCCATGATTACTCACAAATGAGGAATAAATTAAATGTATTTTTTTAATCAAATTCAAATCAATAAAATCGCCTCGATGGACTGCCGAAACGAGTATGACACTACTTCATGAGAAACACTAAATTGCGGTGCCTAAAGCATGAAAATGTCACAACAGTTATGGGAATGACACGTCCTCTTGGTCAGATACCAGTTACGTCACAAGCACGCAGATATTCATGCAGAAGAGAATGAGTCTTAGAGAATGTTGAAAGAAAATGTAAATAAATGCATAACCTAGACATGTTTGTTATCCTCCGATTTCTTAGATTGTGGCATGATATTCATTTTCTAGACACGTTTAGGATATTGTCGAACGGTAACCAGATACCTGTTTGAGCATAAATTATGAACAGTCTCATCGAAAATAGCACACACTCTGGTACTATTAAATAGCCAGGAAAAAATCCTTAAACTTTTGTATTGAAAATTTTCCACGAAAATACCCTCTCGCTGAGTTAGTTCGCCATTACGGGAACTTTTAAGTTTTACCTTGAAATGACCTTGACTATAATATCGGTCATATCATATTCGGACGTTAAAATTTGTGCTCTTTCCGAATCCACGAAAAAAATTAGGGGTTTCCATTTAAAAAAATTAACTTGACCTCGAAATAACCTTTAAGGTCAAATTCAATGGTAAATTAAATAGCCAGAGAGAAACCCTTCAACTTTTTTGTCAAACATTTTCCCCGAAAATGCACTCCCGCTGAGTTAATTCCCAGTTTCCAGACTTTTAAGTTTGACCTTTAAATGACCTTGCCGGGAAAATCGACCATATATTCGGGCGTAAAATGTTGTGCTCTTTCCGAATCCGTGAGAAAAAAATAGGGGTTTCCATTTAAAAAAACAAACTTGACCGTGTAGGCCTTTCGACCCTATCCGGTGAGATTTTTTCACGTATCGTTTACGGCTTTCGTTCATCTTTATTCATGATTTTTGGAGGTACGGCATTTATTACAATTTTTTTGTTCTGAATCCGGGTAGCTCTCACTATTTCTATTCATGTCTTTTATATCATTACACGAATCTTCAAACATCCCGGTAGGATTGGCCCACACCGAATTTTGTTCGTGTTTTCCCTTGAATGACAATTTCATCACTCTTTTTTTGTATTAAATTATCTTTTTCTACATCTTTATTTTTACTCATCCGCGTTTTTCGAATATATTTCCCGACTAGTTTTTCTAAAAATATTTTTTAAAGCAAAAAATATCATATCCAGCGTTAAATAACTTTTGATTCCAACGCTAATAACGTGGCAACACGTTACAGCCGCAGATTTAGGCAAGAATAAACTCCTAGGGATGCTGTGATGCCAACATTAGGGAGGGCTGTCGTGAAGACGCTAGATTAGATTAGATTAGATTACGTATTTATTAGCCACGGGTTTAAAACCCCTATGTCAATGAGACGCTAGAATATTACTGGTACTGCATTAGAGGTAAATTTGTGGGGTGAATGGGGGGACTGCTGTAATGACGCTAGATTTAAAGATAGGGCTCTAAACCGTGGAGCCGATACTGCAGAGGAATAAGGGGGACGGTCGATCGCGGCGTCTAGTTTTTTTAGGCGTAGTATCGGTCCCCGGAAATCGGGCGCTTTTGAGATTTAAGATTTTGTGTCAGGAATTTCTATTTAATAGAACTTGTCTTGCCGGGAGGCTTCATCTGGGGGTAATGATGTTCTTCATAAGAGGGAGGGGGGCAGTTGTGAAGGCGCCAATTTTTAACATCATTGCACTGCGTTTTCATTTTCAGATTTCGGTTCTTGAGTTTACGATTCGTCATTTTGCGTCAGATAATGATGCAGAAATTACCACATGCGACTCGTTTGTAAGTTAGATTAAGTAGGAGCCCGTAGATTTAAGTTACATTAAGTTGAGTACCAGTGGAAGATGATCGACTTTTCAAGCTTATGAATGATTAGCATAATTAAATTATTGTTTCTTTCTTCATGTATCGTTTGGCAAATCAGGTACTCGTACTAAAAGAAAATTCTTCTAAAAAGATACCGAAAATACTTTTGGAAAAATATTAGGAAAGGCATAGTTTGAAAGATTTTAAAATATCACTATCAGAAATATATTTTATTATTTCGTTTAAATATCTACTTCGAATATCATACAGTTAGATTATATTCATAAATGGTTTTGTATTTATTTTCATTCGCATTCACGATGTACTTGGCTATGGTAATATTGTTGTAAACAAGGTAATCTTGGGAAACGAATCGACACAATAAATGTTTACACGGTGACTTCTTTTGAAAGCTTCTCGAAGATTCCGGAAGGCATTCGAAAAGAGGAGAAATGGAGGGGCCTGCATGGGCATCAGCGAGCGCCGTTCCGGACACCGTAGGGAGGGCGACGCTACCCGATCGAGGACCGCGGACGGCGAGAGTGATTCTCGTTCCGACAGCGGCATAAGCACGTTGCTGGCAGGTGGGCACAAGGGAGAGAGGTCAAAGTACGACCTCTCTTAATGCTAAGTTCACTATCGTTGATACCCAAGCCGGCTGATCTGAAGAACGAGAAGGTCATCTCTACCTACAAGCCAAGTTGTTGGACATTTCGAAATAATTGTCCATGCAATGGATTGTCGATATGCCTTCTCTCCAACATAGGGAGTTGTTCCTTTCGTATGTTAGCCGTGAGATGCAATGGGCACAGATAGATGACTGATTCAGCTTCCTGTGCACCACTACGTCCCACGTTGAATGCCAGACCGAGGTTTCGCACCGCTCGTTCCGCCGCGTTGTACAAAAACGCCCCCTTCCCCTGAATTTCATGCTAATGAAGTAGCATCATCAAGGGATCCTCCGTTCCATTAATCAGGCCGCAAGCCGTTTCGAGAACCAATCGGTCATGCATACACTCCAGGCTCGAAAGGCCACGACCTCCCATATTTCGGTGCAAATACAGTCGTTCCACGGAAAATCTTGGATGCAAACTGCGTTGCATACAAATCATCTTCCGTGTGCGTCGGTCAAGGCCCCTTAGCTCGTCAATGTTCCACTTAAGTGCTACAAATGAATAGAGCACTGGTGAAACGGCCAACATATTCGTGGCTGTCACCTTATTTCTCCTGGTCAATTCTGATGACCAGATCTGACGGAGAATGCTCCGATATTTCTTAATGATGGTGGTTTTAGCAGCATGCACATCCTGGACATGCCTTTGAGGTACCCCTATGTGCAGGCTTCTTCGATGCTGAGGTGGCGGATGATATTTCCGTTGACGAGCTCCATATCGTTGTTATTGGAGCCTCACCTTCATCTGTGCAAATGAACGACTGCACACTTGTCCAATCCGAATTCCATACCGATATCTCTCGAGTATGTGAGGGCGATGTTCAGAGATCGATGTAATTGATCTTCGCCTGATGCGTATAATTTAAGATCATCCATATAGAAAAGATGGGTGATCTTATGTACACGTTCACCAGGCGGTCCACACATGTACCCTTGAGATTTCCGGAGAACAACGGATAGAGGCAATAGTGAGATGCAGAAGAGCAGAGGACTCAGAGAATCTCCCTGATAGACACCTCTTTGGAATTGAACCAGTCTAGACATGGTTCGACGCTTGCCCGATGTCATGACAAAGCGTGTTTTCCAAAGAGGCATCAGGTCTTCTACAATTCTCACTATGTTTGGGTGGACATGAAGGCGTTTGAGCAACAAGCTTAAAAGCTCGTGCGATGTTGAGTCATACGCCTTCATGTAATCCAGCCAGGCTATCGACAGGTTACGCTTGTACTGGACTGCGTCCTGACAAACACACCTGTCGATAAGCAAGTTGTCCTTGCAGCCGGATACACCCATTTTGCAGCCTCGTTGTTCTACTATCCGTTGCCACACCGCTTTCACGGATTTCTCAATACGTTCGTTCAAGATGTTAGTGAACAATTTGTATAACGTATTGAGACACGTGATCGGTCTATGGTTTCTCGGATCGGACAAGTCTCCCGATTTTGGGATCAGTGTCGTTCGGCCCTCCACCAGCCAGTGCGGAATGGGTTGGTCTCCATTTATATAAGAGGTGAATATTCGGGCTAGGTGTTGATGGTCAGAAGTGAACTTCTTCCACCAATAGTTGTTAATTGCATCCCAGCCCGGCGAGGAGAAATTCCTCGCTCCTGTGATGGCATTTTTCACCTCTAAAGCACTGACGGGTGGGCAATCTTCACTTTGTTGTGTGACTTCGTCGCACAATTTGGTGAAGATTTCAATACCTGGAGTGTCTGCATTAAGCCTAGATGTTCTCTCGTAAATGCTCCCCCAGAAATCCTCAACTGCGGCCATCGACGGAAACTCGCTTGAGGCTGCGATACGATGTTTGAAGAGGTTGGAAGGATTCGTCCAAAATATTGCATTTTGTCGAATTCCATCCTCCCGTCTTTGCAGCCTCTTTTTGGCATCCGCCAAAACCCGAATTTTATCCGCCAAACGTTGCTTGATGTTGAGCAACTTCAGCTTGTTCAGTGTGTGATAGTACGTCCGCAGTTGTTGTGCGAACTTCTTGACTTTTGCTGTAAATGAACGGCCAGATGTTAAATAGTCGATCACACACTGAACTAGGGAAGCGAGCCTCCGTGTCAGTCGAATCTTGCCGTTCAATTGAGACATGCGTTTTGTAATCTGCCGACTCCCCGATATCTGTGTCAGATTTCGCGGAGTCACCAGATCACTTGCAGCCTCGTAAACGGCACAATTGACCTGCCACAGGTCGCAGTCATCCGGAAGAGCATCCAGAAGTAGGCTATTTGCTCTGTCTAATTCTCGTTGCTTAGGCAAAACTTTCGTTGTCAAATTTTGCCTAAACACGAGTGTCGTGCTTTCGTAATGTGGAGCATCTCTCCCAGCACCGCTTACGGGCTCAGTTGTTATTGCCCGCACATCCGGTACCGGTTGATAGCTGGGAACAACGAAACCTATCCGCCTCAGATAGGCCACATAATCTCTCAGTTGTTGTTGAGAAAAGCGATCTGCCAGTTCGGGATGCATTACTGCAAACCCACTATGCATTCGCGCCATGTAGCCTCTCTGTTGCGGACAGCTCTCTTCGTAGCAGCGCATAAGATCTTGCCTGAGATCCTCTGTCCACTGAAATCGTCCGTGGGAATGAAAAGGTCGTTGTCCCGGGACACCCGTTTCGGCTCCTCCACCTCGGGACTGGGCTGCATCCGAAGCAGCCCGATGGTCAGGAGCCCTGCTCGTTATTCTGTGAGTAACCGCAAATACAGGGAGTAGGGTGGTTAGCCCTACTCCCCGTTGTTATGCCTCTCTCGTTTGTTTCTTACCTCGCCATCCACTGGGATTGGTTACCCAATCTCTGGCAAGGTTGCTAAGAGTCCAGGGCCCACCTGCTTTAATAAGCACACGTGGAGGTGAGATTAGGCCATTTGGGAAGATAGGCTAGGATGCAGCTTTTTGCATAGCCGCATTGTATTCCGCATCATTCTCTTTGGGCCCAAATTTTTTTTTTTTTTTTTTTTTTTTTTTTTGTCGGAGGGGGGAAATGCATTAGGCACCATAGGGGGTTGAAGATGTTGTGTAACCCCCCGTGTGTCGGACTCCCTCACCTTTGATGTTAACGGCAAGGTTTACCGACTAAAACCCTAACCTCCCTTGGCCCTCCAGAATCCACGTGTGCAGTCTGCAGTAGAAAAGTGGCTCCGATATCCATCTCCTCCGCTGCAGACTGCACCGGGCCATTTGTTTGCAACTGTAACCACTCCCTCTACCATTGGGTAAGTGGTTACAGGATCTCGTGTGACCTCAGTAGACGGAGAGATCCCAGTAGCACTGCTTTCTGCATTCGGCCTGCGATGGAATTTGCATGTTCTCGACAGGCCGGAATGCTTTTGATGTTTTGGAGGAAAGTTGGTCTCATTCCTCCCAGCACTCCAATTATCAGCACGACGAGCTTGATTTTGAATCCTCGATACAGCCTGCGAATCTCGAACAGGAGTTCCTGATATTTCATCCGTTTTTCGTCCTCTTTGCTGACTATATTTGTTTTTGCTGGTGCAGAAAACTCGATGACGAAGATGGATTTGTCATCGAAGTCAACAAGGACGATGTCAGGCTTATTGGCTGATATTTGCCTGCTCGTCGGGAATGAGTAATTCCAGTATATTCGGCAAGACTCATTCCCGACTACGGATTCAATATCAGTGGGGACGTACGGCAAAACTGGGGTTGCATCAATACCATAAGTGCTGCGAAGATGGTAATACAGCACTCGAAGAGCCGCATTGTGACGTTCGATGTATGCTGAAACTGCATATATTGGACATGCTGCCAAAAGATGCATTAGTGTCTCAGCATGACATCTACACAATCTACAAAGCGTACTCTGTACCGCCTGGTGTAAGATGTTCTGGCGGTACGCTAAAGTATTGATGACCCCATCCTGGCACGCGAAGATAAAACCCTCGGTCTCGGATTTCAAGCCGGCTGATCTTAAGAAGGAGAAGGTCATCTCTGCCGACAAGCCAAGTTGTTGGACATTTCGAAAGAATTGTCCATGCAACGGCTTGTCGATATGCCTTCCCTCCAACATACGGAGTTGTTCCTTCCGTATGTTAGCCCTGAGACGCACTGGGCACAGATTGATGACTGATTCAGCCTCCTGTGCACCACTACGTCCCACGTTGAAAACCAGACCGAGGTTTCGCGCCGCTCGTTCCGCCGCGTTGTACAAAAACGCCCCCTTCCCCTGAATTTCATGCTGATGTACTAGCATCATCAGGGGATCCTCCGTTCGATTAATCACGTCGCAAGCTGTTTCGAGGACCAATCGGTCATGCATACACTCCAGGCTTAAAAGGCCACGACCTCTCATATTTCGGGGCAAATACAGTCGTTCCACGGAAGATCTTGGATGCAAACTGCGTTGCATACAAATCATCTTCCGTGTGCTTCGGTCAAGATCCCTTAGCTCGTCAACATTCCACTTCAGTGCTCCAAAAGAATAGAGCACTGGTGATACGGCCAACATATTCGTGGCTAGGTGTTGATGGACAGAAGTGAACTTCTTCCACCAATAGTTGTTAATTCCATCCCAGCCCGGCGAGGAGAAATTCTTCGCTCCTGTGATGGCATTTTTCACCTCTAATGCACTGACGGGTGGGCAATCTTCACTTTGTTGTGTGACTTCGTCGCACAACTCGGTGAAGATTTCAATACCTGGAGTGTCTGCATTAAGCCTAGATGTTTTCTCGTAGATGCTCCCCCAGAATTCCTCAACTGCGGTTATCGACGGAAACTCGCTTGAGGCTGCGATACGATGTTTGAAGAGGTTGGAAGGATTCGTCCAAAATATTGCATTTTGTCGAATTCCATCCTCCCGTCTTTGCAGCCGCTTTTTGGCATCCGCCAAAACCCGAATTTTATCAGCCAAACGTTGCTTGATGTTGAGCAACTTCAGCTTGTTCAGTGTATGATTGTACGTCCGCAGTTGTTGTGCGAACTTCTTGACTTTAGCCGTAAATGAACGGCCAGATGTTAAATAGTCGATCACACACTGAATTCGGGAAGCGAGTTTCCGTGTCAGTCGAATCTTGCCGTTCAATTGAGACATGCGTTTTGTAATCTGCCGACTCCCCGATATCTGTACCAGATTTCGCGGAATCACCAGATCACTTGCAGCCTCGTAAACGGCACAATTGACTTGCCACAGGTCGCAGTCATCTGGAAGAGCATCTAGAAGTAGGCTATTTGCTCTGTCTATTTCTCGTTGCTTAGGCAAAACTTTCGTTGTTAAATTCTGCCTAAACACGAGTGTCGTGCTTTCATAATGTGGAGCATCTCTCCCAGCACCGCGTACGGGCTCAGTTGTTATTGCCCGCACATCCGGTACTGGTTGACAGCTGGGAACAACGAAACCTGTCCGCCTCAGATAGGCCCCATAATCTCTCAGTTGTTGTTGAGAAAAGCGATCTGCCAGTTCGGGATGCATTACTGCAAACCGACTGTGCGTTCGCGCCATGTAGCCTCTCTGTTGCGGACAGCTCTCCTCGTAGCAGTGCATTAGATCTTGCCTGAGATCCTCCGTCCACTGAAATCGTCCGTGGGCATGTTGGGGTTGTTGTCCCGGGACACCCGTTTCGGCCCCTCCACCTCGGGACTGGGCTGCATCCGAAGCAGCCCGATGGTCAGGAGCCCTGCGCGTTGCATTTCTTGTAACCGCATGTACAGGGAGTAGGGTGGTTGGCCCTACCCCCCGTTGTTATGCCTCTCTCGTTTGTCTCTTACCTCGCCATCCACTGGGGTTGGTTACCCAATCTCTGGCAAGGTTGCTAAGAGTCCAGGGCCCACCGGCTTTAATAAGCACACGTGGAGGTGAGAGTAGGCCATTTGGGAAGATAGGCTAAGATGCGGCTTTTTGCATAGCCGCATTGTGTTACGCATCATTCCCTTTGGTATTATTATTATTATTATTATTATTATTATTATTATTATTATTATTATTATTAAAAAATCTTTTGAATTATTAAAGTGATTGTATCTATTAAAGTGAAACGAAGAAAAATTAAAAATTAAATTTAGTTCAACGTACCTACACAACCATCATAATGTTTCACTATTTTATAAATACCATAGATAGTAGTTACTCAAAATATCCGTTTAAAAGCCGACCGTTCATACACACATGTGACATATATCTTTGTGTACATCGACAATGTGCCATGTCATCAACGTTTCAACCGAAATTTTTTACCAAGAACCGATTTAAAATTTATATATTGAAATATCAAATCTGTCATTATCACACAAAAAATTATTAATGACAAAATAAAACATAATTATTTGAACCTAAAACTCCCCAAAATGGATAATATCGATTACTTACTTATAATCACTTTATTATATTCTAATGTCACAAAAAAAAATAGAAATAAAAACTGTATTTTTTTTAAATCATTGTCAAAATTTAAAACGCTATTAAATTAAAAAATGTTCATCACACTCCTTACATTCATACTATGCTTTGATATCGATGAATAACGAGTAAACAATTTCGACATAGTACAGATTAATGTACACTTAAGGAGGTATAATTAACAATAACACAATCGTAGCTTCTATAAATATTCTTCCTACGAATTCTAGTTTTCGAATCCAACTTTAAATTAAAGTTCAAGTTATTTATTAATTTTTAAAAGTGGATTATATCCATCTGATAAAAATTTGTTTTCAAACCTTATGTTCACTGTTTTACTATTACATTTTTTATTTATTTATTTTATTTATAAACGGACATTGCTGTCCTTAATACAATTGTAGGGATATAAAAAATGCATATATAAGTATAAAAATTAAAATATAGGATAAAATATACAACAAATAACAAAACTTACAAACGTACCTACTTTAAAATTGATCGCACATACGTAAAAAAACGCACTAACACATACGGATAGAAATCTTACGAATAATAATTAAACCAAAATACCGGTTTTAATCTTTTAAATATTCCTTCAGAATTACAATCCAGAATATTCGTTGGTAAATAATTCCACACACGCTTTATTCTAGGGATAGGGGCGTAATATGCATAATTAGTTCTAAATGTTGTGTCAAAAATTATCCTTAGATTACGAATAGAATAAGTTGTACTCCTATACCGTAAAAGTCTGGATAGATCAACGTTTAATTATTTTAATTAATTATTTTTTAACGGGCGGATTCGCCCTTTTTACTAACATGTTGCCAAGTTTGTTAATCGTAAGATTTGCGAGAGCTGCAGATCGCCTTTTGAAGATGGCGCCATACTTCACACTTGTGTATGAAATGTAGGACTGCAGAAACCTACACCAAGTACAGCAGCGGTCATGAGTCGATTTCCGCCAGATAAACAATACTTTCGAAATGTAAACGCAAACAACGTGGCCCGTCTTACTAACAGCGAGCTGCTGCTTGAAAACGAAATCGAAAAATTGTTCACCATACGGGGATCGAACTCCCGACCTACGACTTCGTAGTCTAGTGCGTTAACCGCTTGAGCCACGAAGTTTCCTTATACTAACATTCAGTACATTATAAAAATTACATATAGATTTATCGATGTCACATTCATTTATCAAATCTGTCCAATCGATAGCAGACAGTTCTCTATTAATCTCTGCAAAATTAGCCTTATTGAAATTAAAAGAGGTGAAGTTATAAGTAAAGAGTGTAGATTAGGAAATGAAAAATCGATGTAAGCATGGAGATGATGAGAATCAGTATAGATGAGAACATCTGGTCTATAGTGATATGAGCTGTCAGGAAGAGATGAAAACTTGAGGTCAAGTGAATGGCCCTTGAAGGGATGAATAGCAAAGTGCTGCTTCAATTCAAGACAAGAAAAAATTCCGTTGCAGATACACGCAGCCTGTTTAACATCAGTTGGGACGTACGCAATACATATAAAACGAAACATATCCCATACAATATTAAGTAGGTTAAAATCGCGTTCCTTATATATAAGATATATATAAAACGAGTGCCGCCTCCCTTCGCGCGACCGATAGATATAAAGTTACGGTATCTTTTTTCGTGTTTAAAAATAATTCTGCTTTCTGCTCACTAGTCTAGATTCACTCTATATAGAGTGAAGAATATACAGCAATTTTTGCAATATCAAAATCGCGTTCCTTATATATAAGATATATATAAAACGAGTGCCGCCTCCCTTCGCGCGACCGATAGATATAAAGTTACGGTATCTTTTTTCGTGTTTAAAAATAATGCTGCTTTCTGCTCACTAGTCTAGATTCACTCTATATAGAGTGAAGAATATACAGTAATTTTTGCAGTATCAAAATCGCGTTCCTTATATATAAGATATATATAAAAAGAGTGCCGCCTCCCTCCGCGCGACCGATAGATGTAAAGTTGCGGTATCTTTTTTCGTGTTTAAAAATAATTCTGCTTTCTTCTCACTTGTCTAGATTCACTCTATATAGAGTGAAGAATATTCAGTAATTTTTGCAGTATCAAAATCGCGTTCCTTATATATAAGATATACATAAATCGAATGCCGCCTCCCTCCGCGCGACCGATAGATGTAAACTTACGGTATCTTTTTTCGCGTTTAAAAATAATTCTGCTTTCTTCTCACTTGTCTAGATTCACTCTTTATAGAGTGAAGAATGTGCAGTATTTTTTGTAGTATCAAAATCGCGTTCCTTATATATAAGATATACATAAAACGAATGCCGCCTCCCTCCGCGCGACCGATTGATGTAAACTTACGGTATCTTTTTTCATATTTAAATATAATTCTTCTTTGTTCTTACTAGTCCAGATTAACTCTTTAAAGAGTGAAAAATGGTTGGTAAATTTTGCAAAATCAAAAATCGCGTTCCTTATACATATTATATATAGAAAAGTGATAGCGCCTGGCCGCGGAAAGGCGTTAAAGTAACTTCCGCCATCTTTTTTCGTGTTTAAATATAATTCTGCTTTCTTCTCACTAGTCTAGATTCACTCTATATAGAGTGAAGAATATACAGTAATTTTTGCAGTATCAAAATCGCGTTCCTTATATATAAGATATATATAAAACGAGTGCCGCCTCCCTTCGCGCGACCGATAGATGTAAAGTTACGGTATCTTTTTTCGTATTTAAATATAATTCTGCTTTCTTCTCACTTGTCTAGATTCAATCTTTATAGAGTGAAGAAGATGCACTATTTTTTGCAGTATCAAAATCGCGTTCCTTATATATAAAATATACATAAAACGAATACCGCCTCCCTCCGCGCGATCGTCTGATGGTAAACATACAATCATGATGATGCAATCAAAGTTCCTGTATTTTTGTTCATATCTAAATATAATTCTGCTTTATTGAAACTAGTGTAGATTTGCTCTTTATGGAGTGAAGAAAACTAGGTAATTTTTTCAGAATCCAAATCGCGTTCTGGGTATACATATTATATATATCTTATATATAAGGAACGCGATTTTGATACTGCAAAAATTACTGTATATTCTTCACTCTATATAGAGTGAATCTAGACTAGTGAGAAGAAAGCAGAAACATATTTAAACACGAAAAAAGATTGCGGAAGTTACTTTAACGCCTTTCCGCGGCCGAGGCGCTATCACTTTTCTATATATAATATGTCTAAGGAACGCGATTTTTGATTTTGCAAAATTTACCAACCATTTTTCACTCTTTAAAGAGTTAATCTGGACTAGTAAGAACAAAGAAGAATTATATTTAAATATGAAAAAAGATACCGTAAGTTTACATCAATCGGTCGCGCGGAGGGAGGCGGCATTAATTTTTTGTATATCTTATATATAAGGAACGCGATTTTGATACTGCAAAAAATACTGCATATTCTTCACTCTATAAAGAGTGAATCTAGACAAGTGAGAAGAAAGCAGAATTATTTTTAAACGCGAAAAAAGATACCGTAAGTTTACATATATCGGTCGCGCGGAGGGAGGCGGCATTCGTTTTATGTATATCTTATATATAAGGAACGCGATTTTGATACTGCAAAAAATACTTCAAATTCTTCACTCTATAAAGAGTGAATCTAGACAAGTGAGAAGAAAGCAGAATTATTTTTAAACACGAAAAAAGATACCGTAACTTTACATCTATCGGTCGCGCGAAGGGTGGCGGCACTCGTTTTATATATATCTTATATATAAGGAACGCGATTTTGATACAGCAAAAATTACTGAATATTGTTCACTCTATATAGAGTGAATCTAGACAAGTGAGAAGAAAGCAGAATTATTTTTAAACACGAAAAAAGATACCGTAACTTTACATCTATCGGTCGCGCGGAGGGAGGCGGCATTCGTTTTATGTATATCTTATATATAAGGAACGCGATTTTGATACTGCAAAAAATACTTCAAATTCTTCACTCTATAAAGAGTGAATCTAGACAAGTGAGAAGAAAGCAGAATTATTTTTAAACGCGAAAAAAGATACCGTAAGTTTACATCTATCGGTCGCGCGAAGGGTGGCGGCACTCGTTTTATATATATCTTATATATAAGGAACGCGATTTTGATACAGCAAAAATTACTGAATATTGTTCACTCTATATAGAGTGAATCTAGACAAGTGAGAAGAAAGCAGAATTATTTTTAAACACGAAAAAAGATACCGCAACTTTACATCTGTCGGTCGCGCGAAGGGAGGCGGCACTCGTTTTATATATATCTTATATATAAGGAACGCGATTTTGATAGTGCAAAAATTACTGAATATTCTTCACTCTATAAAGAGTGAATCTAGCCTAGTGAGAAGAAAGCAGAATTATATTTAAACACGAAAAAAGATGGCGGAAGTTACTTTAACGCTTTTCCGCGGCCGAGGCGCTATCACTTTTCTATATATAATATGTATAAGGAACGCGATTTTTGATTTTGCAAAATTTACCAACCATTTTTCACTCTTTAAAGAGTTAATCTGGACTAGTAAGAACAAAGCAGAATTATATTTAAATATGAAAAAAGATACCGTAACTTTACATCTATCGGTCGCGCGGAGGGAGGCGGCATTCGTTTTATGTATATCTTATATATAAGGAACGCGATTTTGATACTGCAAAAAATACTTCAAATTCTTCACTCTATAAAGAGTGAATCTAGACAAGTGAGAAGAAAGCAGAATTATTTTTAAACGCGAAAAAAGATACCGTAAGTTTACATCTATCGGTCGCGCGGAGGGAGGCGGCATTCGTTTTATGTATATCTTATATATAAGGAACGCGATTTTGATACTGCAAAAAATACTTCAAATTCTTCACTCTATAAAGAGTGAATCTAGACAAGTGAGAAGAAAGCAGAATTATTTTTAAACACGAAAAAAGATACCGTAACTTTACATCTATCGGTCGCGCGAAGGGTGGCGGCACTCGTTTTATATATATCTTATATATAAGGAACGCGATTTTGATACTGCAAAAAATACTTCAAATTCTTCACTCTATAAAGAGTGAATCTAGACAAGTGAGAAGAAAGCAGAATTATTTTTAAACGCGAAAAAAGATACCGTAAGTTTACATCTATCGGTCGCGCGGAGGGAGGCGGCATTCGTTTTATGTATATCTTATATATAAGGAACGCGATTTTGATACTGCAAAAAATACTGCATATTCTTCACTCTATAAAGATTGAATCTAGACAAGTGAGAAGAAAGCAGAATTATTTTTAAACACGAAAAAAGATACCGTAACTTTACATCTATCGGTCGCGCGAAGGGTGGCGGCACTCGTTTTATATATATCTTATATATAAGGAACGCGATTTTGATACTGCAAAAATTACTGAATATTGTTCACTCTATATAGAGTGAATCTAGACAAGTGAGAAGAAAGCAGAATTATTTTTAAACACGAAAAAAGATACCGTAACTTTACATCTATCGGTCGCGCGAAGGGAGGCGGCACTCGTTTTATATATATCTTATATATAAGGAACGCGATTTTGATACTGCAAAAATTACTGTATATTCTTCACTCTATATAGAGTGAATCTAGACTAGTGAGAAGAAAGCAGAATTATTTTTAAACACGAAAAAAGATACCGTAACGTTACATCTATCGGTCGCGCGAAGGGAGGCGGCACTGGTTTATATATATCTTATATATAAGGAACGCGATTTTGATACTGCAAAAATTACTGAATATTCTTCACTCTATATAGAGTGAATCTAGACTAGTGAGAAGAAAGCAGAATTATTTTTAAACACGAAAAAAGATACCGTAACTTTACATCTATCGGTCGCGCGGAGGGAGGCGGCATTCGTTTTATGTATATCTTATATATAAGGAACGCGATTTTGATACTGCAAAAAATACTTCAAATTCTTCACTCTATAAAGAGTGAATCTAGACAAGTGAGAAGAAAGCAGAATTATTTTTAAACGCGAAAAAAGATACCGTAAGTTTACATCTATCGGTCGCGCGAAGGGTGGCGGCACTCGTTTTATATATATCTTATATATAAGGAACGCGATTTTGATACAGCAAAAATTACTGAATATTGTTCACTCTATATAGAGTGAATCTAGACAAGTGAGAAGAAAGCAGAATTATTTTTAAACACGAAAAAAGATACCGCAACTTTACATCTGTCGGTCGCGCGAAGGGAGGCGGCACTCGTTTTATATATATCTTATATATAAGGAACGCGATTTTGATAGTGCAAAAATTACTGAATATTCTTCACTCTATAAAGAGTGAATCTAGCCTAGTGAGAAGAAAGCAGAATTATATTTAAACACGAAAAAAGATGGCGGAAGTTACTTTAACGCTTTTCCGCGGCCGAGGCGCTATCACTTTTATATATAATATGTATAAGGAACGCGATTTTTGATTTTGCAAAATTTACCAACCATTTTTCACTCTTTAAAGAGTTAATCTGGACTAGTAAGAACAAAGCAGAATTATATTTAAATATGAAAAAAGATACCGTAACTTTACATCTATCGGTCGCGCGGAGGGAGGCGGCATTCGTTTTATGTATATCTTATATATAAGGAACGCGATTTTGATACTGCAAAAAATACTTCAAATTCTTCACTCTATAAAGAGTGAATCTAGACAAGTGAGAAGAAAGCAGAATTATTTTTAAACGCGAAAAAAGATACCGTAAGTTTACATCTATCGGTCGCGCGGAGGGAGGCGGCATTCGTTTTATGTATATCTTATATATAAGGAACGCGATTTTGATACTGCAAAAAATACTTCAAATTCTTCACTCTATAAAGAGTGAATCTAGACAAGTGAGAAGAAAGCAGAATTATTTTTAAACACGAAAAAAGATACCGTAACTTTACATCTATCGGTCGCGCGAAGGGTGGCGGCACTCGTTTTATATATATCTTATATATAAGGAACGCGATTTTGATACTGCAAAAAATACTTCAAATTCTTCACTCTATAAAGAGTGAATCTAGACAAGTGAGAAGAAAGCAGAATTATTTTTAAACGCGAAAAAAGATACCGTAAGTTTACATCTGTCGGTCGCGCGGAGGGAGGCGGCACTCGTTTTATATATATCTTATATATAAGGAACGCGATTTTGATACTGCAAAAATTACTGAATATTCTTCACTCTATATAGAGTAAATCTAGACTAGTGAGAAGAAAGCAGAATTATTTTTAAACACGAAAAAAGATACCGTAACTTTACATCTATCGGTCGCGCGAAGGGAGGCGGCACTCGTTTTATATATATCTTATATATAAGGAACGCGATTTTGATACTGCAAAAATTACTGTATATTCTTCACTCTATATAGAGTGAATCTAGACTAGTGAGAAGAAAGCAGAATTATTTTTAAACACGAAAAAAGATACCGTAACGTTACATCTATCGGTCGCGCGAAGGGAGGCGGCACTGGTTTATATATATCTTATATATAAGGAACGCGATTTTGATACTGCAAAAATTACTGAATATTCTTCACTCTATATAGAGTGAATCTAGACTAGTGAGAAGAAAGCAGAATTATTTTTAAACGCGAAAAAAGATACCCTAAGTTTACATCTATCGGTCGCCCGAAGGGAGACGGCACTCGTTTTATATATATCTTATATATAAGGAACGCGATTTTGATACTGCAAAAATTACTGTATATTCTTCACTCTATAAAGATTGAATCTAGACAAGTGAGAAGAAAGCAGAATTATTTTTAAACACGAAAAAAGATACCGTAACTTTACATCTATCGGTCGCGCGGAGGGAGGCGGCATTCGTTTTATGTATATCTTATATATAAGGAACGCGATTTTGATACTGCAAAAAATACTTCAAATTCTTCACTCTATAAAGAGTGAATCTAGACAAGTGAGAAGAAAGCAGAATTATTTTTAAACGCGAAAAAAGATACCGTAACTTTACATCTATCGGTCGCGCGAAGGGAGGCGGCACTCGTTTTATATATATCTTATATATAAGGAACGCGATTTTGATACTGCAAAAATTACTGAATATTCTTCACTCTATATAAAGTGAATCTAGACTAGTGAGAAGAAAGCAGAATTATATTTAAACACGAAAAAAGATGGCGGAAGTTACTTTAACGCCTTTCCCCGGCCGAGGCGCTATCACTTTTCTATATATAATATGTATAAGGAACGCGATTATTGATTTTGCAACATTTACCAACCATTTTTCACTCTTTAAAGAGTTAATCTGGACTAGTGAGAAGAAAGCAGAATTATATTTAAACACGAAAAAAGATGGCGGAAGTTACTTTAACGCCTTTCCCCGGTCGAGGCGCTATCACTTCTCTATATATAAAATGTATAAGGAACGCGATTTTTGATTTTGCAAAATTTACCAACCATTTTTCACTCTTTAAAGAGTTAATCTGGACTAGTAAGAACAAAGCAGAATTATATTTAAATATGAAAAAAGATACCGTAACTTTACATCTATCGGTCGCGCGAAGGGAGGCGGCACTCGTTTTTTATATATCTTATATATAAGGAACGCGATTTTGATACTGCAAAAATTAGTGAATATTCTTCACTCTATATAGAGTGAATCTAGACAAGTGAGAAGAAAGCAGAATTATTTTTAAACACGAAAAAAGATACCGCAACTTTACATCTATCGGTCGCACGAAGGGAGGCGGCACTCGTTTTATATATATCTTATATATAAGGAACGCGATTTTGATACTGCAAAAATTACTGAATATTCTTCACTCTATATAGAGTGAATCTAGACAAGTGAGAAGAAAGCAGAATTATATTTAAACACGAAAAAAGATACCGTAACTTTACATCTATCGGTCGCGCGAAGGGAGGCGGCACTCGTTTTATATATATCTTATATATAAGGAACGCGATTTTGATACTGCAAAAATTACTGAATATTCTTCACTCTATATAGAGTGAATCTAGCCTAGTGAGAAGAAAGCAGAATTATATTTAAACACGAAAAAAGATGGCGGAAGTTAGTTTAACGCTTTTCCGCGGCCGAGGCGCTATCACTTTTCTATATATAATATGTATAAGGAACGCGATTTTTGATTTTGCAAAATTTACCAACCATTTTTCACTCTTTAAAGAGTTAATCTGGACTAGTAAGAACAAAGCAGAATTATATTTAAATATGAAAAAAGATACCGTAACTTTACATCTATCGGTCGCGCGGAGGGAGGCGGCATTCGTTTTATATATATCTTATATATAAGGAACGCGATTTTGATACTGCAAAAATTACTGTATATTCTTCACTCTATATAGAGTGAATCTAGACTAGTGAGAAGAAAGCAGAATTATATTTAAACACGAAAAAAGATGGCGGAAGTTACTTTAACGCCTTTCCGCGGCCGAGGCGCTATCACTTTTCTATATATAATATGTATAAGGAACGCGATTTTTGATTTTGCAAAATTTACCAACCATTTTTCACTCTTTAAAGAGTTAATCTGGACTAGTAAGAACAAAGCAGAATTATATTTAAATATGAAAAAAGATACCGTAACGTTACATCTATCGGTCGCGCGAAGGGAGGCGGCACTCGTTTTATATATATCTTATATATAAGGAACGCGATTTTGATACTGCAAAAATTACTGAATATTCTTCACTCTATAAAGAGTGAATCTAGACAAGTGAGAAGAAAGCAGAATTATTTTTAAACACGAAAAAAGATACCGTAACTTTACATCTATCGGTCGCGCGAAGGGAGGCGGCACTCGTTTTATATATATCTTATATATAAGGAACGCGATTTTGATACTGCAAAAATTACTGAATATTCTTCACTCTATAAAGAGTGAATCTAGACTAGTGAGAAGAAAGCAGAATTATTTTTAAACACGAAAAAAGATACCGTAACTTTACATCTATCGGTCGCGCGAAGGGAGGCGGCACTCGTTTTATATATATCTTATATATAAGGAACGCGATTTTGATACTGCAAAAATTACTGTATATTCTTCACTCTATATAGAGTGAATCTAGACTAGTGAGAAGAAAGCAGAATTATTTTTAAACACGAAAAAAGATACCGTAACTTTACATCTATCGGTCGCGCGAAGGGAGGCGGCACTCGTTTTATATATATCTTATATATAAGGAACGCGATTTTGATACTGCAAAAATTACTGAATATTCTTCACTCTATATAGAGTGAATCTAGACTAGTGAGAAGAAAGCAGAATTATTTTTAAACACGAAAAAAGATACCGTAACTTTACATCTATCGGTCGCGCGAAGGGAGGCGGCACTCGTTTTATATATATCTTATATATAAGGAACGCGATTTTGATACTGCAAAAATTACTGTATATTCTTCACTCTATATAGAGTGAATCTAGACTAGTGAGAAGAAAGCAGAATTATTTTTAAACACGAAAAAAGATACCGTAACTTTACATCTATCGGTCGCGCGAAGGGAGGCGGCACTGGTTTATATATATCTTATATATAAGGAACGCGATTTTGATACTGCAAAAATTACTGAATATTCTTCACTCTATATAGAGTGAATCTAGACTAGTGAGAAGAAAGCAGAATTATTTTTAAACGCGAAAAAAGATACCGTAACTTTACATCTATCGGTCGCGCGAAGGGAGGCGGCACTCGTTTTATATATATCTTATATATAAGGAACGCGATTTTGATACTGCAAAAATTACTGTATATTCTTCACTCTATAAAGAGTGAATCTAGACAAGTGAGAAGAAAGCAGAATTATTTTTAAACACGAAAAAAGATACCGTAACTTTACATCTATCGGTCGCGCGGAGGGAGGCGGCATTCGTTTTATGTATATCTTATATATAAGGAACGCGATTTTGATACTGCAAAAAATACTTCAAATTCTTCACTCTATAAAGAGTGAATCTAGACAAGTGAGAAGAAAGCAGAATTATTTTTAAACGCGAAAAAAGATACCGTAACTTTACATCTATCGGTCGCGCGAAGGGTGGCGGCACTCGTTTTACATATATCTTATATATAAGGAACGCGATTTTGATACTGCAAAAATTACTGAATATTGTTCACTCTATATAGAGTGAATCTAGACAAGTGAGAAGAAAGCAGAATTATTTTTAAACACGAAAAAAGATACCGCAACTTTACATCTGTCGGTCGCGCGAAGGGAGGCGGCACTCGTTTTATAGATATCTTATATATAAGGAACGCGATTTTGATACTGCAAAAATTACTGAATATTCTTCACTCTATAAAGAGTGAATCTAGCCTAGTGAGAAGAAAGCAGAATTATATTTAAACACGAAAAAAGATGGCGGAAGTTACTTTAACGCCTTTCCCCGGCCGAGGCGCTATCACTTTTCTATATATAATATGTATAAGGAACGCGATTTTTGATTTTGCAAAATTTACCAACCATTTTTCACTCTTTAAAGAGTTAATCTGGACTAGTAAGAACAAAGCAGAATTATATTTAAATATGAAAAAAGATACCGTAACTTTACATCTATCGGTCGCGCGGAGGGAGGCGGCATTCGTTTTATGTATATCTTATATATAAGGAACGCGATTTTGATACTGCAAAAAATACTTCAAATTCTTCACTCTATAAAGAGTGAATCTAGACAAGTGAGAAGAAAGCAGAATTATTTTTAAACGCGAAAAAAGATACCGTAAGTTTACATCTATCGGTCGCGCGGAGGGAGGCGGCATTCGTTTTATGTATATCTTATATATAAGGAACGCGATTTTGATACTGCAAAAAATACTTCAAATTCTTCACTCTATAAAGAGTGAATCTAGACAAGTGAGAAGAAAGCAGAATTATTTTTAAACACGAAAAAAGATACCGTAACTTTACATCTATCGGTCGCGCGAAGGGAGGCGGCACTCGTTTTATATATATCTTATATATAAGGAACGCGATTTTGATACTGCAAAAAATACTTCAAATTCTTCACTCTATAAAGAGTGAATCTAGACAAGTGAGAAGAAAGCAGAATTATTTTTAAACGCGAAAAAAGATACCGTAAGTTTACATCTATCGGTCGCGCGGAGGGAGGCGGCATTCGTTTTATGTATATCTTATATATAAGGAACGCGATTTTGATACTGCAAAAAATACTGCATATTCTTCACTCTATAAAGATTGAATCTAGACAAGTGAGAAGAAAGCAGAATTATTTTTAAACACGAAAAAAGATACCGTAACTTTACATCTATCGGTCGCGCGAAGGGTGGCGGCACTCGTTTTATATATATCTTATATATAAGGAACGCGATTTTGATACTGCAAAAATTACTGAATATTGTTCACTCTATATAGAGTGAATCTAGACAAGTGAGAAGAAAGCAGAATTATTTTTAAACACGAAAAAAGATACCGCAACTTTACATCTGTCGGTCGCGCGGAGGGAGGCGGCACTCGTTTTATATATATCTTATATATAAGGAACGCGATTTTGATACTGCAAAAATTACTGAATATTCTTCACTCTATATAGAGTAAATCTAGACTAGTGAGAAGAAAGCAGAATTATTTTTAAACACGAAAAAAGATACCGTAACTTTACATCTATCGGTCGCGCGAAGGGAGGCGGCACTCGTTTTATATATCTTATATATAAGGAACGCGATTTTGATACTGCAAAAATTACTATATATTCTTCACTCTATATAGAGTGAATCTAGACTAGTGAGAAGAAAGCAGAATTATTTTTAAACACGAAAAAAGATACCGTAACGTTACATCTATCGGTCGCGCGAAGGGAGGCGGCACTGGTTTATATATATCTTATATATAAGGAACGCGATTTTGATACTGCAAAAATTACTGAATATTCTTCACTCTATATAGAGTGAATCTAGACTAGTGAGAAGAAAGCAGAATTATTTTTAAACACGAAAAAAGATACCGTAACTTTACATCTATCGGTCGCGCGGAGGGAGGCGGCATTCGTTTTATGTATATCTTATATATAAGGAACGCGATTTTGATACTGCAAAAAATACTTCAAATTCTTCACTCTATAAAGAGTGAATCTAGACAAGTGAGAAGAAAGCAGAATTATTTTTAAACACGAAAAAAGATACCGTAACTTTACATCTATCGGTCGCGCGAAGGGAGGCGGCACTCGTTTTATATATATCTTATATATAAGGAACGCGATTTTGATACTGCAAAAATTACTGAATATTCTTCACTCTATATAGAGTGAATCTAGACTAGTGAGAAGAAAGCAGAATTATTTTTAAACACGAAAAAAGATACCGTAACTTTACATCTATCGGTCGCGCGAAGGGAGGCGGCACTCGTTTTATATATATCTTATATATAAGGAACGCGATTTTGATACTGCAAAAATTACTGAATATTCTTCACTCTATATAGAGTGAATCTAGACTAGTGAGAAGAAAGCAGAATTATATTTAAACACGAAAAAAGATGGCGGAAGTTACTTTAACGCCTTTCCGCGGCCGAGGCGCTATCACTTTTCTATATATAATATGTATAAGGAACGCGATTTTTGATTTTGCAAAATTTACCAACCATTTTTCACTCTTTAAAGAGTTAATCTGGACTAGTAAGAACAAAGCAGAATTATATTTAAATATGAAAAAAGATACCGTAACTTTACATCTATCGGTCGCGCGAAGGGAGGCGGCACTCGTTTTTTATATATCTTATATATAAGGAACGCGATTTTGATACTGCAAAAATTAGTGAATATTCTTCACTCTATATAGAGTGAATCTAGACAAGTGAGAAGAAAGCAGAATTATTTTTAAACACGAAAAAAGATACCGCAACTTTACATCTATCGGTCGCACGAAGGGAGGCGGCACTCGTTTTATATATATCTTATATATAAGGAACGCGATTTTGATACTGCAAAAATTACTGAATATTCCTCACTCTATAAAGAGTCAATCTAGCCTACTGAGAAGAAAGCAGAATTATATTTAAACACGAAAAAAGATACCGTAACTTTACATCTATCGGTCGCGCGAAGGGAGGCGGCACTCGTTTTATATATATCTTATATATAAGGAACGCGATTTTGATACTGCAAAAATTACTGAATATTCTTCACTCTATATAGAGTGAATCTAGCCTAGTGAGAAGAAAGCAGAATTATATTTAAACACGAAAAAAGATGGCGGAAGTTAGTTTAACGCTTTTCCGCGGCCGAGGCGCTATCACTTTTCTATATATAATATGTATAAGGAACGCGATTTTTGATTTTGCAAAATTTACCAACCATTTTTCACTCTTTAAAGAGTTAATCTGGACTAGTAAGAACAAAGAAGAATTATATTTAAATATGAAAAAAGATACCGTAAGTTTACATCAATCGGTCGCGCGGAGGGAGGCGGCATTCGTTTTATGTATATCTTATATATAAGGAACGCGATTTTGATACTGCAAAAATTACTGTATATTCTTCACTCTATATAGAGTGAATCTATACTAGTGAGAAGAAAGCAGAATTATATTTAAACACGAAAAAAGATGGCGGAAGTTACTTTAACGCCTTTCCCCGGCCGAGGCGCTATCACTTTTCTATATATAATATGTATAAGGAACGCGATTTTTGATTTTGCAAAATTTACCAACCATTTTTCACTCTTTAAAGAGTTAATCTGGACTAGTAAGAACAAAGCAGAATTATATTTAAATATGAAAAAAGATACCGTAACTTTACATCTATCGGTCGCGCGGAGGGAGGCGGCATTCGTTTTATGTATATCTTATATATAAGGAACGCGATTTTGATACTGCAAAAAATACTTCAAATTCTTCACTCTATAAAGAGTGAATCTAGACAAGTGAGAAGAAAGCAGAATTATTTTTAAACGCGAAAAAAGATACCGTAAGTTTACATCTATCGGTCGCGCGGAGGGAGGCGGCATTCGTTTTATGTATATCTTATATATAAGGAACGCGATTTTGATACTGCAAAAAATACTTCAAATTCTTCACTCTATAAAGAGTGAATCTAGACAAGTGAGAAGAAAGCAGAATTATTTTTAAACACGAAAAAAGATACCGTAACTTTACATCTATCGGTCGCGCGAAGGGAGGCGGCACTCGTTTTATATATATCTTATATATAAGGAACGCGATTTTGATACTGCAAAAATTACTGTATATTCTTCACTCTATATAGAGTGAATCTAGACTAGTGAGAAGAAAGCAGAATTATTTTTAAACACGAAAAAAGATACCGTAACTTTACATCTATCGGTCGCGCGAAGGGTGGCGGCACTCGTTTTATATATATCTTATATATAAGGAACGCGATTTTGATACTGCAAAAATTACTGAATATTGTTCACTCTATATAGAGTGAATCTAGACAAGTGAGAAGAAAGCAGAATTATTTTTAAACACGAAAAAAGATACCGCAACTTTACATCTGTCGGTCGCGCGGAGGGAGGCGGCACTCGTTTTATATATATCTTATATATAAGGAACGCGATTTTGATACTGCAAAAATTACTGAATATTCTTCACTCTATATAGAGTAAATCTAGACTAGTGAGAAGAAAGCAGAATTATTTTTAAACACGAAAAAAGATACCGTAACTTTACATCTATCGGTCGCGCGAAGGGAGGCGGCACTCGTTTTATATATATCTTATATATAAGGAACGCGATTTTGATACTGCAAAAATTACTGTATATTCTTCACTCTATATAGAGTGAATCTAGACTAGTGAGAAGAAAGCAGAATTATTTTTAAACACGAAAAAAGATACCGTAACGTTACATCTATCGGTCGCGCGAAGGGAGGCGGCACTGGTTTATATATATCTTATATATAAGGAACGCGATTTTGATACTGCAAAAATTACTGAATATTCTTCACTCTATATAGAGTGAATCTAGACTAGTGAGAAGAAAGCAGAATTATTTTTAAACACGAAAAAAGATACCGTAACTTTACATCTATCGGTCGCGCGAAGGGAGGCGGCACTCGTTTTTTATATATCTTATATATAAGGAACGCGATTTTGATATTGCAAAAATTACTGTATATCCTTCACTCTATATAGAGTGAATCTAGACTAGTGAGAAGAAAGCAGAATTATTTTTAAACACGAAAAAAGATACCGTAACTTTACATCTATCGGTCGCGCGAAGGGAGGAGGCACTCGTTTTATATATATCTTATATATAAGGAACGCGATTTTGATACTGCAAAAATTAATGAATATTCTTCACTCTATATAGAGTGAATCTAGACTAGTGAGAAGAAAGCAGAATTATTTTTAAACACGAAAAAAGATACCGTAACTTTACATCTATCGGTCGCGCGAAGGGAGGCGGCACTCGTTTTATATATATCTTATATATAAGGAACGCGATTTTGATACTGCAAAAATTACTGTATATTCTTCACTCTATATAGAGTGAATCTAGACTAGTGAGAAGAAAGCAGAATTATTTTTAAACACGAAAAAAGATACCGTAACTTTACATCTATCGGTCGCGCGAAGGGAGGCGGCACTCGTTTTATATATATCTTATATATAAGGAACGCGATTTTGATACTGCAAAAATTACTGTATATTCTTCACTCTATATAGAGTGAATCTAGACTAGTGAGAAGAAAGCAGAATTATTTTTAAACACGAAAAAAGATACCGTAACGTTACATCTATCGGTCGCGCGAAGGGAGGCGGCACTGGTTTATATATATCTTATATATAAGGAACGCGATTTTGATACTGCAAAAATTACTGAATATTCTTCACTCTATATAGAGTGAATCTAGACTAGTGAGAAGAAAGCAGAATTATTTTTAAACGCGAAAAAAGATACCCTAAATTTACATCTATCGGTCGCCCGAAGGGAGACGGCACTCGTTTTATATATATCTTATATATAAGGAACGCGATTTTGATACTGCAAAAATTACTGTATATTCTTCACTCTATAAAGATTGAATCTAGACAAGTGAGAAGAAAGCAGAATTATTTTTAAACACGAAAAAAGATACCGTAACTTTACATCTATCGGTCGCGCGGAGGGAGGCGGCATTCGTTTTATGTATATCTTATATATAAGGAACGCGATTTTGATACTGCAAAAAATACTTCAAATTCTTCACTCTATAAAGAGTGAATCTAGACAAGTGAGAAGAAAGCAGAATTATTTTTAAACGCGAAAAAAGATACCGTAACTTTACATCTATCGGTCGCGCGAAGGGTGGCGGCACTCGTTTTACATATATCTTATATATAAGGAACGCGATTTTGATACTGCAAAAATTACTGAATATTGTTCACTCTATATAGAGTGAATCTAGACAAGTGAGAAGAAAGCAGAATTATTTTTAAACACGAAAAAAGATACCGCAACTTTACATCTGTCGGTCGCGCGAAGGGAGGCGGCACTCGTTTTATAGATATCTTATATATAAGGAACGCGATTTTGATACTGCAAAAATTACTGTATATTCTTCACTCTATATAGAGTGAATCTAGACTAGTGAGAAGAAAGCAGAATTATTTTTAAACACGAAAAAAGATACCGTAACTTTACATCTATCGGTCGCGCGAAGGGAGGCGGCACTCGTTTTATATATATCTTATATATAAGGAACGCGATTTTGATACTGCAAAAATTACTGTATATTCTTCACTCTATATAGAGTGAATCTATACTAGTGAGAAGAAAGCAGAATTATATTTAAACACGAAAAAAGATGGCGGCAGTTACTTTAACGCCTTTCCGCGGCCGAGGCGCTTTCACTTTTCTATATATAATATGTATAAGGAACGCGATTTTTGATTTTGCAAAATTTAACAACCATTTTTCACTCTTTAAAGAGTTAATCTGGACTAGTAAGAACAAAGAAGAATTATATTTAAATATGAAAAAAGATACCGTAAGTTTACATCAATCGGTCGCGCGGAGGGAGGCGGCATTCGTTTTATGTATATCTTATATATAAGGAACGCGATTTTGATACTGCAAAAAATACTGCATATTCTTCACTCTATAAAGAGTGAATCTAGACAAGTGAGAAGAAAGCAGAATTATTTTTAAACGCGAAAAAAGATACCGTAAGTTTACATCTATCGGTCGCGCGGAGGGAGGCGGCATTCGTTTTATGTATATCTTATATATATAAGGAACGCGATTTTGATACTGCAAAAAATACTGCATATTCTTCACTCTATAAAGATTGAATCTAGACAAGTGAGAAGAAAGCAGAATTATTTTTAAACACGAAAAAAGATACCGTAACTTTACATCTATCGGTCGCGCGAAGGGAGGCGGCACTCGTTTTATATATATCTTATATATAAGGAACGCGATTTTGATACTGCAAAAATTACTGAATATTCTTCACTCTATATAGAATGAATCTTGACAAGTGAGAAGAAAGCAGAATTATTTTTAAACACGAAAAGAGATACCGTAACTTTACATCTATCGGTCGCGCGAAGGGAGGCGGCACTCGTTTTATATATATTTTGTATATAAGGAACGCGATTTTGATACTGCAAAAATTACTGTATATTCTTCACTCTAGAAAGAGTGAATCTAGCCTAGTGAGAAGAAAGCAGAATTATATTTAAACACGAAAAAAGATGGCGGAAGTTACTTTAACGCCTTTCCGCGGCCGAGGCGCTATCACTTTTCTATATATAATATGTATAAGGAAAGCGATTTTTGATTTTGCAAAATTTACCAACCATTTTTCACTCTTTAAAGAGTTAATCTGGACTAGTAAGAACAAAGCAGAATTATATTTAAATATGAAAAAAGATACCGCAACTTTACATCAATCGGTCGCGCGGAGGGAGGCGGCACTCGTTTTATATATATCTTATATATAAGGAACGCGATTTTGATACTGCAAATATTACTGAATATTCTTCACTCCATATAGAGTGAATCTAGACTAGAAGAAAGCAGAATTATTTTTAAACACGAAAAAAGATACCGTAACTTTACATCTATCGGTCTCGCGAAGGGAGGCGGCACTCGTTTTTTATATATCTTATATATAAGGAACGCGATTTTGATACTACAAAAATTACTGAATATTCTTCACTCTATATAGAGTGAATCTAGACAAGTGAGAAGAAAGCGGAATTATTTTTAAACACGAAAAAAGATACCGCAACTTTACATCTATCGGTCGCGCGGAGGGAGACGGCACTCTTTTTATATATATCTTATATATAAGGAACGCGATTTTGATACTGCAAAAATTACTGAATATTCTTCACTCTATAAAGAGTGAATCTAGCCTAGTGAGAAGAAAGCAGAATTATATTTAAACACGAAAAAAGATACCGTAACTTTACATCTATCGGTCGCGCGGAGGGAGGCGGCACTCGTTTTATATATATCTTATATATAAGGAACGCGATTTTGATACTACAAAAATTACTGAATATTCTTCACTCTATATAGAGTGAATCTAGACAAGTGAGAAGAAAGCGGAATTATTTTTAAACACGAAAAAAGATACCGCAACTTTACATCTATCGGTCGCGCGGAGGGAGACGGCACTCTTTTTATATATATCTTATATATAAGGAACGCGATTTTGATATTGCAAAAATTACTGTATATTCTTCACTCTATATAGAGTGAATCTAGACTAGTGAGAAGAAGGCAGAATTATTTTTAAACACGAAAAAAGATACCGTAACTTTACATCTATCGGTCGCGCGAAGGGAGGCGGCACTCGTTTTATATATATCTTATATATAAGGATCGCGATTTTGATACTGCAAAAATTAATGAATATTCTTCACTCTATAAAGAGTGAATCTAGCCTAGTGAGAAGAAAGCAGAATTATATTTAAACACGAAAAAAGATGGCGGAAGTTACTTTAACGCCTTTCCGCGGCCGAGGCGCTATCACTTTTCTTTATATAATATGTATAAGGAACGCGATTTTTGATTTTGCAAAATTTACCAACCATTTTTCACTCTTTAAAGAGTTAATCTGGACTAGTAAGAACAAAGCAGAATTATATTTAAATATGAAAAAAGATACCGTAACTTTACATCTATCGGTCGCGCGGAGGGAGGCGGCATTCGTTTTATGTATATCTTATATATAAGGAACGCGATTTTGATACTGCAAAAAATACTGCATATTCTTCACTCTATAAAGATTGAATCTAGACAAGTGAGAAGAAAGCAGAATTATATTTAAACACGAAAAAAGATACCGTAACTTTACATCTATCGGTCGCGCGAAGGGAGGCGGCACTCGTTTTATGTATATCTTATATATAAGGAACGCGATTTTGATACTGCAAAAAATACTGCAAATTCTTCACTCTATAAAGAGTGAATCTAGACTAGTGAGAAGAAAGCAGAATTATTTTTAAACGCGAAAAAAGATACCGTAAGTTTACATCTATCGGTCGCGCGGAGGGAGGCGGCATTCGTTTTATGTATATCTTATATATATAAGGAACGCGATTTTGATACTGCAAAAAATACTGCATATTCTTCACTCTATAATGATTGAATCTAGACTAGTGAGAAGAAAGCAGAATTATTTTTAAACACGAAAAAAGATACCGTAACTTTACATCTATCGGTCGCGCGAAGGGAGGCGGCACTCGTTTTATATATATATCTTATATATAAGGAACGCGATTTTGATACTGCAAAAATTACTGAATATTCTTCACTCTATAAAGAGTGAATCTAGCCTAGTGAGAAGAAAGCAGAATTATATTTAAACACGAAAAAAGATGGCGGAAGTTACTTTAACGCCTTTCCGCGGTCGAGGCGCTATCACTTTTCTATATATAATATGTATAAGAAACGCGATTTTTGATTTTGCAAAATTTACCAACCATTTTTCACTCTTTAAAGAGTTAATCTGGACTAGTAAGAACAAAGCAGAATTATATTTAAATATGAAAAAAGATACCGCAACTTTACATCTATCGGTCGCGCGGAGGGAGGCGGCACTCGTTTTATATATATCTTATATATAAGGAACGCGATTTTGATACTACAAAAATTACTGAATATTCTTCACTCTATAAAGATTGAATCTAGACAAGTGAGAAGAAAGCAGAATTATATTTAAACACGAAAAAAGATACCGTAACTTTACATCTATCGGTCGCGCGAAGGGAGGCGGCACTCGTTTTATATATATCTTATATATAAGGATCGCGATTTTGATACTGCAAAAATTACTGAATATTCTGCACTCTATAAAGAGTGAATCTAGCCTAGTGAGAAGAAAGCAGAATTATATTTAAACACGAAAAAAGATGGCGGAAATTACTTTAACGCCTTTCCGCGGCCGAGGCGCTATCACTTTTCTTTATATAATATGTATAAGGAACGCGATTTTTGATTTTGCAAAATTTACCAACCATTTTTCACTCTTTAAAGAGTTAATCTGGACTATTAAGAACAAAGCAGAATTATATTTAAATATGAAAAAAGATACCGTAAGTTTACATCAATCGCTCGCTCGGAGGGAGGCGGCATTCGTTTTATGTATATTTAATATATAAGGAACGCGATTTTGATACTGCATAAAATACTGCATATTCTTCACTCTATAAAGATTGAATCTAGACAAGTGAGAAGAAAGCAGAATTATATTTAAACACGAAAAAAGATACCGTAACTTTACATCTATCGGTCGCGCGAAGGGAGGCGGCACTCGTTTTATGTATATCTTATATATAAGGAACGCGATTTTGATACTGCAAAAAATACTGCAAATTCTTCACTCTATAAAGAGTGAATCTAGACTAGTGAGAAGAAAGCAGAATTATTTTTAAACGCGAAAAAAGATACCGTAAGTTTACATCTATCGGTCGCGCGGAGGGAGGCGGCATTCGTTTTATGTATATCTTATATATAAGGAACGCGATTTTGATACTGCAAAAAATACTGCATATTCTTCACTCTATAAAGAGTGAATCTAGACAAGTGAGAAGAAAGCAGAATTATTTTTAAACACGAAAAAAGATACCGTAACTTTACATCTATCGGTCGCGCGGAGGGAGGCGGCATTCGTTTTATGTATATCTTATATATAAGGAACGCGATTTTGATACTGCAAAAAATACTGCAAATTCTTCACTCTATAAAGAGTGAATCTAGACAAGTGAGAAGAAAGCAGAATTATTTTTAAACGTGAAAAAAGATACCGTAAGTTTACATCTATCGGTCGCGCGGAGGGAGGCGGCATTCGTTTTATGTATATCTTATATATATAAGGAACGCGATTTTGATACTGCAAAAAATACTGCATATTCTTCACTCTATAAAGATTGAATCTAGACAAGTGAGAAGAAAGCAGAATTATTTTTAAACACGAAAAAAGATACCGTAACTTTACATCTATCGGTCGCGCGAAGGGAGGCGGCACTCGTTTTATATATATCTTATATATAAGGAACGCGATTTTGATACTGCAAAAATTACTGCAAATTCTTCACTCTATATAGAATGAATCTTGACAAGTGAGAAGAAAGCAGAATTATTTTTAAACACGAAAAGAGATACCGTAACTTTACATCTATCGGTCGCGCGAAGGGAGGCGGCACTCGTTTTATATATATCTTGTATATAAGGAACGCGATTTTGATACTGCAAAAATTACGGTATATTCTTCACTCTAGAAAGAGTGAATCTAGCCTAGTGAGAAGAAAGCAGAATTATATTTAAACACGAAAAAAGATGGCGGAAGTTACTTTAACGCCTTTCCGCGGCCGAGGCGCTATCACTTTTCTATATATAATATGTATAAGGAACGAGATTTTTGATTTTGCAAAATTTACCAACCATTTTTCACTCTTTAAAGAGTTAATCTGGACTAGTAAGAACAAAGAAGAATTATATTTAAATATGAAAAAAGATACCGTAAGTTTACATCAATCGGTCGCGCGGAGGGAGGCGGCATTCGTTTTATGTATATTTTATATATAAGGAACGCGATTTTGATACTGCAAAAAATACTGCATATTCTTCACTCTATAAAGAGTGAATCTAGACAAGTGAGAAGAAAGCAGAATTATTTTTAAACGCGAAAAAAGATACCGTAAGTTTACATCTATCGGTCGCGCGGAGGGAGGCGGCACTCGTTTTATATATATCTTGTATATAAGGAACGCGATTTTGATACTGCAAAAATTACTGTATATTCTTCACTCTATATAGAGTGAATCTATACTAGTGAGAAGAAAGCAGAATTATATTTAAACACGAAAAAAGATGGCGGAAGTTACTTTAACGCCTTTCCGCGGCCGAGGCGCTATCACTTTTCTATATATAATATGTATAAGGAACGCGATTTTTGATTTTGCAAAATTTACCAACCATTTTTCACTCTTTAAAGAGTTAATCTGGACTAGTAAGAACAAAGCAGAATTATATTTAAATATGAAAAAAGATACCGTAAGTTTACATCAATCGGTCGCGCGGAGGGAGGCGGCATTCGTTTTATGTATATCTTATATATAAGGAACGCGATTTTGATACTGCAAAAAATACTGCATATTCTTCACTCTATAAAGAGTGAATCTAGACAAGTGAGAAGAAAGCAGAATTATTTTTAAACGCGAAAAAAGATACCGTAAGTTTACATCTATCGGTCGCGCGGAGGGAGGCGGCATTCGTTTTATGTATATCTTATATATAAGGAACGCGATTTTGATACTGCAAAAAATACTGCATATTCTTCACTCTATAAAGATTGAATCTAGACAAGTGAGAAGAAAGCAGAATTATTTTTAAACACGAAAAAAGATACCGTAACTTTACATCTATCGGTCGCGCGAAGGGAGGCGGCACTCGTTTTATATATATCTTATATATAAGGAACGCGATTTTGATACTGCAAAAATTACTGTATATTCTTCACTCTATATAGAGTGAATCTAGACAAGTGAGAAGAAAGCAGAATTATTTTTAAACACGAAAAAAGATACCGTAACTTTACATCTATCGGTCGCGCGAAGGGAGGCGGCACTCGTTTTATATATATCTTATATATAAGGAACGCGATTTTGATACTGCAAAAATTACTGTATATTCTTCACTCTATATAGAGTGAATCTAGACTAGTGAGAAGAAAGCAGAATTATATTTAAACACGAAAAAAGATGGCGGAAGTTACTTTAACGCCTTTCCGCGGCCGAGGCGCTATCACTTTTCTATATATAATATGTATAAGGAACGCGATTTTTGATTTTGCAAAATTTACCAACCATTTTTCACTCTTTAAAGAGTTAATCTGGACTAGTAAGAACAAAGCAGAATTATATTTAAATATGAAAAAAGATACCGTAACTTTACATCAATCGGTCGCGCGGAGGGAGGCGGCACTCGTTTTATATATATCTTATATATAAGGAACGCGATTTTGATACTGCAAATATTACTGAATATTCTTCACTCCATATAGAGTGAATCTAGACTAGAAGAAAGCAGAATTATTTTTAAACACGAAAAAAGATACCGTAACTTTACATCTATCGGTCTCGCGAAGGGAGGCGGCACTCGTTTTTTATATATCTTATATATAAGGAACGCGATTTTGATACTACAAAAATTACTGAATATTCTTCACTCTATATAGAGTGAATCTAGACAAGTGAGAAGAAAGCGGAATTATTTTTAAACACGAAAAAAGATACCGCAACTTTACATCTATCGGTCGCGCGGAGGGAGACGGCACTCTTTTTATATATATCTTATATATAAGGAACGCGATTTTGATATTGCAAAAATTACTGTATATTCTTCACTCTATATAGAGTGAATCTAGACTAGTGAGAAGAAGGCAGAATTATTTTTAAACACGAAAAAAGATACCGTAACTTTACATCTATCGGTCGCGCGAAGGGAGGCGGCACTCGTTTTATGTATATCTTATATATAAGGAACGCGATTTTGATACTGCAAAAAATACTGCAAATTCTTCACTCTATAAAGAGTGAATCTAGACTAGTGAGAAGAAAGCAGAATTATTTTTAAACGCGAAAAAAGATACCGTAAGTTTACATCTATCGGTCGCGCGGAGGGAGGCGGCATTCGTTTTATGTATATCTTATATATATAAGGAACGCGATTTTGATACTGCAAAAAATACTGCATATTCTTCACTCTATAAAGATTGAATCTAGACAAGTGAGAAGAAAGCAGAATTATTTTTAAACACGAAAAAAGATACCGTAACTTTACATCTATCGGTCGCGCGAAGGGAGGCGGCCCTCGTTTTTTATATATCTTATATATTAGGAACGCGATTTTGATATTGCAAAAATTACTGTATATTCTGCACTCTTTATAGAGTGAATCTAGACTAGTGAGAAGAAAGCAGAATTATTTTTAAACACGAAAGAAGATACCGTAACTTTACATCTATCGGTCGCGCTGAGGGAGGCGGCATTCGTTTTATGTATATCTTATATATAAGGAACGCGATTTTGATACTGCAAAAAATACTGCAAATTCTTCACTCTATAAAGAGTGAATCTAGACAAGTGAGAAGAAAGCAGAATTATTTTTAAACGTGAAAAAAGATACC
This sequence comes from Trichopria drosophilae, assembly GCA_030407085.1. Classification (NCBI taxonomy): domain Eukaryota; kingdom Metazoa; phylum Arthropoda; class Insecta; order Hymenoptera; family Diapriidae; genus Trichopria; species Trichopria drosophilae. The sequence goes on from CM059584.1 coordinate 87,932,811, forward strand.
GTAAGTTTACATCTATCGGTCGCGCGGAGGGAGGCGGCATTCGTTTTATGTATATCTTATATATATAAGGAACGCGATTTTGATACTGCAAAAAATACTGCATATTCTTCACTCTATAAGGATTGAATCTAGACAAGTGAGAAGAAAGCAGAATTATTTTTAAACACGAAAAAAGATACCGTAACTTTACATCTATCGGTCGCGCGAAGGGAGGCGGCACTCGTTTTATATATATCTTATATATAAGGAACGCGATTTTGATACTGCAAAAATTACTGCAAATTCTTCACTCTATATAGAGTGAATCTAGACAAGTGAGAAGAAAGCAGAATTATTTTTAAACGCGAAAAAAGATACCGTAACTTTACATCTATCGGCCGCGCGAAGGGAGGCGGCACTCGTTTTATATATATCTTATATATAAGGAACGCGATTTTGATACTGCAAAAATTACTGTATATTCTTCACTCTATATAGAGTGAATCTAGACTAGTGACAAGAAAGCAGAATTATATTTAAACACGAAAAAAGATGGCGGAAGTTACTTTAACGCCTTTCCGCGGCCGAGGCGCTATCACTTTTCTATATATAATATGTATAAGGAACGCGATTTTTGATTTTGCAAAATTTACCAACCATTTTTCACTCTTTAAAGAGTTAATCTGGACTAGTAAGAACAAAGCAGAATTATATTTAAATATGAAAAAAGATACCGTAAGTTTACATCAATCGGTCGCGCGGAGGGAGGCGGCATTCGTTTTATGTATATCTTATATATAAGGAACGCGATTTTGATACTGCAAAAAATACTGCATATTCTTCACTCTATAAAGAGTGAATCTAGACAAGTGAGAAGAAAGCAGAATTATTTTTAAACGCGAAAAAAGATACCGTAAGTTTACATCTATCGGTCGCGCGGAGGGAGGCGGCATTCGTTTTATGTATATCTTATATATAAGGAACGCGATTTTGATACTGCAAAAAATACTGCATATTCTTCACTCTATAAAGAGTGAATCTAGACAAGTGAGAAGAAAGCAGAATTATTTTTAAACACGAAAAAAGATACCGTAACTTTACATCTATCGGTCGCGCGAAGGGAGGCGGCACTCGTTTTATATATATCTTATATATAAGGAACGCGATTTTGATACTGCAAAAATTACTGAATATTCTTCACTCTATATAGAGTGAATCTAGACTAGTGAGAAGAAAGCAGAATTATTTTTAAACACGAAAAAAGATACCGTAACTTTACATCTATCGGTCGCGCGAAGGGAGGCGGCACTCGTTTTATATATATCTTATATATAAGGAACGCGATTTTGATACTGCAAAAATTACTGAATATTCTTCACTCTATATAGAGTGAATCTAGACTAGTGAGAAGAGAGCAGAATTATATTTAAACACGAAAAAAGATACCGTAACTTTACATCTATCGGTCGCGCGAAGGGAGGCGGCACTCGTTTTATATATATCTTATATATAAGGATCGCGATTTTGATACTGCAAAAATTACTGAATATTCTTCACTCTATAAAGAGTGAATCTAGCCTAGTGAGAAGAAAGCAGAATTATATTTAAACACGAAAAAAGATGGCGGAAGTTACTTTAACGCCTTTCCGCGGCCGAGGCGCTATCACTTTTCTTTATATAATATGTATAAGGAACGCGATTTTTGATTTTGCAAAATTTACCAACCATTTTTCACTCTTTAAAGAGTTAATCTGGACTAGTAAGAACAAAGCAGAATTATATTTAAATATGAAAAAAGATACCGTAAGTTTACATCAATCGGTCGCTCGGAGGGAGGCGGCATTCGTTTTATGTATATTTAATATATAAGGAACGCGATTTTGATACTGCATAAAATACTGCATATTCTTCACTCTATAAAGATTGAATCTAGACAAGTGAGAAGAAAGCAGAATTATATTTAAACACGAAAAAAGATACCGTAACTTTACATCTATCGGTCGCGCGAAGGGAGGCGGCACTCGTTTTATATATATATATATATATAAGGACCGCGATTTTGATACTGCAAAAATTACTGAATATTCTTCACTCTATATAGAGTGAATCTAGACTAGTGAGAAGAAAGCAGAATTATTTTTAAACGCGAAAAAAGATACCGTAAGTTTACATCTATCGGTCGCGCGAAGGGAGGCGGCACTCGTTTTATATATATCTTATATATAAGGAACGCGATTTTGATACTGCAAAAATTACTGTATATTCTTCACTCTATATAGAGTGAATCTAGACTAGTGAGAAGAAAGCAGAATTATTTTTAAACACGAAAAAAGATACCGTAACTTTACATCTATCGGTCGCGCGAAGGGAGGCGGCACTCGTTTTATATATATCTTATATATAAGGAACGCGATTTTGATACTGCAAAAATTACTGTATATTCTTCACTCTATAAAGATTGAATCTAGACAAGTGAGAAGAAAGCAGAATTATTTTTAAACACGAAAAAAGATACCGTAACTTTACATCTATCGGTCGCGCTGAGGGAGGCGGCATTCGTTTTATGTATATCTTATATATAAGGAACGCGATTTTGATACTGCAAAAAATACTGCAAATTCTTCACTCTATAAAGAGTGAATCTAGACAAGTGAGAAGAAAGCAGAATTATTTTTAAACGTGAAAAAAGATACCGTAAGTTTACATCTATCGGTCGCGCGGAGGGAGGCGGCATTCGTTTTATGTATATCTTATATATATAAGGAACGCGATTTTGATACTGCAAAAAATACTGCATATTCTTCACTCTATAAAGATTGAATCTAGACAAGTGAGAAGAAAGCAGAATTATTTTTAAACACGAAAAAAGATACCGTAACTTTACATCTATCGGTCGCGCGAAGGGAGGCGGCACTCGTTTTATATATATCTTATATATAAGGAACGCGATTTTGATACTGCAAAAATTACTGAATATTCTTCACTCTATATAGAATGAATCTTGACAAGTGAGAAGAAAGCAGAATTATTTTTAAACACGAAAAGAGATACCGTAACTTTTCATCTATCGGTCGCGCGAAGGGAGGCGGCACTCGTTTCATATATATCTTGTATATAAGGAACGCGATTTTGATACTGCAAAAATTACTGTATATTCTTCACTCTAGAAAGAGTGAATCTAGCCTAGTGAGAAGAAAGCAGAATTATATTTAAACACGAAAAAAGATGGCGGAAGTTACTTTAACGCCTTTCCGCGGCCGAGGCGCTATCACTTTTCTATATATAATATGTATAAGGAACGAGATTTTTGATTTTGCAAAATTTACCAACCATTTTTCACTCTTTAAAGAGTTAATCTGGACTAGTAAGAACAAAGAAGAATTATATTTAAATATGAAAAAAGATACCGTAAGTTTACATCAATCGGTCGCGCGGAGGGAGGCGGCATTCGTTTTATGTATATTTTATATATAAGGAACGCGATTTTGATACTGCAAAAAATACTGCATATTCTTCACTCTATAAAGATTGAATCTAGACAAGTGAGAAGAAAGCAGAATTATATTTAAACACGAAAAAAGATACCGTAACTTTACATCTATCGGTCGCACGAAGGGAGGCGGCACTCGTTTTATATATATCTTATATATAAGGAACGCGATTTTGATACTGCAAAAATTACTGTATATTCTTCACTCTATATAGAGTGAATCTAGACTAGTGAGAAGAAAGCAGAATTATTTTTAAACACGAAAAAAGATACCGTAACTTTACATCTATCGGTCGCGCGAAGGGAGGCGGCACTCGTTTTATATATATCTTATATATAAGGAACGCGATTTTGATACTACAAAAATTACTGAATATTCTTCACTCTATATAGAGTGAATCTAGACAAGTGAGAAGAAAGCGGAATTATTTTTAAACACGAAAAAAGATACCGCAACTTTACATCTATCGGTCGCGCGGAGGGAGACGGCACTCTTTTTATATATATCTTATATATAAGGAACGCGATTTTGATATTGCAAAAATTACTGTATATTCTTCACTCTATATAGAGTGAATCTAGACTAGTGAGAGGAAAGCAGAATTATATTTAAATACGAAAAATAATGGCGGAACTTTACTTTCTGGTGGTTCCGTCGCGGAAGCGTGATCAGTTTTATTATTTTATATTATTATATTATTTATTGTTGTATATAGAGAATTCGATTTTATTTGTGAAAATAGTTCGGAATATCCTTCAGTAGACACGCTTTGGTAATACCTAAAAATATTAACGTGGATTACATTTTTAATGTCGCATTTTATGTATACTTGTATCAATTGACGGTGAGGCTGTCGTAAGGGTTTCCGCCGCAATCGAACGGCCGCTAGGTTGCGGCCGCTAGCTTCAGCCCGATAAAGAAATAACAGCTTTTACACTGACACGGAGCGCCTTGTTGCAATTTAAAGTTATTCCATTTGGTTAGCATGTAGGAACGGCTATAATCCAGAGTGGAATTAGTAATATAGGGCCGGAAATGGAACTAAGCACATTTTGTTATTCAGAATACATAGTCGTAGAATATCTGAATACTACTAGTATGAAGAAACGTATATATTTGATCGAATCCGAATTTCCCCCGACCGCGGTATTACTCTCCGCGTAATTTTAGGAAATTAAAATTTTTTGGAGAACTATCAATTTTAGAAAAGGTCTAAGTGTTGGAAATCGTTTCTTTTTTCATTTCTGCATCTGTAGTTGTGTGTCTAATAGTAGTGCATCCTCGTTTGCATGATTGCAAGCGTTCACGTCGTACAAAAATAAAGTATTTTGCATAAATTACCTCAACCCACACCTTAGGTCTGGACGAAGTATTGAATTTGGTCACCTCGGTAAGAAACTTACCCTATAGTTTCTCATCAAATGTCAACGTTAATTTTTTTTTTAAATATGTGCCTTGGCATACCTTGATCTGATTAGACTTTGGCTCAGATGCCTTTTCTTCTTAAAGTTAACGATAACTTTAAGAATGACTAATATCTGACAAAGTATTGAATTTCATCACCTCGGCAAAAAATTACCTTATAATTTTTCATCAAATTTCGACGTTTCGACCTCCTCGGGGGTCGACACTGAAACAACTGAATCTTGGCCAGCCCCTCGAGCGCGGTGATTGCCTACGGGCGCATAAGTTATTTTACGCTCTTGATACTGTGACAGGGTGTCACCGATCGACCCCCTGGCAGATCCGTCGCGGTGGAGGCCGCGGTTCCCTCGCGTGTCGACAGGGTCCCGGAGCTCAGGATCGCCTTCCTCAATCATTTTCTTTTTGTCACCGATTTCCAGGATTTCGGATACCCGTCCGTTAGTCGCCGGTAAAGCGCCTGAACGGCTTTACCGTAATTGCTCGGTTGCGCGTTTCGCCGGGAGCGTCACCACCTTCCGCGCACTCGAAACGCCCGAGCCCCTCTCTCCCCTGGCTGTCCCTCTCGGCAGCGCAGGAGGTACCACCCGATGGTAGGAGTCACCGTGGCCGTCGAGAAGGACATCGCCCCTCTCTGACGCGCCTGCATTGTTTCCCCCTTTCTGTCACTGCGCGTCTGCATTACTCAGGCCCAGCACGCTAAAAAGCTGCCTCATCTCCCGCCCCCCCCCCACATTTCCCCCGTGTATGGCGACCTTACTCGCCTCCACTAACTCGGCAGTAGCCGTCCAACCTTTGCCACCTAAAAGCTACTATTTTGTAGCGTGGCTGTTCACGCCGACGTTGCGTCATCTATCGCCTGTCTCTCTCTCTCTCTATCTCTGCATAGAAGCCTACGAGAGGAAGGCAGAGAGTACTTTCTCTACACCTGTAATTAAGTGGGGAAAACCCCTATCTAACCCCGCTTTTCTATTCCTCAGCCCAACTACATAGTGGGTCCCCCCGTATCAGCCCCGGTGATGCTCCGCTCCTGGGCACTGGAGATGCGCGTACGGTTCCCGCGCGCATCTACCAAGCGCGATAGCGTCCCCACTTCTTCACTTCGTTTTCGGACGCGCTACGGAACGGACCAAGATCGATTTGGCGGGGAAATTGTGTTGCATGGAAATTGCTTCGCGTGGAAATTGTTGGCGTGGGTGAATTGTTCTCGTGGCTAAAGTGTGTGTGATCGCGTTGGTGTTGGACCACGTCGAACCCGGGATCTGCGGTGGTGCTCAGAGCTTTCCAGCAGACATCGGGAGCCCCGGACCACACGACGACGTCGGTGAGGAATTGGTGACACCTTCGCCGTCAGCGATCTTCCCGTCAAGGGCGGGTGTCCCCTGGAGTTCTGTTAGGAGACTTCGACGTCAGCTTCGTGAGTACCTTGGACCCATATTTGATTCTGTCCCCCCCTTTCGCGCGAATAACGCGGAGTTTTGTGCACCGAAGGGTGATTCCGGTCATTTTTTTTGTAGAAACTTTACCGTCGGGTGATTGTGAACCTTCGTAAACTTTCGGGCCGAGCGCGGCCACCCGTGGAAACCTTTGTACACTTCCGTGTGAAAATATACATAATTTTATTGGTTCTAAACTCATTAATCTATTTCTTTTCTTGTTGTGTCCTGCCCTTTCAGAATCGTTGCAAAGGACAGGCTATAATACGAAAATAACTATTTCGATATATCTAAAAGATGTCTTATAGATATCTACAAGATATCCGTTAGGGATCTTTTCAACACTTTCACGATATCTTTGACGAATTATATGTATATATATATTGTATATATAAAATCATAATAATACAGACAGTAATTAGTAAAACGTAGTAAACATGTAATATGCATCGAATAGTCTATTACATACAAGTGCATGAAGTAACTTTTTTTAATGTTACAAGTATTATTTATTAATACTTCGGCTGGCCTGTCGTCGGGGTCGAAGTTTTGATAATGATCATAGGTCATAGTTGTAAATAATGTTCAATTTTCATATATATAAGAAACACTATATTGTCTAATATATGAGCCATTCCACGTCAATAATATCAAAACTGAGGTCGATGTCTCCAAATTCTTCCAAAATGAAATATTTGAAGGGTATATAGTTATATAAAGAAGTATAGACTTGAAAAACATTAAAATAGAATATTTTTTTTTTAATTTCTAAATGGCGCCCGAGATTGTATATAAATAAATATACAGGGTGATCCAAAAGTCCCGGAACACCAAAATATCTCAGCAAGAGGACATTTTCGCGCGAAATGTTTCAGAAAAAAGTTTAAGGATTTTTCCCCTAGCAATTTAAGTAGTCAAGTTTATTTTTTTACATGGAAACTGCTCTTTTTCACGGATTCGGAAAGAGCAACAAATTTTACGTCGGAATATGATATGGTCGATTTTCCGGCAAGGTCACAGGGGCTTCCATTTAAAAAAATTATCTTGACCTCGAAATAACCTTCAAGGTCATGTTCAAGGTCAAATCCAATGGTACTATTAAATAGTCAGAGAAAAATCCTTCAACTTTTGTCTGAAACATTTTCCCCGAAAATACACTCCCGCTGAGTCTATTCGCAGTTCCCGGATTTTTCAGTTTGACCTTGAAATGACCTTGCCGGAAAAATCGTCTATATCATATTCGGACGTAAAATTTTGTGCTCTTTCCGAATGCGTGGGAAAAAATAGGGGTTTTCATTTAAAAAAACAAACTTGACCTTGAAATAACTTTTCAGGTCTTGTTCAAGGTCAAAGTCAATATCGCCATTAAATAGCCATGGAAAAATCCTTAAACTTTTGTCTGAAACATTTTCCCCGAAAATGTCCTCTCGGTGAGATATTTTAGTGTTCCGGGACTTTTGGATCGCCCTGTATATATAAATATGTGAAAGGTTTGTTATGGGGACAGTTATACATCAAAGTAGCTATTATGTGGACATATGGTCTATTTGGGTATAAAAAGTATATATTTTGAGACCATGTTACTTCGGGGATATTTAAACATATAAATGAAGATATGAGTATAATACAGAACCTAATTGAGGCGAAACATTGGTCTACGTACGGTTCTGTAGAGGTTGGGTTAGGATAGTTTATCGGGAGGGTCCGGGAGGCGGAGGTTCCCGAAAGGCATTGTTAGTTTAGTGACATGTCCTCGAAATATGGCTCAGTAGTTGGTATTCTTGAGTAGTCTGACGACAACCAGAATTCAATTCCAACTTTTTTTCAAATAACAGTTATATACATTTATACTGAGATAAAATTTAGCTATATAGAATTGTATTAAACAAGTAATATTTTGCCTGGTATGGAAATTATAGAAGTATCGCTGTAGAAATTGTATTGTAGCTCCAGCAAATTAAATAATAAATGTAGAAGTTTCTGATATGAATATGCTACAATAACGTATATTTTTATTCCATAATACAGATTGATTTTTATTTGCATATTCTAGTGAATGGTGAATTGAAATTATTAGTAGTCAATAGTAATAACAATAATAGCAATAATAATAGTTATAATAATAATAATAATAATTATAATAATAATTATAATAATTATAATAATTATAATAATAATAACAGAGAAAACATCTAGGCTTAATGCAGACACTCCAGGTATTGAAATCTTTACCGAGTTGTGCGACGAAGTCACACAAGAAAGTGAAGATTGCCCACCCGTCAGTGCATTAGAGGTGAAAAATGCCATCACAGGAGCGAGGAAATTCTCCTCGCCAGGCTGGGATGGAATTAACAACTATTGGTGGAATAAGTTCACTTCTGTCCATCAACACCTAGCCTGAATATTCACCTCTTATATAAATGGAGACCAACCCATTCCGCACTGGCTGGTGGAGGGCCGAACGACACTGATCCCAAAATCGGGAGACTTGTCCGATCCGAGAAACCATAGACCGATCACGTGTCTCAATACGTTATACAAATTGTTCACTAACATCTTGAACGAACGTATTGAGAAATCCGTGAAACCGGTGTGGCAACGGATAGTGGAACAACGAGGCTGCAAAATGGGTGTATCCGGCTGCAAGGACAACTTGCTTATCGACAGGTGTGTTTGTCAGGACGCAGTCCAGTACAAGCGTAACCTGTCGATAGCCTGGCTGGATTACATGAAGGCGTATGACTCAACATCGCACGAGCTTTTAAGCTTGTTGCTCAAACGCCTTCATGTCCACCCAAACATAGTGAGAATTGCAGAAGACCTGATGCCTTTTTGGAAAACACGCTTTGTCATGACATCGGACAAGCATCGAACCATGTCTAGACTGGTTCAATTCCAAAGAGGTGTCTATCAAGGAGATTCTCTGAGTCCTTTGCTCTGCTGCATCTCACTATTGCCTCTATCCGTTGCTCTCCGGAAATCTCAAGGGTACATGTGTGGACCGCCTGGTGAACGTGTACATAAGATCACCCATCTTTTCTATATGGATGATCTTAAATTATACGCATCAGGCGAAGATCAATTACATCGATCTCTGAACATCGCCCTCACATACTCGAGAGATATCGGTATGGAATTCGGATTGGACAAGTGTGCAGTCGTTCATTTGCACAGAGGAAGGTCAGGCTCCCATAACAACGATATGGAGCTCGTCAACGGAAATGTCATGCGCCACCTTAGCGCCGAAGAAGCCTACACATACCTGGGCATACCTCAAAGGCATGTCCAGGATGTGCAGGCTGCTAAAACCACCATCATTAAGAAATACCGGCGCATTCTCCATCAGATCTGGTCATCAGAATTGACTGGGAGAAATAAGGTGGCAGCCACGAATATGTTGGCCGTATCACCAGTGCTCTATTCTTTTGGAGCACTGAAGTGGAACGTTGACGAGCTAAGGAATCTTGACCGAAGCACACGGAAGATGATTTGTATGCAACGCAGTTTGCATCCAAGATCTTCCGTGGAACGACTGTATTTGCCCCGAAATATGGGAGGTCGTGGCCTTTTAAGCCTGGAGTGTATGCATGACCGATTGGTCCTCGAAACAGCTTGCGACATGATTAATCGAACGGAGGATCCCCTGATGATGCTAGTACATCAGCATGAAATTCAGGGGAAGGGGGCGTTTTTGTACAACGCGGCGGAACGAGCGGCACGAAACCTCGGTCTGGTTTTCAACGTGGGACGAAGTGGTGCACAGGAGGCTGAATCAGTCATCAATCTGTGCCCAGTGCGTCTCAGGGCTTACATACGGAAGGAACAACTCCGTATGTTGGAGGGAAGGCATATCGACAAGCCGTTGCATGGATAATTCTTTCGAAATGTCCAACAACTTGGCTTGTCGGCAGAGATGACCTTCTCCTTCTTAAGATCAGCCGGCTTGAAATCCGAGACCGAGGGTTTTATCTTCGCATGCCAGGATGGGGTCATCAATACCTTACCGTATCGCCAGAACATCTTACACCAGGCGGTGCAGAGTACGCTTTGTAGATTGTGTAGATGTCATGCTGAGACACTCATGCATCTTTTGGCAGCATGCCCAATGTATGCAGTTTCAGCATACATCGAACGTCACAATGCGGCTCTTCGAGTGCTGTATTACCATCTTCGCAGCACTTATGGTATTGATGCAACCCCAGTTTTGCCGTACGTCCCCACTGATATTGAATCCGTTGTCGGGAATGAGTCGTGCCGAATATACTGGAATTACTCATTCCCGACGAGCAGGCAAATATCAGCTAATAAGTCTGACATCGTCCTTGTTGACTTCGATGACAAATCCATCTTCGTCATCGAGTTTTCTGCACCAGCAGAAACAAATATAGTCAGCAAAGAGGACGAAAAACGGATGAAATATCAGGAACTCCTGTTCGAGATTCGCAAGCTGTATCGAGGGTTCAAAATCAAGCTCGCCGTGCTGATAATTGGAGTGCTGGGAGGAATGAGACCAACTCTCCTCCAAAACATCAAAAGCATTCCGGCCTGTCAAGAACATGCAAATTCCATCGCAGGCCCAATGCAGAAAGCAGTGCTGCTGGGATCTCTCCGTCTACTGAGGTCACACGAGATCCTGTAACCACTAACCCAATGGTAGAGGGAGTGGTTACAGTTGCAAACGAAATGGCCCGGTGCAGTCTGCAGCGGAGGAGATGGATATCGGAGCCACTTTTCTGCTGCAGACTGCACACGTGGATTCTGGAGGGCCAAGGGAGGTTCGAATTTTAGTCGGTAAACCTTGCCGTTAACATCAAAAAATTAAATTCCAAAATTGCGACCCCCAATTTGGCAGCATGAATCCGACAATTGTATGCCATTTTCGATTTTGCCATGCATAAGAAGCTAAATTGATAAATGTCTTCTGAAAATTTGTTTATTAAAGTATTTTTGGTTCACTGCTCACGAGTCTATCATCACTGTTTGAAAATTCATCATATCGGATGAAATATGGCGGACGAAAATGTTCAATTTAGTTCAATTTTACACGAATCGGATATTCATTTTCATGAATTAAAAATGGCGAGTCCACTATATAGCAGACTACTATTTTAAAAGTGTGTCTATTTTTAGCAAAATTTGGATTCAGCGATTTCTTTAGTCGTGAAAGATTAAAATGGCATTGCAGAATTTTAATGGTAATGTGTCACGATGAATGAATGTTCCGTTCCACGTCCAAGACACTTGACACATTACATGTACAAGCGGAATGACAAATCACCGTTTTTGCACATAATTGGATGTGATGCAATTTTGAATGGAATGAATGTAATTCATACATATTATATTCAATTAGATGGTAGCTGACTTGTTGGTACCAATCGGGGTTACAATCAGCTGTGTGTTACTGAACTCCAATCAGAACCCGCTCCCGAAGAGGGGGTTTCTTTATACCACACAGGTAGGCAAGGCACCTGAAATACAAAAGCTGGTTAAATATCAATGGCGTGGGAATTTATCAGAAAGATGTTAAATGTATACGTATGGTTTCAGTCGACGAAACCAGGTACTTCTTTGCACAAGTACGGATCTGACTAGGTTCACTAAAAAATCTTATTTATCGGTTTGAAAGGTCGCGATACAGAGATTTTATTTCGTACAGCGCTAGCTGTTCGATTATAGAGCACAAACGTAGAATTCGATGGTAGTAGAGTTAGTATTAAGATAATGAATTATCCACCAAATACTTTTAATTCTTACACTTCCTTTATTATTTGCGTCACTTAATCCAAGATACAAGAAGTGGTTCGCACAACCGTAGAATAGGAAATTCGCACGAATCACGTAAAAGACGCGTGCGATGAGATGCTCGTCGCAACTTCAAATTAGTGTGTCGTCGCAATTGACAAAACTTCGGAAACGATGTCGACCGATCGGATGCCGCGAAAAGAGTGATCGACACGTGAGCGGAAAGACGCCGCGTAAGACTTGTTTAGGGAAAGTCGATAACTGTTTTATGTGAGCCTCGCAGGGATCGCAATAAACCAAATTTATGTATAATAACTTTGAGAAATGATCGCGTCTACATTTTGATCTTAGCCAGTAGGCCGAGAAGCGATCAGACATCAAGCTGATAAGAACAGATTACCGTAATTTTCCCGCCCTCCCACCACTAGTGTTGGGCACGGACGAGTAAGAAAATGTTTGCCCAGGAGGAGAGACCTACCTGGGCATATAAAAAACAGGTAGGGGGGTAACTAAAACCCGCCTGTCCGCGCTATTACGGTAATCTGTCCGCCGATGGAGCGACGATGGGATATTATCTCTCGGCGCTCCATCGGCTAGATGGGACGGTTGTCGGGCTCGCCCTCCTCCGTCCAATACGCCTTTAGCGTGTACACTACGATATAGTTAGTCGGCCGCGGTTGCTTGGGAAAATCCATCGCTTTCGCCGCAGATACGTCAGGATATTAAAATTTCGCAAGGGGGCAATTCCCCCTGCACGTTTCTTTAATATAAAATAATATTAGGGTCGCTGGGCTGTTTTGGGCTATATACCCCAACACCTACCAGCAACCCTCGTCAACCGGGGGAGGTTCAAGTTTCCGCGCATTCCGCGGTACAATATTAAAATATTTCGCCGGCACAGAAGTTTTGCTATATTTATACCTGTGTCAAAGTAACTTAGTGCTTCTCGGCCCAAAAAAAAAACATCGGGACAGACAAAAACAAACAAAAAAAAAACATAGAAAACTCATTGTCCTCCTCGTATTGGGGGCGGGTGCATATCCCCGCCAACTGTAGTCCGTGACCGTACGCGAGTGCTTGTGGTGTTATACTGGCGCACGCCCGAGACATGCTCAACATAGATGTCCCGGGACCATCGATCGGTGTCACTAACCATCAGCCGCCTCATCATCGCTGCGTATCTCGCATTGATTTTGAGGCGACCGATCACTCTTTCGTTGGCGGGGTCCCAAGAGCCGAGGGCACCGACGACGAAGGCATCCACTGTGACCTCGGAACCATTCCTTCGGAGGTTCTCTGCCAGGTGCTCGTACTTGGCCAATTTCCGAGCCCTTGCTTCATCGAACGGGATGGTACGGTTTTCGAACGGAACGGTCCCGTCGATCACGGTGATCCTCCTCCCTACATCCCTACAATTTTCGCCAATTCCCGCTCGGCGCCCTATACGGGCCTGTTTTTACACGTGTCCCCGGGAAGATAGTGCGCGGCGGCTAGGCGATCCACGATGTTGTTGTTTCGCCTTTGAATCGCCTCCGCATGGGGGCCGCAGTGGCCGATCACATGCTTGTCATCCTCGCCCCAACGCCTCGCTCCATTCAGGGGCAGGACATCAAGACGAGCGCGATGTAGGAAGCGCCATTCGGCTTGGTCTTTTTTGACTTGAAGGCCGCTCTCAGGCGCAACCCACGGCATTCCAGGGCGAACTCTGCCCGATGCTCGCTCCACCGCCAGCAGAGGTCAAGATGTTTCGTTTGTCTCCTGGCAGCCGACCGGGCATCGCTCCATGTCAAGGCGAGACCACTGGACGGTCGCTTCAGCACACCATCGGAGGAACCCGAGAGGTACTGGGCGACGATATTATTGTCTGGCTCTCGGCCGATCTTCCGCCGTACCTCGTCCAGCAGCGAGTCCATGGCGAGGCCCCTAACCATCGGATCCGACGCCGACAGTAGCTTGAGGGCGTGGGCGATGGTCAGCGCATCCGCCGTGTCCGCGAGCGGGAGTAGTCCAGCACCCCCTTGGTTGGGGGGCAGGACAACCACCTCCGCACTCGCTCGCTGCGGGAGGTTGAGCCAGCCCTTGGCCGCCTGCTTTATAAGCCGGTCGGCCTCGGTCAGCGGTCCCTGCTCGACGCTGGCCCCCCTTAGCAAGAAGTCCAGCCGCGGCAGCAGAAACGTCGCCACGTCGTCGATCTTCTGCCAGGGGGCCAGTGCAGACCCATCCACCGCTCGGAGATCCCTAACTAGATCTCCGATCAATGCAATGGGTGTTTGTCGCACCTGGAACCCCGTGGGTATACCGAGGTGGTCGTACGCCACGCCCACCCCCAGGGACTTCATCAAACTACGCCGTTTTGGAGGCTAAACGTCGTCGGCCAGACTCCAGCATTCCGGCCACCACCAATATGTAGTGTGGCACACTTTGCCGGGTTAAAGGATAGCCCGACCGGCTCTGCCGCCTCCTGCACGGTGCGTAGCTGCGCACTCATCTCCTCCTGCGTGCTAGCTAATAGCACGGTATCGTCCGCGTAGGTCAATTTGTTAATAGACCTACCTTACAGCAGGTAAACCCCCCCTCCCCCCCCCCCCCCCAAGTTAAATAATATGGGGCTTAGCGGACAACCCTGTCGCACTCCGGAGGAGATCCTGATGGGGCCCGTTTCTTCTTAGGCGGTACGAACATGGGTCGTAGCTACGCGGCTGGACGCAAGGATGATATTTCGCGTCCCGCCAGGGACCCTGTGCTGCCTCAGGGCCTCGGCTATCGCCGCGTGGGGGACCGATCCAAAGGCATTGCTTAGGTCCAGCCACGCGACGACCAGATCTTTTCTGCGGCGGCGCGCGTCACGAATGGCCTCCTGCAGTACGATCGCACGCAGGTGTTAAAGTAGGCGGCCAAAACGACCTCCTCTATCGGCCCACCTCAGATCGCGGTAGGATAGGCTGTCTGGCCCCGGAGATGAATTGATCATCCGGCGTGACCGCACTGTCCCGCCCCCGCTGCCGATGTTCCCCGGCACACGGGAACGACGCCCCGTGTCGCACCCTGCATTTATCCCAGCGCATTCGGCGCCATCTTCGGCAATATTACTGAGGGCACCAAATTGCCCCCGGGTTACACCCGCATCCAACACTCCCCCTTCCAACTCCACTCCACTCCCCTCTCTCCGTCCAGCCCCCGAGCCCTTCACGTGGGCTTCCGTCAGAGATGGCGGTGGCGCCCACGTCGCAGTGCGCCCCCGCCCGCCCCGCCGCTCACGAGTCGGCAGCCAGTCGTCATCCGACCCTCCATATCTCGACGACTCCCTTATTGTTGGGAGGACATCCGTCGGTGGTAGAATTAGGATGTCCTCCTTGGTCCGAGACTCTACCCCACCCGCCACTATGGCGGTGGTGCTGCCGTGGGCCCTCCTTGGACGTCGAGCCCTCAGCATGGGTCTGCCCCCCGGGTGGTAGTGATGCCGTGTTTCTTGACGGCGTAGACGTGTTCATGACCTCATTGCTGTCGGCCGGGACCCGTTCCGTAGGCTGGCTGGAGGCCCTCAGCGAACGGCCATGCCGGTGGCACTCTGAGCCCTCTTGCGTGTTAAAACAGCCGTAGAGCCCGTTATGCACCTTTTCCTTGGCGCGGCCGCCAGCACCGATCCAGTGCCTCCGGACCTAGATGTTACAGACCCATCCCTGCTGTCATCCGTACCGGCTGTGGTACAGATGACAGCAGGGATGGGTCTGTCACATGTAGTGGTCGTCGTCGTTGCGGTCGTGAGGGTGGCCGGGGCGCAGGATAATACCAGCGTGGGCGGCCTCAGGATGGTAGGGGGCCTCCCTTGTGCCGCGGTGGCGGTACTGGCAGTCCCGGGTGGGACCGAGGCCGCCCGCACCTACCCCGTACGTGGCGCGGCGGCGGTACCGGCAACCGCGGGTGAGACCGAGGTTGCCCGCACCGTCCCCTCGCCACATCCCGTTGAATGGCTGCGCATGACCCGCAGCTCCCCCCTGGTGACCTCCGCAAATGTGGTAGTTGGGGTCACCAGTCCTCCTAGCCCCCGGGTCGGGTCGCTCAAGGGGGGCACGCGGCCTGCCCTCCTAGCCTGCAAACGGGTGACTGGATTGTCACCGGTTGGGGTGGAGGGACTTATACTCAGCGTGGTCGACGTGCGTCTAGCTGTCGACCCAGAACAGCGCGTTGGTATTACGCTCCAGCCCTCTGCCAGGCTGGGGGAACGCTGGCCGGCGCTTCTTCGCTGCCGACTCAGGAACGTCCCAATACTGGCCGATTGCCTAGTACTGGGCGTGCTGACGGGGCGGGCTGGGGTCGCAGTACTTTCCTGCGGCACGCTGTCACCGCGCGGCACGAGGTTTCGCACTCCGGGGTTTTCGTGCAAGTCCGTAAAGTGCCGCCTCATCCTCTTCATGTCACCGAGGGTGAGGACGCACTCCACGCACCTAAACACTTTAGCATACTCCGGATGCCTGATCCGAAGATGCTTGCTCAGGTTCTCGTGCCTGACATATATGCCAGGACCCCTGACACCATGAGTATATGGTGTTCGTCCGTCGTGGCAAAACGGACATGTGACATAAGGGGGAAGGGGGAAGTCCACTACTACTTCCCTACTGTCCTCCCCCATAGCGCGCCGCAGATGCCGGAGAAGGGGCGGAGAGGATATGGGAGACACAGTAAAAAGTATTTAAAATAAATAATTCGGGAAAAATAGATAAAATAATTAGGGAAAATAAATAAAACAATTAGGGAAAATAATAAAATAGTTAGGGAAAATAAATAAAATAATTAGGGGGTAAACGATATATTGCAAAAAAAGGGGGTTGAAGACAATAAATAAACAAACAAAGAAATAAATAAATAGGTACATAAACAAATAAATAAATTATGACAGTACTATAAAAACAAAACAAAGTAGAACAAAATAGATCAGTTTCAAAGTGTAGACATACAAGAACATAAATAATCGCGTTAACACTTTGATCCTAGCCATGAGGCCGAGAAGCGATCCAAAATCGAGGATGCGAATACACCATTTCCATGTTGATATTCGCTGAGGTAACACTGTGAGTGTCTCATTACTAGGAACCGTCGTCGTCGAGACAAGTACCCGACTCTCGAGGGGCGCATCGTCATCAAGCGTTGCTGTCGAGCACGGCCAACCGTGCAACCTCTTGACCCGAGGTCTGCTGGATTGTCCGTTCCTAAAACGAGGCACCAGTTTTCTTGCAGGAAGCAAGGTCTGGACCTCAGACACTCGATTAGCAACGAATGTTTTCCATTTAGTTGGATGCTGCTGCAGCCAATGGAAAACGATCGTTGCATCGGACCAGCACTGAATTGGTAGCGTCTCAAATTGTGGGACTCCGCGAACGAAATCAAGTAATTTCAATAAAAGCGCGGCTGCGCATAATTGCAGACGCGGAAGATTTAATTGTTTCACCGGAGCGACCTTGATACGACTCGCCAAAAGAATCACCGAATCGTGAGATACGACACGGAGGTACAAAACCGCAGCGTACGCGGCGGTCGACGCATCGCAAAATCCATGCAACTGACAGAAAGTTATTCTTGGAATTTGTTCAGCCCACCGTAGAATTTTCACTCAAAGCTGGGAAAGTGCGATAAAACGTTGTCGTCCATTGGATGCAAATGTGATCCGGAACCAGATCGTCCCAGTTGAGGGAGAGAAGCCAGAGTTCTTGGATAATAATTTAATAACTGGCGCGACCCATCAGAGAGGGTCACAGAGCTTTGCGGCGAGTGAGAATATGGTTCTCATGGTGTGATGCACCTATGTGCAATGGTGGCATCTGAACCTTCAATCGATATTGATCCGTTACCGGGGAACATGATACACCTAGGATTTTAACGCACCTTCTTCAATTGAATTACTGGCTGGGAACTGATTGTGTTTCCTGTCCGGGAGTCCGCTCTCTGTGCAACATCGTATGGTACTTCGTTTGCATATCAAATACGTAGAAGTGGTCGCGCATGACGCTAAATTGTGCATATCTAAGCAATTGATGCATAAATTAAATTGCTTTACATCATTACGAGAAGAAATAGGCATATTTTTGAAACGTTTGCTCCGGTAGATAAGGTGTTCGAAAGATGCACAAATGGAGCATGATTCGTGAGACGAATTTGTTTTTGAATTTAATTTACTAAATTTTCCCGATCCAGTGGCGCGAAAATGGTCTGGACACGTAGCCTGTAAACCGTCACTACGATTTTCAATGAATGTTTTCAAGACTTCCAATTTAGGGTAAGTTTTTGAAGTACCTAGACTTATTAGCCAATCTGTACGATATGGAACGAAAATGGAATTCCATTCTGTAACGGGTTCGCCAACGGATTCCAGTGCACCGATAATCGCGACCATTTTTTTTGCAATATAAAATTGGCGAAATTCCAAAGCAGATTCGCGTTGTAAAGTCGGTAAAGAAAATAATTCCCGTAAACGTTTATCAATAATCCATCTTTTATTTGCATAATGCGATTCAAGTGCTTCCTATGCTACGGTGAAGTTATCATTAGTGCATTCAAAATGCAAAATCATATATAATGGATCACCAGAAAGAACCGATTTTAAATATAAAAGCTCCCGTACATCATCTAAACCCGCGTTATTATAAATTAATGATGAAAAATACATTTTTTATGTATATAACTTTATTATTTTGACATTT
Source organism: Trichopria drosophilae (assembly GCA_030407085.1). Classification (NCBI taxonomy): domain Eukaryota; kingdom Metazoa; phylum Arthropoda; class Insecta; order Hymenoptera; family Diapriidae; genus Trichopria; species Trichopria drosophilae. The sequence goes on from CM059584.1 coordinate 87,951,579, forward strand.
GGAGTCAGAGTTCTTGTGATTTCACATATCGCAAAGACCACTGCTGCATCGAAAATACGATTCAAGCAAAAAATTGACAGATATAAACACATTGACATATGACACATTGGGTCAATAAGGGTTAAGGGTTAAATACCAGTTCTGAACATTAGATATACTTTTTAATGTAACAGTAAATATCGAAGAAATGAGAGATGAATATACGCTGGTAGGTTATTTGAAATATACATCAATGTTGTTCGAGAAACTTGTTAATTCCAAATTTTTGGCAATCTGTGACGAAGAATCTAAAGTCATGTAGTAAATATTTTAAAATTATATAACTTAAATTAAATAATTGAAATATAGCGCGATTATGCCGAATATATGTTTAAATAATTGTGATTATGTCATTGCCAATTTGTAGGGAATGCATTTTATATTGTAATAAACAAGAAGATGGAACAATAAGAAACTAACTGATCGTGGGTTTCTATATTTGCAGATTTTATACAAAAGAAACGTGGAGTTAGGCTTGGAAGTCATTTTCTTCAAGGCTTAAGTTCGTATTCTTCGTCTGTACGGATTCTTGCACTTCGAGATATTTTGGAAACAAGTATTTCTACCGACCGAGCTTCACTTTTGGGCGCCTATAAAGTAATTAATATTCATTTCGACGAATCGCTGCTTTTGAATCAAAATCATAAACAGGTATTGAAACATTGTTTCGTATATATTGTTACTGCATACATTTTTCAGTAAACCATATTACTTCCGGATAAATTCGTTTGTTGTTCGGATACAGGCAGGAGTACCCTTAATCTATCACAACGTGTGATGCCGCGCGTGGTCTCGATCCCGTATGTGTTCTACACAAACGGACTCGCCATGTTTCGATGATAAACAATTTGCACATAGTTTTGTACTGCCGTACAATACTCTCAGGTTTATTGAAAGCAACACAAAATGACAACGTTTATACAGCGGAAGCACATGGGAACGTTCGTTTGAATCGCAGATTTTGGTATGATACCTAAATGTACCGATGACCGTATAATTCCTTTCACAGTTGAAGAGTAAACTTAATTATACGCGGGATACGCAAAAACGGCCGATTTACGCAAATGAGCCACAAGTGTTATGAAATTTCATCTTTGCGTTGAATTGTAACGAATATGCACATCACATTCGGGTTACAATGATTCAGGCAATTTTAATGATTCAGTTGCTAACTTTTTGCCTAATCAAATTTATTTGGAACTCATCTTAACGAGTTTAGCCAAATGTTTTTCCATAACACAACGTTGAATTGCGAATTCGAATAGTACGTCAGTCCAAATGTTACAGACGTAGGTCAGATTTACTTGTTAACTGTATCCCATTTATGGCTAATGTGGATAGGCTATTCATCATCTCACACAAGACGACAAACAAAAATAAATAATCACATATACTACACATAATCGGCAACGTCAACAGTTTATGTCAGCCGCCTATACCGTAGCAGGCACATCGTCAATATTACCCTATTTTCATTCAAGAAAATACACTCCCATCAACCCACAGAACAGTCGCCGACAGTACCAATTACTACATAGCATTGGCGGTAGCAGTTCCGAAGTTCGAAAATCTTTAAGATTTAAACTTACTTTCTTCATTCCACATATACTCACTTTCATCCACCCATAATCCAACATTCGCTACTTTCGTCCTCGCTCCCTTCTCTCTTTCACTTTTTGCCCTCACTCTGCTTTACGCTTGCATCTCTTTCGCACATTTTCTATAATCATCGACTATAAACAAGTCTTTCTCTTTCAAATTCTTCTTATCCCGCATTACAAGTTCTTTCACATCTAAATTCCCTAATTTCGCAACTATTATTCTCTTCCCTTCCTTAACACCGGCCACAAACGTATCGTTTACCTCTTTTTGTTCTTCTGTTTCTCCTACTTCTTTCAGAACACGCGTTACCTCCCCCTTAACAATCCCCATCCTGTTTTCGCTTCGCGTATAACTCCCGCCTCTTCTATTTCGATTTGATGTGATTTCTTCCTTTTTTGTGCTTTTATACCCTCTGTATCTTACCCACTGTCAGATTCAATTTCTCTTGTTTTTGTATATAGCCAGGAAGCAAGCACTCATCACCGATTGTGGGCTTTTATCCCTTTCTTTATGTAACCCTTTTGCTTCAGATGGCTGTCACACCTTCCTTTTCTTCAATTTTCCCTTTTTACGGTTGTTAAACCCACTTCTCTACTCGGTTCAGTACACCCTCCTCGCCTCCACGCTTGATATCACTTCTGAACTACTTTCACATATAATCGAACTTTTCCCTACTCACAACTTTGCGCGACACTATTTGCTATTCGCCAATTCCGCGATTCGACAACTATCGATTCTCCGTTCCTCGCGATTATTCACGCCCCTCTCACCTGCTTCGTCCACGTCGAAACGTTTACGATCTTCTCCCTGTGCTCACAGGTTCGTAGATTTGTCGATGTTTTTTCACAGCGTGATGGCACTTGTTAACGTCTGATAATACTCAGTTATCAGAATTGGCGCGCGTAGTGTTTCTCCACGTGCGCAATAGGGTTATGTTCTTACTTGATGTAGTGTCATTCAGTCTGTTCTGCACCTCTTCCTCTAAACCTGGCATCGAATATCGCAATTAGTGGCAGAAACAACGTCCGAAGGTATGCACAAATAGAATCGAATTCTAAATTTGTAGACACTCAAAAATCGTCCAATATGACGCTTAGAAATGGAGGGTTATTGGCGAAAAACTCGTTTGGTACTTGGAATAAATACGAACGTATGAAAAACAGAAATCGAAGTTTTTCTTGCACCAAATACTCTGGTTGTCAAATTCGAGAAAGAAGCCGGTAACGCCGCACTATTTGCTCTGGACACGGAAGCACGCTACCGCCTCTATCGGCAGTTTGATGCTATTTTCGTTGGATGATGAAAGGCTGGTTATATAGAAAATCTTAAAACTTAATGCTAAAGTGATAAATACGTTCCTTATTTTATTCCATTTTATTAATATTATGACCTATTTCCTCACCACCTTACAAGTTTTTAAAAATAAGTAAAGAATGGTAGCATCTCCATTTTTTTGAACATAAGTCCAAAAATGAAGGCCCTCCGCCCATGTTACGGCTTCATGGATTTATTCAGCTTCCTAATATTCATAAGAAGCATGCTTATAATGGAAACCTTGTAGAAATTATTTTTACCCAAGTTATGACATTTTTAATCACGCGAAACCGACCCTTGTACATGATCGAATATGGATCGATTTTTGTCCAATGAGTCCAAAAATGATGGCCCTCCGACCATGTTGCGGCGTCGTGGATTTTAGTACAGCTTCTTAACATTCATCAGAAGCCTCCCTATAACGGAAAACTTGTAGAAATTATTTTTACTCAAGTTATGACACTGAATTTCTAGGGAAGCATGTACGAAATGGAATGTTTTTGTTTCGAACATAAGTTCAAAAATGAAGGCCCTCCGCCCGTGTTACGGCTTCGTGGATCTTTTTACAGCTTCCTAATATTCATAAGAAGCATCCCTATAAGGGAAAAGTTGTAGAAATTATTTCACGTAAGTTATGAAATTTTAAATCATGGGAATCCGACCCTTGTACATGATCGAACTTCGATCGATTTTATTCGAACACAAGTGCAAAAATGAAAGCTAATTGGTCATGTAAATATAAATTCACTACGATCTAATTTTAAAGAGGTTCAATGCCTTCTCAGCGATAGTGCTATTAAAGTTCTTTGATTCACTGAAACTTGGTTAAATCCATTGATCGACGACGACACTGTCAGTAAAGCTGGATATTCACTAATACGCAATGACCGAGGGTTAATAAATTCATTAAATTAGATTTAGATTAGATTTATTACTCTCATATATAAGGAAGTATTTTCCTACAGAGAATGAGTTCCGAAAACCGGATATATAAATACATTCTAATACAGCGGTTACATAATACATTACATGGGTTGCCGTAGTACATAATCAATCGAAACTGGGTAAATAGCTATTCAATAAATCGTACCGAAAAATAGGACACTGAAGTATCTGAATAAGCTGCCTTATAGTTAATTATCTAATATAAAATGTCTGCGCTGAAAGCACGCTTTCGCATAAAAGTACAATTGTTTCGCAGAGTGTACGTCGCTTTCACACGATATATTGATAAATTTTTCCTCAATAGTTAGCGACTCCGATCGGATCTCTTGAAAGGAAGTATCATGCACCAATTTGATAATTGGACATTCTAGGAGAATATGCTTTAGGTCATCCAGTGAATTCGAATTACACCATGAGCAGATAACCGCCGAATCGTAAGTAAGTCTACAGTTTGCAATTAATATCGAGCGAGAGTATATGGTGGCAAGGCGAATCAGGAGCTTGATTCTCAGACTGTCCAGGGACAAGCGCTTTAGGTACAACGAGAAAATAGAGTCGGTATAAAGACGAAAAGTAGGCATTTGGGGAGAATTTGAAGAAAAATAGTTGGCAAGATCTTTGTTTCTGCAAACTTCAGCGAATTTAGCTACGATGGAGGGTTTTAGGCGTTCCCAGAAGTGTGCATTTAAATTCTTCCAAAGGTCCGTTGTCCCAAGACTTTCAGAAATGGTCTTTAGATCCACAATCCAGTTTGCAGATTCACACTGAGAGGGAGTCTGAGTCAACTCATTAAGTCTTAAAAAAATAATTTTGGGCCACCTGGAATCAGGTATTTTTAATAATCTAATTACCCAGTTCATAGCTCTATTAAACATTTCTACTGCTATTGGAAATATTCCGAGCTCTAAACGGATCATGTATGAGGGCGTACTCTTTGGCAAATTGAAAAGTCTCTTGAAGAAGGCTGTTTGTATAGACACCAGTTTTTTCAGATATATATCGAAGAGCCCATATTGGCGCGGCATAGAGAATAATTGACACAATTTTAGCACTGCATCGCACGCGTCAGATTCGCTACGACCTTGGAAATTCTCGAATACCCAGTCTCATCTCGTCCAAGCAACTGTTTGCATGTCTTCGCCATCTTCGGTCCGCCATTTTGAATTTTGATAATGTGAGATTACATTGATAATTATCAGCCCCAGAATTCCCGAGTGAAAAATTTAATTGACTTTTCATGTACAGAAAAAAGTACGGTCCAAAGCATAAAAAAAGCATTTCTTCAATTTTTCTTTTTTCTTACAAAAATTAGCGTGCGCAAAATTCTGAATAAAAAATATGTGCTATAAAAGTGTATAAAGAATATGTGAACAAATGGCGAGAGTGTCAGCTGTCAACGCTTCCAAGAAAACGATTTTTTGTCTAAAAAATACGCATATTTTCAGGTTAATTGTTTATAATAAACATATAAATAAATAAATTATTCAAATTTGTCACCAAATTCTAATTACTCATACTTTCAAGCGTCCAAAAAGTATAGATATGCTTGCAGAAACTTCAAAAATATATCGGAATTACCAAAAAACTAAGACAAATAGGTGGTACATATACAGGGTGGCCGATTTATCTGAAGACATCGAAATATCTCGAGAACTATGCACAGAATCAAAAAAGTTGTCGGATGAAAGTTGTTCGACACGAAGGGGGGCATCCAGTGATAATTAAATTTACCCCCTCCCCTAACCCCTGGAGATGGAGTGGGGGCAAAAACAATAAAACTTAAATAGGAACCCCCATTTTTTATTGCAGATTTGGATTTTCCGGAAAAAAGTACACCAATTTGACCTAGGAGCTATTGCATTTTGGTTCACAGGTGGCGCTGTAATCGATAAAAATCAAAATTTATCTACCTAAGTTTTCTACCTTCAATAAAATTACATTTTAGGTTTTAAATTTATTATTTAACAAACAAAAAGAGGACATCACGCAATCCATTAAAAAACGCGTCATGTCCCTTCGCTCAGCTCATTCATTCTCTCTCTGTATGTTTTTTCCGAAATGAGAATAAATAAGCTGAGCATTGACGGTCAAACCAGCTTCTAATAAACAAAACGAAACTCTTACTTCATTTGGGGATTTCGTCGCCATCTACCGGATCCCGAGAGAACTCACGTGGTTTCATACGTGTACATCGCTTGCATTTCGGCCATCACCGGCGCCGGTTCTGTTACATAACGCTAGAGGGCGACATAACTCGAAAATAAAATAGCATATCATTTTATACATAAGTTGAGTCACACGTAACCAGTTCACCTACATTTTTCTCTACTTTCCTGAAGGAAAGTAAATGGATATCGCGACTTTCTAATCCCCATATTAAAATTTAGTATTCACGGTCTCTCAGTGTAAGACTGTTTTTGAAGTCCATTGTATTGGTAGTAATTCGGTCGGAGGTCACTTTGCTTTTAGAATAACAACTTTCCGTTTACGTGACTATTTTTTGTCTACCCTTCATTGCTGAAATCGAATTGCAAGATAAAAATGAATCCTGCTACAATTCCCGAAAAAATCGAAATAATTCTTATTTATGGTGAATGTAAGAGGAATATTGACGATGCTGTTGCGTTGTATGCTGAGCGTTTTCCAGATAATGCTCGCTCGCGTTCTTTTTTTTACAAAGTTGTGAATGCCTTTCACTCTGATGGCAGCGTACAAATGAAAAAAAGGAAGCGAAGATTAACAGTTACAGGAGAAGCTAACGAAGTAGCTGTACTAGCAGCTATTCACCAAAATCCACATGTAAGCACACGACAATTACATCGCGATTCCGGCATTTCCAGAGACAGTATTCAAAGCATATTGCATCGTCATAAGTTTCACCCATATCACATTTCACTGCACCAGGAACTAGATGGCGATGATTTTCATAACCGCGTGGTGTTTTGTGAATGGGCATTTCAAAAAATGCAAACGAACCACAATTTCTTTGCTAATGTATTATTTTCAGATGAATCTACATTCACGAACCATGGTGGCGTCAATAGGCATAATATGCATTATTGGAGCGTAGAAAATCCCCATTGGTTACGACAAGTTAATCATCAACGTCCTTGGTCGGTGAACGTTTGGTGTGGAATCATAGGAAATAAACTCATTGGTCCTTATTTCATTGAAGGTAATTTGAATGGAACAAAATATCGAGATTTCCTAGAACAAGAAGTACCATTACTACTTGAGGATGTTGCTATGGACGTCCGACGGACAATGTGGTTTCAGCATGATGGTTGCCCAGCACATTTTTCAAGAGTAGCAAGGGAAATACTAGACCGTGATTACAATGGTAGGTGGATTGGTAGAGGTGGCCCCATTAATTGGCCTGCGAGGTCACCTGATCTAACATCTCCGGATTTCTTCCTATGGGGTTACCTAAAAGGTAAGGTTTATGAACAAGTACCAACGACTCGTGAAAACATGGTGGAACGCATAAGAACTGCTTGCGCAGAAATTTCTGCAGATATGATTCTATCATGTATAAAGTCATTTGAAGAAAGAATAAATAAATGCATTGAAGTGGAAGGTCAACATTTCGAACACTTACTCAAGTAAGTGAACAGTGAGACAGTGAGAGGCAAGGGGACTCACGTAAAACAAGCACCCCAAAGGGAACAGAAAAATACTACGTCCACGTCGTTGTTCCTGGGTAACGCTAAATGTATTTTTTCCCGGCTTTGTTAGAATGACCGTATTCCATATCCGCTACGCGGGCGAAAATTGTCAATATTGGAGAATCCAAATATGCAATAAAAACTGGGGGTTCCTATTTAAGTTTTATTGTTTTTGCCCCCACTCCACCTCCAGGGGATGGGGGAGGGGGTAAATTTAATTATCACTGGATGCCCCCCTTCGTGTCGAACAACTTTCATCCGACAACTTTTTTGATTCTGTGCATAGTTCTCGAGATATTTCGATGTCTTCATATAAATCGGCCACCCTGTATGTACCACCGCCCCTCAAAGGGTTAAGCGCTGATTTACGTGAATTTGACCTTATGGGGGTGATATGGGGACATTTCATGGCTTTAAATTTTTTAAAATACGATCATAATTTGTCTTTTGCATCGAAATCACCAATAAACAAAAGAGCATGTAACAGAAAAGCTAGGTTACTCACATTCGAGACTTTAGTTATTAGAAAAAGCATTCGGTTATTCCCCAGGTGCAGATGGCGGTCTAGTCCGACTTACTAGCAATGAATTTATTAAATTGCCAGCCGCAGGACTGGGAGGCGGGCGAGAGCTGGCAACGCCGGATAACCTACGGTAAGTGTTTGCCGAAAACCGGAACGTTAGACTTCTACGTACGCTCTCCCTGCGAGGATCGCGCTTTTTTCGTATCCGTTGACGTAATAATATTATTGATAGTCTGTCGATTTATTTTGTACGCGATTCGCGTTGCTAATTGTGGACCGTCGTCCCTTTTCGATTAGTGCGACATCCTTCATTAGAATTATAAACACTAGGGAACAAGCACCAAAAGGCGAGTGTGCGGGACGAGTGACGTCCATTTTTGGGAATTGCCGTGCCGAAAGAAAGGGAGACGCACCTACAGCGGCGTATCACTGTTGTAGGTACCGGCTGAGTACCGGCTTCTCTGGCCTATCAGGCATATCCTATATATTTTGAATATTCTATGTCAATAAAGTATTTTTTTATTCACACTTGTTTATTGTTTGATCCGATCAACTCACCATCGAGGTTCTGTCTTGAGGACCTGGTCTTGTGCGTCATACCCTCTGGGCTATATGTATTGGTCGTGTCGGTGTGTCCGGGAATCGTCGGATTCGCCTTGAGTTTGCACGTCGTGCATTGAAATTAGGAATCCGCGACTTTGTAACTGTCAGTACAGGACTGGCCACTATTTTTTTTCATTTGGGCGCATTAATTGACGTTAAATTGGTTACATTTACAAAATGGTATAAACGCCCGAACAAGATTGACCCGGTTGGTCAATATGGGAAATTAAATAAGTTAAAAATAAGAATTACTATCATGAAATAATATGATTGGCATACATGTTGAGTTAGATACATTGTCTGTGTAATAAGTGAAAGACAGTTACTGATTCCTAGACGAGTGTATTTATAAAAGTAATAATTAAGATAAGACGACCGAAAATAGATAACTAGTGATATAGAGTCGAAAAATAATACATATATTAAGTAATGTCGACTGCGTTAGTTTAAATATTTTTTAATCGACTAATAGTATAACAAGTCGACTATGTTAGGGAAAATATTAAATAGTATCGACGTATATATGTCGACTAGAAACTAAAGCTTAACGATCAATAAAAATTCAAATAGTTTGTAAAATTAATAGTTAAAAGAATAAATTAATGAGAAAAAGATTTTAAAAGTAAACATTGTGAATAATTATAATAATGAAAATTATTTGGCCATTTCAGTTAATGTATAAATTTTGAAAGTTCAGCTTAGTAATAGAAATAAACAATAACAATTAATAACCTTTTGAATTTAATAATAGACATTTAAACAATAAGAAGAAATAATTTGAGGTTGAAATATCTTACATCATTCTTATTTAAATAACGTTAAGTTTGAATTTTGAAAAATAATGATCTACAAATAGTGAATACAGTTGACGACTAAAGTTAGATATACGATAATAGTCTCTATATACGTATATAGTAATACTCGACTAAATAGAAAAAGGATAGACTCTAAAGTCGAATAAACAGTTCGCGTCTAATTAATGTATACGAAGACATTATGTGCTAATTATTATTCATAAAAAAAATAGAATACGACTTTATAATTGAATTGTCGTCTTTATATAATATTAAAAAATGGCTTTTAAAATTTTTTTTACTCAATACAGGATAACATGCGAAATAACGTTAATTGTTTTGTGATGCTTTGTGTTATTTTATAAGAATGATAAATGTTATGTATTAATAAAATTTTATAGATTATGGTCTTAAAAGGAACTAACTATTTATTGGTTGTTCAGTGATTAGGTCAAGGGACTAATACAGTGAAACGGCACTAGATTGGTACTCGGGCATTGTAGACGACCATATTTATTATATTTTAATGTTATTAAAACTCGATTTAGTATTAAGTAGTTTTATTTCAGGTAATATAAACTAATATAAAGAGAAGGATTTATGGACAAAAAGGACAAAGGACAGGTTATTTTCCTCCGCGTTAATGACAATTTTCCTATTCGCGGGTCGGCTCTCGGGTGGAGAGGTACAGAACAGAGACAGACAGTACATGACAGAACTATAGGCAGATACACACACAACACCCACCCAGAGCCAGTCCCCCCTACCCCAATATCGGTACCATCAGCAGATTCGGCGGTCTGTGCCTTAGCGAGTACGACGAGGGGCTTCTCCCATCTTTATCCGAGATAAGACCCACGACGTACCGACCGCGGATAAGACGCTGACGGTACCGATAACTGCCGACGGGGATCGGTAGCGGTCCCAAATTCGTACCTTCGCCCAGCAAAGTTCTCCGGTTATTCCACACTGGACATAAGCAGAGAAAATTGCACGGACGGGGATTCGAACTCGGGCCCTTCGCGACGTTCAGTTCGGGCGGGCTAAGACTGACGCCTTAGCCCGCACGACCATCACGCCGACTGAGAAGGATTTATGTTACTGACCCGATTGGACTGAATAGCATTGTAGGTAATGAATTAAAGACGACTAGGGGAATAGGATCGATTTAAAATTTGGCGTCGAATTAAAATTCAAAAAATCAGTAGACAATTAGAAATAAAATTTATATAAAATGTTGTTTTTATTTATAGTTTTGAAAGTGTAACTGAAAGTGTCAAAACTTTGGGGTTAGATTTAGTTTACTACCTATATAAAATTAAAAGTTAGTTTAAAATCTCACAGAGAATGTGTTCGTCGGTTTCGACCGCCTCTCCACAGTACCTACAGGCCGACGAGTCTGCCAGTCCTATTTTTTGGAAATGTCCCCGGAGATTCCCATGCCCAGTGATCATTGCCACCAAATCTTTGGCCGTCGATCTTTTGGCATTCAGGAAACCGGTTTCCATCTGCAGTCCGGAATGTTTCTCGAGCGAGTTTTTGGCACACGCCCGGTAAGGGTACGGGGCCAATAAAATTCTATTTTGCTGCCAGTTTGGCTAGCTTATTTGCAATCACGTTGCCCTTGAATGCACTATGTATTGGGATTCAGCGCAGCGTGTCGGGAATTTTCGCAGCTAGTCTATTCAGGGACTGGTAGCAGTCCCAGACTAGTCCTGACCTTGTACTAAAGTTGTTGAGGGCCTGTGAGGCTCCCATACTATCAGAAGAAAGGTGGTATTGGCACCATTATCCTCATTTAGCGCTCTATAGGAACACTGAATGATAGCCATTAGTTTTCCTTGCAAAACGGTGGTGCAGGCTCCCAAAGGGTGCGTGGATCCTTTTCCACCGCTTCTTCTATATACCCCTGCTCCCCTCCCCCGCGCCCCAGCTGACCTATCTGTGAACCAGTTGTTATTTAAAAGGAAAGACAACCCAAATCAGTTTTGTGCAGATTAAACATCCTTCAATTTCAAGGGTGGGATGTCACGTCAGCGGTATAATTACTTTCATCCGACTAATCGAATTTGATATATTAAGCACGATTATCTAATAACTTTAGCAAAAAACTAAATAAATAGTGGCAATACCACACGCGTAAGCGTACCACATATTAGGTTTGATTCCTTCTTCAAAAATAAAATAGTGTAGAAAATGTTGCATAAGGAATTACGTTTCATTTACTATTTAATAACGAATTAGTACTCGGATCATACAATAATAATAAAGAAATTCTTCGTATAGTTCTTTATAATATTACATTGTCATGGAAATAACCTTAATACTGAAGTAAGTACTTCTAAGTAATAAAATTCGATAAAAGAAACTGTGCCGCGGATTTCCTATCTATATAGTTATTAAAATTAATAGCAAGTTATGGATTGTAAAAATGTGTTTATCTATATTCAAATAGATTTGTATTTCAACATATCAATAAATACTAATGATTTTGTTGTGAATTAATAAATAACTCGACCGTAGTTGTAAAGATAATAGCAGATTAAAAGAAACAACTTTAATAGGTAAATAATTTTCTCATTCAATTGAAGGAGTTTGCATAATTGTCAAAACGTATTTCGCCCTCTCACTTTCTCTAGGTCCTTGACAGCTGTAGTCATAATGGACCTATTCCAGCAGGCCAGAGAAACGTAGGTTAATCTTAGCTTCAGTATAGCCTCGTATATCCATAGCATAGTAGCTGGCTTGATGTCCCAGCTGCTGCCTATGACCCGTCTCATTAGCCATTGAGAAGCTTTGACTCCGGCGCATCTGTCTTTCAGATGTTTCCCCCAAGAGTCACCCCAAGGTATTTCGCCGTTTCCGCGTACTCCAATCTGTGTCCAGACAGACTGAGCGTACAGACACGGTCCCATTTGTAGTTTCTGGTGAACACCAGCACCGAAGTGCAAGTAAGTGCACGCTGCATTAAACTTGTCAGCGGACTCAAGAACGGCCCACTGGCAATTACCAGGGAGTAATCCGCATATCCCGAGACGTATTCCATAGTAGTGGTGAAAAAACCTATCCCTGTGGACAGCTGGAGTCAACATAGCCCCGTATTTTCGTATCACTCTTCTCCGCTCGCAGACTACAATTCGCCAGCATGTGGTCCACCCAGTCCGCGATTGGTTCCGACTGAGGGCTCTCCTTATCACTCCACGTGCGGTGTGATTGAAGGCCCCCTCAATGTCCAGCAGAGCGGCCACTACGAAGCCCTTATTCTCCAACTGGGTCTCTATCAGTGAGACAGCCTGAAGCAGCGCGGTCTCAGTGGAGAGACCCGTTCTGTAGGCATGTTGGCTTCCGGGCAGTGGGCATCGGGCTAAGACCGTCTCCCTCATGTACCTATCCACGAGTCTTTCTACTAACTTTAGTATGAATGACGTTAGACTGATTGATCTAAAGTCCTTGGGCGATTCATGGCCGCATCCCCTTAATTTGGGTAGGAAAACCACTTTGACACCCTGCCATGAGCTAGGCACATGGCCCAGGATGAGACTAGCTGTAGTTAGTTTCATAAGTGGTCCTATAATCGTATCACCAGGTCTTTGGAGAAGAACTGGATAAATACCATCTGGCCCCGGTGGCTGATACCGACTAAATGAGTGTACCGCCCACCTTACCCTCACGGGGTGACGATTTCCCAAGCGATTCGGCGTCCAAGTTCTCTGCGGGCCTTGGACATCCCATCTCCCGTGCCGGGGACGGATCGGTTCAGGTCTTCGTCTCCCCCATTCCCACTCTCATACCCATAAAAGACCGGGAAGTGGGCTCGGATCAGGCATTCCAGTGTCTCCCGTCTGTCGTCCTGCTGGCGCCATCTGGCAATTTTAGTACTTCCATGATTGCAGCCGAGTCCTTCGCCAGAAGCTTTCCAAGCCTGGCTGCCGGAGGTCCCTTCTCGACCTCCGAGCAGAAGGATTCCCAGCTATCTTTCTTGGCTTTCGTGACTGCATCTCTGAAGTCATCTCTGGCTACAGTATAGTTGTTCCAGGCTTGGGGATAATTCCTCTTCCTGGCTAACCTGAAAAGCTTTTTAGTGTTAACCTTTTTCGCCTCCAGGGTGCGATTCCACCAGGTCAGCCTCCTGTCCCTGACAGGGGTTTTCTGGCAGTTTCGCTCGAAGGCGTATTTGATGCCTTCACTGAACGCCTTGGCGGCTTCCTCTAGTGCCAGAGGATTCTTGATGTGAGCTCTTGGCACATCATCGAGAGGTACACATAGGTCTCGTTTGAAACCATCCTAGTCTGTACGTCTGGGGTTCCTAACAGATTTCATATTGGCGCCTACATCAGCTGCCAAATGAAATGCAACCGTCATGTGATGCGACAATGACGGATCATCTTTAACCCTCTAATCCTTGATCTTATGAAGGAGGCTACTGCTACAGAGTACGAGGGCCAAGACTTCAGCTCTGATGGCGTTGCGAAAGGTTGGAGTACTGCCGGTGTTACAGATATCCAGGTCACTGGTGACCAGATATTCCAGCAGCGCCTGTCCTCTTTCACTAATATTGGTACTGCCCCATATTTGATGGCATGACTTAGCGTCCCAGCCTTCCAGTAGAGGGAGTCCCCTTCTGCAAGCAATGTTCCACCAGTTTCTTACGTCCCTTGAGGGATTAAATGGCCCGTCATATGGGAAGTAGGTTGAGGCCACTGCTATTTTCCCCAACTCATTTGCGTTGATCGTTATCACCATTAGGTCTCCGTTACTCAGATCAATCAATGGAACTGCGTTGATTCTCTTGATGGGAATACAGGCTCTGGGTTTTTCTAAAACAATGGAAAGCCCCCCGCCGCCCCCTAATAGCATTTTTGACAATCCAAGGTTCTTGGATTAGTGCTCTGCCTGTGCGCGCCACAGCCATGCTCCTCTGCAAACAAGCAGAAGCGACCTTGCTGGGGTGCAAGTTAATCAGGGTAAATTGAAGTTGCAAGGACGCCATTGTGAAGCGTCGCGCCTCTTCTTTTACCATGATCAGCCCTTACTGGCCGGTGCCACCGGTGACCTTGAATGCCACCCGGGTACAGCGGTAATAAGGCCGATTATCAAAGCCGCGAGTGCCCTTGCTTGGGCTTCCGGAATCTGAACAACCAGCAGCATTCTTGTTCCACTTTGTTGTCCAGATGCTGGAGCCGTGGGCGAAGACGCCGGCTATCGGATAACCCTCCAGCACGACGTTTTCAAATCGAGGGGTTGTACCCACCCATACGCCTGGAGGGACCTGTGAAGTTGCCTCCACCCCTGTGACGCCTAGAATCGGACAAGTAAACCGTAACATAGTTCCCAGGATCACCTTCGGACCTCTGAGATCGGACACCCGCAGGGGTCACAGTCCTCGGGGAATTCGATAATGGAATGGTGTCCCACAAAAGTGAACTCTACTGGTAACAATGTTCGATGAAAAAATCTAGCAGACATGGCGACTCCCACGCCAATTCTCAACCTGGGAGAATCCTTACTTGGGGGTTTTCGCGGTCAGGGAACACGAATCTGAAATCAGATTTTCAATATTTAAAATGGCGGATCCAATATGGGGACGCATTTTTCAGAAGTCATCGAATTGGTTTGAGAATCTGTACTCGGGGGTTTTCGAAGTCAGAGAACACCAATCTGAAGACAGCTTTTCAATATGCAAAATGGCGGACCCAAGATGGCGGACGGATTTGTGTGAAATTATCGAATTAGCTTGAAAACTCTTACTCGGGGTGTTTTCAGGGTTAGGAAACACGAATATGGATTTACATTTCCTATATTAAAAATGGCAAAACCAATATAATGGTTGGATTTTTCATGAATAATCGGATAACTAAAAGCTGTAATGCAAATGTTAATGCAAACCTAACAAAAATCTGTGGAAAATTTGTTACTCTTTGTTGCAAATTTATTATACTCTTGTCGATTTTGTTGATGAATTATTATAAAAAAAAACAGCCAGAGTTTGCCAGTTTTCAGGAAAACTCTGGGATCTGCGGTCAATCTCGGTCAGAATTAAAACGCACGTGCAGAGAAATTCGTTGCTTATTTGTTTTTGTGGAAAATAATAGAAACAAATGGCCCTGTAGTTTTCACTGTCCGTCCAGCGATTAGTGAACAGTAGACAAAACTTGAGAGACAATTAAAGATCAATGAAGTGAAGTGAGCGCGATACATTTGTTATTGTACGACTTTCAACGAATATTTCCTATGCACTAAAATCACGATTTTTTTAATCCATTTTTTTTCAAACGTTATTTTTACGCTGAAGGTCCTCTTCTTTTTACATAAAACCTTTCAAAATAGTGCAATTGTAACTTGAACTAAAGACTTATTGACCTATAAAAGTGAATTTAAATACATCAAATCCAAAATGGCGTCCGAAAAGGCTCTGGGTAAACTTTCATGAATTTTTAGCTAAAGTTCAGTAACTTGTACGAAAAAATGTTATTGAACAAAAGGCGTTTACAATCACTCAAAGAATACGTGTAAATTTTTTGACTGGTTTTAAGAATAAGTTATCAATTTACTTATTTTCACTCGATAACCCTTCATCAAATACGTAGCACAACCATTTAATGTTTAATTATAAGTAAATCCGTTTTTGTAATATTTTATTTCCTTTTTTTTGCTTGTTATATGCTTAGTCTTGATGCGTACTTCGATAAATGTAAAATGTATTGTATTCGGATATCTTTGTAACTATTTTGTACTTATATTTGTATTGTTTTTCTTTTTGGCCACAAGGGAAATTTATCCCATCGCATAATAAATTTAACTGACTAAATTTGTTTGACATTTTTTTAGCTTGAAATCCAAAAAGTCTCTAAAAATTGTGAAGAAATTTACACTTATTTCTTGCGTCATTCAGAACTTTTTTTCATCTATAAAAGTTTTCCTAAAGTCAATTCTTAACGGTCAAATTTGTAAAAGATGTCTAAAATGCGGAAAAACAGATAATTTAGCCATTTTTTTATATAAAATTACTAATTAGTTTAATCCGAGCATTTAGATACATAATTTTGATTATTTTTCTTACCGCGATTTTGGCCAATCGGCGTGCAGTATTCGCGACTTGCAACAACTTCCCATTGAGTGTTTTTCTGGAAATACCCCTGCTGGCAGGGAGATTTTCAGCGGGATATTTCCTTGTAGTCAGTCAAGTTTTTCCCTCAATTTGACGGAAAGTTTAAAATAGGCTAAGTGGCAATGAAACGATTCGGACAAGTTTCGCTATCAGAAATCGAAAATAATGTGGCCACTAATACTATTAAGATAAAAGAGAATATATGGAGGCAATTTTCGGCATTTTGCAAAACAAAATCCCGAACCTGCCAACCGGTACACTGGCCAAAATCCCGGGATCTGCCCTAATGCAACATGTTCCGAACACCGCACACCGATTGCACCAAAACCGCGATAAAAAAAAATAATCCTCCGAAAACCCCTCGACCTTGGAGATTAATCGTATATTTCCCTCAAGTTTCCCTGCATATCAACGGAAATATCCGATAATTTCGAAGGTCTTGAGGTATTACAACTGATCATTTATGTTTCATGTTATAAATAGTGGTAGAACTCGCTTCAAGTCATCGACCAATATTCGACTTACCATACATACGGGACCAAAATACGGAATATTAATTGTAAACGTTAAAAACATGCTGCTTATACCACAAACGGTGATTATGCATAAAAAGAAAGTACTTAAATTTGCAAATTAATTTTTGTTTACTTTGAAATATGTAAATTTTGTAAAATAGAATTATCGATGGGACCGGTTAAAAACTTTATAAAATATCTGTTAATATTACACTGAGAACAAAATTTGCTTATTAAGTACGTCAGGAAGAAATAGCTATTTGAAGGAATTAAATATACATTTCACCAAGAAAGTGTTTCCTTCATTTAAATAAATGGATCTGAAATTAGTATGTCTTCAATATAGATGCATATTTTTACTTGTATTATTATTTATTGCCAATAAACTCACTCTTAAAAAGTTCGTCTGACCTTCATCAAATGTGTTCCTTCTGTACTTCAATGATCTGCATCAAAATCTGCATCTCAAGTCCGATTAGCCCAAATACCCCCCCCCCCCCACATCTCGAGTAAGTCGAAACAAATATTAAAAAATTAAGAAAAGCTCATAAACTCTATCCGCTATAATTCCAGTTTTCGCCTAGTAAAAGTTCAATAAAATACCAATTTCCACCAAACTGCAGAAAAAAGGTAACAAACTCCATATTCGACTCTGTTTCTGCAGAAAAGTTTGCAAAATCGCTCCTTTTTATAAATACATATAAAATAATTTTATTTGTCATTTATTAAGATTTCGTCAAATATTATTTATCTTCACGAAAATAGCTGACAAATCACAGAAAAGAAGCTTAATAACACAAAAAAATATACAGAAGATATATTACAAGTTGTTTTGCATACATAAACGCGCACAAACAAGCGTGTACCTCCGCACACACACACACACACACACACACACACACACACACACCAGCGAGCGCGCACGTACGCACACAAGCATTGTAAGACTGTCCTAAAAGAAATCCTAAAACTACCAATAAAAATGACAAGAACGGCAGTAACATAAACTATCGACCGGTTAATATTAAGTATAAATTTCTCGGCCGTATTTGTAAATATAAATAAAAATAATTAGCGTTTTATCGGCCAGAATATAATTAATAAATTAAAATCAAATATTTAACAATTTAACATTTATAACATTTGAACGTTTTCGGCTCATAAATCCGTAGCCATCATCAGAAAGCAAGATAAATAATTTAAAATTGACGAAGAAATAATTTAAAGTAAACAAATCACATTTAAAATAACATTAGTACACAGCAAAGAATAGACAAAAAACCTTTACAGGGGTTTAATATCCAGGATGACATTTTTCCCTTTCTATACATTTTACCGCAGTAAGATTATATAACATTATGGTATTGCATGTAAAGGTAAGTTTATATAGGACGAAACCTCAGAATATGAGTTCCTTATAAATCCATTCTGTGTCATTTATTTTATAGGAAACATTCTTTGAGCAAGAGACGCCTGTGGATGGTAGTGCGAATTGAAGAATAATGAGATGTAAGTTATTAATCCTCATGATTAAATTAAAACATTATGAATTTCAGGTAGGTTAAATCGTTCGAATCTAATATTCACTGCATTTTTAACATTTTTTTTTAATAAAATAATTTTCAATTTCTTTTCTCTTTTTGTTGTTATGCTCCATGGCCAAAATTTTGACGTTGGTATAGTCAAAATTATGACCCGTTTCTAGTCTATGTATGGTTAAGCCAGTATATTTAGTTTGTCTACCTTCGATGTTTTTTTTCTGTTCCTGTATTCTTGTTTCTAATCTCCTTTCCGTTTGCCCTATGTAAAGTTTGTCACAGTGAAGACAAGCTATAAGGTAGACTACGTGGCTGTTTTTTAGTAGAGAGAGTCTGTCCTTGTATGGTCTGATGTTACCTATATTTTGTCCGATGGGTTTTGAAACGAGCCTAATATTTTCACTTTTTAGTCTTCTCTGGATGTTTTCTGTAACTTCCTTTAGATACGGTATTGAAGATGTTTTACGAAAGGTAAGAGACGGTTTTTGTGTACTTAAGGTGTTATAAAAATGATGTATTTTCTTGGCTATACACTCATTTATTAGTTGTATGGGTATGCATTTTCCACTAAGGTATTTCTCACGATGTTTAAATTTTTTTGTCTGAATCTAACTTCATACAAATTTACCGCTCTGTCAATTAAACCATAAATAACGTTAATTTTATATTTTAAAAGGTGGTTAGGCGAAAAGTTTAAGTATCTTCCTGACTAGGACTCTTTTCTAGTCCAGTCAGTGTCGATAAAACCGTTTTCTTTTCTAATGATCATCATATCTAAAAATCGAATTTGGTTGTTCTGTTCTAATTCTTGTGTGAAAGAGATTCTATTGTCTAGGCCCTTAAGTTTTTTGAGGCTGTTAAAGGTGTTAAAAACATTATTTTCTTTGCCACTAGGGTATGCCAAGAGAATATCGTCTACTTAACGAATGAAGAAGGGAAGTTTAAAATCGAGTTTATTGATCAGAATTTGTTCTATGAATTCCAGGACCATATTAGCTACAACTGGGGACAATGGAGATCCCATAGGAACACCATACACTTGTTTATAAAATCGTCCGTGGAAGGAGAACATAGTGTTATCCAGAACAAGTTTTAGGCTAGTTTTGAATTCGATTTTCGGAAGAGAGGTATGATGGGATATTTCATTCCACCTTTTTTCAATAATGAACATGACGACATCAGTTGAAACGTTGGTGAATAATGAGACCACATCTAACGACATTAATTTATGGTCTTTAGGAATGAAGAAAGATTTTAATTTCGATCTGCATTGCCAGCTGTCTGTGACATGAGATGGCCTTACCCCAAAGGTAGCAAGGTTGTATGTTGGTGAGTTTATAGTGGATACTATAAGTCTTAAGGGTGCTCCCTCTTTGTGGATTTTCGGTAACCCGTAGGCTCTAGGAATCACACTATTGTAGGATTTTAACCTTTTACCTGTCATTGCATTGATGTATTCGTGCTTCTCCCATTTAATAATTAAAGAGTTCACTTTTTTTGAGATAGTACCGTGTACTCAAATTTTGATATTGTGTATGTTTTGACGTCATTTAAGAGATCATTCATTTTTTTTATATATACATTTTTGGCTAAGACCACAGTCGTGTTACCTTTGTCAGCATGGGTAATAACGATGTTATCTTCTTTTTTTTAAATAGGAGTTAAGCTTGTGTACTATTCCGTTTGGGATTGTATTGTCTATCATTGGTCTTCGGTTTATGGTATGAATACACTCCTGTCTAATTCTGTTTTTCTTATCTGTTCGCGCCATACTGATTTAGCCGTTGACGGGGCCGTGAGGGGAATTGTTGCGGTAGCCGTGCGAGCGTCGTGTTTTTTTTTGTCACCATGCAGGCGCCTTTCCGTCCGACTCGGTCGCGTTTCATTGTTGCGGTCGTCCGGCGATGGGATTGGGTCCGGCGTACCGTCGCGGTTCGTCGCGGCGGCGTTGCGCCGGTCGGATCGAACGGCGATGCCGCGATGGCCCAGCGAGTGGAGGGGCGGCGGATAAGGCCCCGCGGCCTGCCGACGCCGCGGGGCAGGCGAGTCAGTTCTTGTTTAGCAGCGATCCGAGGAACATTGACGAGCGATTTGAAAGCGTAAAAGTTGTGTTCGGTAGTCACCGTAGTTTTTACGGGTTTGTCGATAGCGGTGAGCGACCACGAGCGAGCGTTGCATCGAACGGCGTGTTTTGTTTTCTGTGTTAGCGTGAAGTGCAAGTACGGGGGAGCGATACCCCGTTAGGTGCGTTTTGTGCGGGCGTGTGCTCTCGTGACAGAGCGTGTTAGGACCAGAGGAACAGGATCTACGGACGCTGCGTCGACGTGACCTGTTCCTGGGCGAGCGCAGCACGCGGCAACGTTATTGTGTGTTGCCCGGGCCAGAAAGTCAGGTTCTCGAGACGTCGAGGCGCTTTGCTGGCGAGGTCATTGTGGACCATCTCTGCGCTCCCGGACCCGGCTTCCACCTTTTGGACCTTGGGCGAGAAGCTGTGGTAGACCGTTTTGTGCAACGGTTTTTCTCTAGCGTAACTGCGGATAGGTAAGAGAGCTCTCGAACTTTTATTTGAATGATCATTCAAAAGGGGATTGCGTTTCGTTTGTCCGCGTAGATTACATTGCATTATTAATTCACTTTTAGTATTTAGTATTTAAATTTCTGTTGTAATAACTATTATTAATTCATTTTTGGTTTGCTTGATTATCAATAAACGTGGTAGCTTGTTCGGGCTTTTCCCCTGCTCCGTGGGGTTTTTATGCCTCGACAAGTTATTTTTTTATTATCCGCGAAATATTCTGTGTTTTATTTGTTAGCCTGCCACTCACCCCTCCTTTCAATTCAATTTACCAGATTTTTTTGAAGTTAGGACAAAATCTCTGTTGATTATCCATAATGATATTTCCATCGTCATCAATGACCTTTTCAACTGTAGTTAGAACATCTTCAATACTATCGATAAAATTCTGTGTGGGAAAATTAATATTAGTGGGAAACGCGTGTTAAGGTAGTTGTACCCCAACTGCATAGGTCAAAGTAGTGAGTAACGTAAAAATTGAATAAAATATAGAATTGTTTATGCTAATAATATTATTAAGTGAAATTACCACCATCATATTACTAATTGCATAAAAATTTTCAATTATAATAACACGAGTTAAAAATAAATTGATTCTCGCTTCACGTAGTCTACGTTCCAACGTTATAGACGTGGCAACGCCGTGTCGGCTTCTCCGTGTTTAAATTTTGTTTTAATTCGCTTCCGAAATCAATGGTTTGCAAAATATCGGAGGCGAACTATATTTACGCAATGAAAAGTTAGATACGCTTATTATTCGGGATGCATTACAAGCATTTTATGCATCTTTAACGTACATAATGCATCTTTCGATACCTCTTTTTTTTAAGGGAATGTGTAAAATATTCCTTAATAGACTATTTTAAATCTATTATTTATGGATTTTGTGATAGTCTGCAATTATTTAGACAAAAGTTTCCCGAGCGCAAAGGAAAAGACATGTGCACCCTGTCAAAATTGGCAGAAGATTTATTAGAACGCTAACCTACTAACGGTTACCATGACGCTGTTTTTGATGCCTTTATTTTGCAAAAATTAGTGACTAAAAATATTCTTAAAATAGCAATACTAAAAAACATTAAAAAAATTGTTAAAATAGTTTGTACGAATATATTTATTCAAATATGTTTTTATTACAATAAATTGATTACGATTTTTATTGACAATTATGTTTTTAATGTTCCACTTGACAAAATCATATTTCGATTATTTTGAATTGAGCGGCGCGAGACGCTGTCGTGCGCCGTTGCCAAATATATTTTTCGCTTACCAGCTGTTCGGCGAGTTACCCCGACAATAAAATAATTCTGATATTTGGATTGAAATTTCTCTACAACTGTACGGTGGGCATTTAAAAAAAATGGTGTTCTCTTCACAGAGCATTTATCAAGTTTTGTGTAAAATTTTGAGTGAATAGCAATACTACATCAGACACAAAAAAATAGAAACATATGATTTGTCGTTGTTGGCGCCATTAGCCCCGTGCGAATCAACGCGAATTGAGCAAACTTTGAACTCGATTATCTCAGAAACTGTACGATAAATCAACCTGAAATTTTACGTGCGTATTGTTTGATACATGAACTACTTTTGCTGAAAATTTCAACTCTTTCTCAATACTTTTGATTTAGGGTACAACTACCTTAAATCTTACAGATGTCGAAATCCCAAATGAAGTAATGAACATAATTGGCCAATACTTAAACTTTTCGTCTAACCACCCTTTACAATATAAAATTAACGTTATTTATGGTTTAATTGACAGAGCGGTAAATTTGTCTGAAGTTAGATTCAGACAAAAAATTTTAAACATCGTGAGAAATACCTTAGTGGAATATGGATACACGATACAACTAAGAAATGAGTGTATAGCCAAGAAAATACATCGTTTTTATTACACCTTAAGTACACAAAAACCGTCTCTTACCTTTCGTAAAACATCTTCAATACCGTATCTAAAGGGAGTTACAGAAAACATCCAGAGAAGACTAAAAAGTGAAAATATTAGGCTCGTTTCAAAACCCATCGGACAAAATATAGGTAACATCAGACCATACAAGGACAGACTCTCTCTACTAAAAAACAGCCTCGTAGTCTACCTTATACCTTGTCTTCACTGTGACAAACTTTACGTAGGGCAAACGGAAAGGAGATTAGAAACAAGAATACAGGAACATAAAAAGAACATCGAAGGTAGTCAAACTAAATATACTGGCTTAACCATACATAGACTAGAAACGGGTCATAATTTTGACTATACCAACGTCAAAATTTTGGCCACGGAGCATAACAACAACAAGAGAAAAGAAATTGAAAATTATTTTATTTAAAAAAATGTTAAAAATGCAGTGAATATTAGATTCGAACGATCTAACCTACCTGAAATTTATAATGTTTTAATTTAAAAATGAGGATTAATAACTTACATCTCATTATTCTTCAATTCGCACTACCATCCACAGGCGTCTCTTACTCAAAGAATGTTTCCTATAAAATAAATGACACAGAATGGATTTATAAGGAAATCATATTCTGACGTTTCGTCCTATATAAACTTACCTTTACATGCAATACCATAATGTTATATAATCTTACTGTGGTAAAATGTATAGAAAGGGAAAAATGTCATCCTGGATATTAAACCCATGTAAAGGAATTTTGTCTATTGTTTTTTGTCTATTCTTTGCTGTGTACTAATGTTATTTTAAATGTGATTTGTTTACTTTAAATTATTTCTTCGTCAATTTTAAATTATTTATCTTGCTTTCTGATGATTTTTTTTTACTACCGTATGATTTTAAAGTTATCTCCACATTTTTCGTATTAACTCGTTTGCCATCATTTCCAACGTCCAATTTTCTTTTTAGTACAGAATGAACAATCTTATCCTGAATATCATCAGGAACTGGTAGTAAACACATCACAACTTGTAGTAAGTTTTCATGAATAATTTTACTTCTAATGAATATTCTTCATGAAAAATATCTTCACAATTATGATTTTTCCCTTTCCCTATTTCTTGAAAACATTTTTTACAGAGCATTATTACATTATTTTCGCTGCATTTATTAGTATTTACAGTTTGGTGCTGTGATCCACTACTAGAAGTAGCATAAAGACCGTTTGATGAATATATTTGATTGCTTATATCACGTACATGACCTCTTCCTTTTTTTATTTTTATATGGCCTTCATATCTTCCTGTCTTGTAGATATAGAAATTGCATATTTCGAGTTTATTTCTAGTCTCCTGTAGTAGATGCATATCTTCATAATTTGGCATAGATGGTGATGATCTTTTAAAACAATTATTTTTTCGATCCGTTAAAGAATGACGACACGAATTATAAATACCGACTGGAAATTTTGTATCAGAGGCATCAAAATAGGAATTAAAAAATTCTTTAAATATCTTCTCGTGGGTTTCATTTATTTGAAATGATTGGATTGAGTTTTTTCCAATAACTATTTTTTTCCACACGGTGCACAGACTTTTTTCCTATTTTCTTCATGATCGCATTTATAGTTATTACATGCAGCCATTATCATGAAATCACCGATTACTGCTGGTATTTTAAAAAGCTTTCCCTTAAACACTAAAACCATACAATGCGGGTTTGCTCGCATCTGAACTTATATCGAAAAAAATTTCAATTTTCATGCGAGAAAAGCGGGCATCTGGTGGTTAATGCCATCAACCAAAAATGTCATAATTCGCCGATTGTTTCGATTTAAAGCCATGAAGGCACATACGATCTTTTCATTCTACAGAGTTATATTTTGAGATAACTCAAATGTACGTATAATATATAATAGGCTATTAACATTTATTCGTATGAAGAGCAAATATATATTGTTATTAATTGATATATATATATATATATATATAGATATATGTATGTGTGTGTGTGTGTGTGTACGTGCTTGCGTGCGTGCGCGCGCGCGCGCGTATGTGTGTGTGTGTGTGTGTGTGTGTGTATATATGTACAGTGGCATTTTCGGGAAAACTGCCTCATAGAACCGTGCCTGGGGGGGGGGGCGACGCCTTCCAACCCCTCCCCCCCCCCCTAAAAATTATCCTAACCTAACTAGACCTAGGTTAGGTCTTACCTAATTTTGTTTTTGTTTTGACCGGAAGGGTGTTGGAGTGCTGTCCCCGAAACTGCCACCATTCAAAATGTTACTATAAGGACAGTACTCAAAACTGCCAAAGTTCCCTGAAACTGCCATTATTTCACAAAATTTGTCCCCAAAGCAACCTCTGTACATATATACACATATATACAAATATAAATTCATTTGTAAATACCATTTTAGGGTACAGGTGCAATTTTAGCACAAAGGCATTCTTCAGTATTCCATGCTGGCGTAATTGGTTTGGGCCCCAGAAAAATTTCTTCTTATACTAACTTCACGACTGAGGTTGTCACTCTAAATACTACATTACTAGTGCATATTATTAAGGTAAACACTATATTAATACAATAAATCAAATAGTTGAAATTGCTATTCTATATACACTGCAACTTTAATGTTTTACAGGCGTGCTGCAATAATTTGGATTTGACGCGGTTTACAATGGTTTCTGATGTTTTGACGATTGTTAGTTTACTACTGGTTGAACTGGTTTCACCCGACGTCATGTACAATGGTCTACCATGGCCCGAAGAAGAATTTACAAAAGTACACAAATACACATCTCTTTATATTTTCATATGCATGAAGTATCTTCATTTTAATTAATATGCAAAAAAGTTTCTTGTTTAAGTATATCGAATGGGCGGAACATTGATTATTATTAAAAATAATACGTCTACTTCCTACGTCTCTTCCAGTAATAATGTATTAATTTAAGTTGGTAAAACGAACCAGTGTCCATCGATACAAGTTGAAGCAGCCAAGTAGTCCTGAGAAGCTCCTACGGAGGCTCGAGCATGCATGTGTGTGCGTGTGCGTATGTGTGTGTCGCGTGAGTACGTGAGTATGGAACTTGCGCGGCGAAGGGGGGGAGGGGTGGCAGGTACACGTGAATCAATGTGTGACTAATATTTTAGACAGGCAATCAGTCTTGTCAAAATACTCGTACAGTAGTTTTGTTCCTCATACGGCGAGATGGTCGTGCGAGCTATGCGTCAGACTTAGTCCCGGGTTCGAATCCCCGTCCGTGCATTTTTCGATTTTCAAAGGAAAATATTGTTGTGAAATGTAAAATACATCGAATCTAAATGTTACAACCCAGTGAATAGCTCGACAAGTTATTAACTGATTTGTAAAAGGGCTTGTAACTCAGTAGAATTACTGGGTCCTTTAGGTGAGTGAGGGCTACTAATGACACAGGAAAATCGGGAATAACGGTGAATGAGAAAATACTTTATATGGGTGAAATTAATTCATTTATGGGTTGATAATATTTCTTTAGGTGTACGTAGTGGGGTTTTCGGATGAGGTGGAAAGAGGATGGGTGAGGCAGGTTCTATTAGGGAGAGAATTCCTTGGCAGCCTGTCGCTCTTTTTCCTTCCGGGCAAGGTGGTTGACAATTTTCGGCGTTGAACCTTTAAAAGGTTATTTTAAACTTAAAATTTATTTTAAACTTAAAACCTCCTCGGCGGCGTTTGACTAAAAAATATTTGTTTCCTTTTAGATTTTGATTGTCGCGAAAGTGAGAAAAACGAATATTATAAAAATACTTAATTAGAATCCGCTATGTCGCGAAAGGAAAGGAGGATGATGTGATTTTGCAGTCCTACCCGCTATGTCGCGAAACGAGGAAGGTGGGAAGAGCTTTTCAAAGATTTATATTTCATATTTACCTACCGTGTGAGTCTTTTGCTCCCAGTCATAGGAGATCCCATGTTATACCCTTCAGCCAATGAGAGACGAGCTTGGCCTTTGGTCGGCCAATGGCGTGTTAGCAATATAGCCAGGTGAAAATACCTCACGCCGAAGTAAACAAATGCTTAATATAACTTTAACGAGGGAAAGAGAGTGAGATTAAATCTGTCAAATTTGTTTAACCGAGGGGAAGCGAGTGTGATGAAACTTATGAAAACTAATTTATCCGAGTGAAGGGAGCGGCATTGACACTGTCATGTTTGCTTAAGCGAATTAAAGCAAATAAGAATAATTTTTCAAATTTAAATTAACGGGAAGAACAGAGCACGTTTAAAACGGCCAACTTTGTTTTAACGAGGGAAAACGAGTGAGATTAAATCTGTCAAATATGTTTAACCGAGGGGAATCGAGCGTGATGAAACCTATGAAAACTAATTTATCCGAGTGAAGGGAGCGGCATTAACAATGTCATGTTTGCTTCAGTGAATTAAAACAAATGAGATTAATTTGTCAAATTTAATTTAACCGAGAGATTAGAGCACGTTTAAAAATGTCAACTTCGTTTTAACGAGGGAAAGCGAGTAAGATTAAATCTGTCAAATTTGTGTAACCGAGGGGAAGCAAGCGCGATGAAACTTATCAAAATTAATTTATCCGAATGAAGGGAGCGGGATTAACGCTGTCATATTGGCTTCAGCCAATAAAAGCTAATGAGACTAATTTGTCAAATTTAATTTAACTGGGAGAACAGAGCACGTTTAAAAAGGCCAACTTCGTTTTAACGAGGGCAAACGAGTGAGGTTAAATCTGTCAAATATGTTTCACCAAGGGGAAGCGAGCGTGATGGACACTGGGGCTACGCACTTTATAATCGCACTATTTCACTATGCACACGAAATAAGGATGGGACCCTCATCCTCGTCTACAGGAAAGAACCCAGTGCTTGATGCACCGCGTTTGGACGTCTACTACACGCAATGGCCTTGAATCGCAGTGGTGCGCTGTCAAGTTCCTGGCGTAATCAGGATCTCATCCTCGTCGGCAGCTCCTCCTTCTGACGACAAAAAATAATCACAAAGCATTACTTTCAAAATTAATAATAAATATTCGTAGGTATTTGGAAAACTAACTTGACTCCAAATAGTTATTGTAAGGTATTCAATGGTATACCTTTGGATGTGGACAAAGTTGTCATTACTTCTGCACAAGTGACACTTCTTGATAAAAATTCAGAAGTTCTTGGTTCTTGTGCACTTCCCATGACTCTACAAATGAGGTTCATCCTCTATCCTGGTATTCTGAAAAGAATAAAATGACATAAAGGATCAGGTTTTTTTAGTCTAATATAAAAACTGAAACCCTGCTGTATTGCTAACACGCTATTGGCCGACCTTAAGGCCAAGCTCGTCACTCATTGGCTGAAGCCTATAACATGGGATCCCCTATGACTGGGAGCAAAATACTCTCACGGTATATTAAAATCCTTTGCCTTACACTGCTTTATACGCTCTTATTGTCTTTTCTTCCTTTTTTGTATCCTCTCATTGGTGAATTGATTCATAGTGAATCTACCTGACCAGGATTCTTTATTAAATCAATCGAGTTTCAGTCTCCCATTGTCTTGAATGAATATTTTGACATCCAGATAATTTATTTGTTTGTTTTGTTCAATTTCTGACGTAAATTTCAGTCTATTTTGAGAATCAAAATGATTGAATTCTCGTAGGATTTCCAATTCTTTGTTTTACGGAACGCTTTGCTTTTATAATTATGTCATCGACATATCGGTAAAAAAAAGTTGGATTAAGATTTAATTTGTTTATTATGCATTCGGTTACATACTCGAGGACTAGATTTGCGAGAACAGGGGAGAGACGAACCCATCGGCATACCGTAAGTTTGTTTGTAAACAGTGTTCTGGAATTTTAAATAAGTCGAGTCTAGACATATGTATACCTTTTTGACAGGACACTGATACATTTGTTGTTGTTCTGGTCTCATATATTGTATAATGGATGTTTCTAATTTCAAGATTTAGTAATTTCTTCATAAATCCTATTTTATACGATGCATTGATATGAAAATTGTTGTATGTGTCTACATGTGTACTATTGTATAAGTGAGGTGGTAGAATTTACTTTTTCTGCATCTAATCAGAAAAATACGTTGATTGAGCAATTTTGCAAGTGACACGTTTAATCGTGATCACTTTTTGAAAATCTGAACGAACCTTTTACTTGTAATTGTTTGGATCCAATTAAAAAAATGATGGTTATGAAAATGTGTACCATTGTTAATATACATTTGATAGGTTTTACTTTTTCGACCGTATTATAAATTAATATATTCTTAAATAGTGATGGGTTTTTTCGGTTATATATACATATATAATAGAAATTACAAATAGTTAATAAAGATTAAAAAATTAGGAAAAGGAAAAAAGACTATGTAAGAAACCGGTGGTAATTGCGTCGTATTTATACTACATCAGGGGATATAAAGTTTTGTATGTGTTGGTGGTGTCGTATTAAGAATAAAGGAATCGTGACAAACTATGTATGAATTTAGAAGATAAAATGGAATTCATTACAGAAAGGGATGGTACACTTCCGTTCTTTGGACGGAGCTTTGATGTTTCGAACCGATGTTGGCGGTGTTATCTGTTTTTATAAAATAATTTTCGAGGTGACCTCTTTTGCCCAGCTTTTTTCTTTTGCAAGGATTGTGGTGTTATCATAATTAAAATCGTGTCGAGTTTCAAGCCTGTGGTTGTTAGACCTGTACGAGTTTTTTGCAAATATATTCCTCTTGTCTTCGCTTATTCGTGTTTTTAGAGGCCTGTACGTCTGTCCGATATCAGATTTATTACACTGAAAGCAAGAAATTTTATACACAACTTCACTTTGTTTTTCAAAGGGAAGTCTGTCTTTTCATGGTTTAATTTGTGCAATATTGGTTGTAAACGGTATTGAAACTATCCTTATATTTTTATTTTGAAAATTTTAACTATATTATCCGAAAGTTTATAAAATTTAGACTTTTTTGATACTTTGCCACCGGCCTGCCCAAAATTCAGATCGACGGATTTTAGTGATCTTGGGCTAAAATGTTCCTTATTGACCCCCCTTTACGGGCCCATGTGTTATTTTTCGACATTTCAAAATGGCGGCTGGAAACCAGAGAAAAATTGAGAGTTCGGATCAAAACGCTTGTAAGAAAGAAAATTGGCGTTCTATTCGATTGGTTTTGGGCTCAATTTGTCGGTATCTGACCTTCACAAAGTTGGTAAGATAGGTTGATGAAATCCAAGAAAGCGGATTCAAGATGGCCCGTCATGACGCCTAAAATCTCTAAATTGTCGGGAATTAAAAAAAGAATCATCAGATAAATTCTAAAATTAGTTTATGGGGGTTTTGGATGTCGCTGATCATGAATTTGAAGACGGATTTTCAAAATTCAACACGGCGGATCCAATATGGTGTACAAATTTTTGAATATTTTTGTATATTTTTCGAAAATCATCCAATTTACTTCAAAATTTGTTTACGGGGGTGTCGAAGGTCGCTGATCATAAATCCGAGGACGGATTTGCAACATGCAAGGTGGCGGATCCAATATGGTGGACAAATTGTTGAATATTTTTCGATATTTTTTGAAAATCACCCGCTTTACTCCCAAATTTGTTTACGGGGGTGTTGAAATCATAAATCCGAAGACGGATTTGCAAAATGTAACATGGCGAATCCAATATGGTGGACAAATTTTTGAATATTTTTCCAAAATTACCCGATTTACTCCAAAATTTGTTTGCGGGGATGCTGAAGGTCGCTGATCACGAAGTTGAAGAAGAATTTGCATAATACAATAAACGTTCGGTTGAAAAGACATGAATTCTACTGGTAGACATTTTTAATGTAAACAAATCTTGACAAAAGTCTTGTCATCACTGAATACATATTCGGTGCCAAATGTCCAAAATTCAATACTGTTGTCCAACATGGTGGATAGGTAATGGCAAATACGATTACGAATACCAATCGGGGATAAAAGGAGTTTATTTCAAAATGTTTTTATACTGCTGGCGTTAGAATCATCCGACATGCCCCACGCGAAGGTCGCACAGTCGGATTTGCATGTCTTCGAGGTGCTGTGAACAGGTTTCCGTCACCTGTTCCTGTGTTCGATTGTGTGTGCGTATGCGCGCATCACACACGCGCGCGTGTGTGTGTGTGTGAGTGTGTGTGCGTGTGTGTGTGTGTGTGTGTGTGTGTGTGTGTGTGTGTGCGTGCGTGCGTGCGTGCGTGCGTGCGTTGTGTGTGTGTGTGTGTTTTCCGAAGCGACGATGGAAAGTTCTACCATCCAACCCTGCCAGCCGGTGCCAGCAGGAGTGCGGGGGTTGCACAATGGAAAGTTCTACCATCCAACCCTGCCAGCCGGTGCCAGCAGGAGTGCGGGGGTTGCACCCGCTAAAACCACCGCCGCTTAGACTGAGATTCCCCCTCTGCAGCCGCCGGAAGGCATTACTTCGAGGGGAGCAGTCTGTGCCTCAGAAGGGCCTCCGCCGATGGTTTGGCTCCTCAAGTGTGGCCGATGTTGGTGCCTCTTCTTCCCTCCTAATGGAATTCAGCCTGTCGATGATGGACATAGCGATGGTAACCACCGCGTCCCACCCCTTGTGTGAGTCGAGCAGATATTCCCCAATACCCTCAGGTGTTAATGGCCCACCTCCCGAATTCCGGAACTGCTCTCGCTCCCTTGCGAATCTCGGGCAGTGGAAAAGAGCATGGGCCACGTCTTCCTCGACACCGGAGCATACCGGGCACTCCGCGCTTTGGTAGATGCGGAAGCGAAGTAAGTAGCTGCGAAAGCAGCCGTGCCCGATGAGCGCCTGGGTCAGATGAAAGGTGACGTGTCCGTGTCGTCAGCCCGTCCACTTAGCTATATCTGGGATGACGCAGTGGGTCCATCGCCCCGATTCTGCTGAATGCCATCTTCGTTGCCACTCTTCGATGATCCTCCTGGACCATCTACTGTGGTTCCGCTCCTGGTCGGCGATGTTCTGCCTTGTGCCCTTGCCTTCTTGGTGCTCTGCGGCTCTCTCGGTTGCTAAAAGGTCTATGGGAGGCAGTTCCGCGACCACCGATAGAGCGGTATCGGATTCAGACCTATAGGCGCGAGCGACTCTGACGTTCGCTGTCCTGTACGCCCGCCGGCAAGAGGCTCCGTAGCTCTTATGGGTGTGCATGGCATCAGCCCAGATCGGTGCCCCGTAGAGGATAAGGGATGTTACTACCGATAAGAGGAGGGACCGTCGCGGTTGCTTGCCCCCCCCCCCCCCCATATATTGGGCATGATACTGGAGAGCGTACGGGCCACTTTGGAAGACTTTGCGCTTGCATTCGTCAGGTGTTGTTTGAATGACAGCCGCGCATCGAGAGTCACCCCAAGATATTTAATAGCGTCCACCGTCCTGATCTGCGTATCTTCCACC
Organism: Trichopria drosophilae; assembly: GCA_030407085.1. Lineage (NCBI taxonomy): Eukaryota > Metazoa > Arthropoda > Insecta > Hymenoptera > Diapriidae > Trichopria > Trichopria drosophilae. Next base: position 87,984,124 of record CM059584.1, read on the forward strand.
GTGAAGGTGGCGTACGACCTTTTCTTCGCTCGAGACATGAGCACCGCCTCTGTTTTCTCTGCCGCCAGATTTAAGTCATGTTTGCTCAACTACCTAGCTACTACCTCGATAGCTTCATCTCCGCTAAATTGCACCTCGTCGATGGTCTTCGTGATGACGATTAGTGTAAGGTCGTCTGCGAAAGCCATCATGGACACCCCGTCTGCAAGTGATTGCCTAAGCAGTCCGTCATATAAGACGTTCCAGAGCAAGGCTCCCAGAACCGAGCCCTGCGGCAGGCGGCTCGTGATGTTGTACGAGTGTACGATAATAGAGGGTCCGGTCTGTTAGGTAGCTTGAGATGGCTTCTCTTAGGTAGAGCGGCACCTTCAGATCTTCGAGTGCCTGCATGATGCATCCCATCTGGCCGTGTTGAAAGCGTTCCAAATATCCAGAGCAATGATGGCACACATGCACCTGGTGTTTCGGCTGCCACTGATGGCATTCGTGGCTATTGCCTTCACTCGGCCGATCGCGTGTATGGTTGAGCGCCCCTTCCAAAAGACAAACTGGTTGTCGGAAAGACCTCCCGCATCTTCGATGGCAGCTTCTAGTCTGGCTCAGATAACCCTCTCATAAAGCTTCCCGGGGATGACCAGCATGCAGAGAGGTCGGAACGAGGATGGATCGTCCGGGGGTTTGTTTCCCTTGGACAGAAGCACCAATCTCTGTTCCTTCCACTGAGCCGGGAAGCGTCCTTCTTTCAGACAAGCGCTGATTGTCGATGTGAAGATGGTCGGGACATTCATCGCTGCGATCTTCACTGCCATACCAGGTACCCCATCCATTCCTGAGGCCTTACGGATGGAAATCTTATCAGCAGCCATCTTTAGTTCGGCTTCGGTAACGTCTGGCTGCTCGGCTGCACCAGCGATTGCCATCAGACCAGTGCCGATCGGCCGTTTCCGTTGTTCTGGGAATTGATGGCCGACGACTTTGTCAAGGAGGGATGGACAAGATGGTGCGTTGGGTCCCCTGGGCTTGATCTTGTTCATGACCGTTTTATACGATCGACCCCAGGGGTCACGGTCCACCTCCTCACGAAAATCCTGCCAGCACTTTCTTTTTGCGGCCTTGATGGCAAACCTGAGCCTCTTTCTCTTTTTTTTATAGTCTGCGGCGAGTTGGTAGTATAGGGGCTTATGAATTGCTCTCTGGTGTAGTCTTCGAGCCCGAAGGCACTCTCGACGAATAGCTGTGATGTCTTCGGTCCACCAGTAAACCGGCGGTCAGCCGCCAGGATTTGATTTCACGTCTATAGAGGCATCGCAGGCCGCTGTTAAGGCTCGGGTGAGGCATTGGGCTCTCTCCTTCGTTGTTGCCTCCACCTCCATCTGTTCCAAGCTGCAAAGGAATACCTCTCGATCGAAGGTGGACGGTGCCCATCTCTCTGTCCTCAATCTTTGAACCCTTCTTACTGCTCTACCGGTCAGTTGGAGCTGGTAGACCAAGGCTTGATGGTCACTGCCCGTGTATCGGTCGCTAACTTTCCAGCCAAACCCTTCCCTCTTCTTCTCTCCTGACCCTTTTTGTCGCTGGCAACTTCAGCGGCAAGGGTCCTTTACGCTCGGGAAGTTCTGGGGGTATGCGGAACAGGGGCGACGTTTCGCTCGCCCCGTCTTTGCAGGTGATGCACGCCTGCGAAGCCCTCGAGCTTTCTCATGCCTTGGGGTAATGGCTAAAGACACGCAGTGTGCCTTTGGCCATATTCTTGAGCTCTTTGTGGCGATTTTTCTTTTCCTGGATAAATTCCACAAGGAGCTGAAGTTTCTCTTCAAGGCGCTCGAAACTTTCAGACTCGCGCCTATCCTGACAGAATGTCACTTGTAACATTTAATGCTGTTGGGGCCGAGTGACCAACCCCAACAACACTGCGGTTGCCTGATAATGACGCCAGAGAGCTCGCTTGCTCACTCGTACCCGACGCCGGATCTGGGGATCCGACCCCTGCACCGTAAGCTTTTATTTGCAGCTGGTTTATTGTTCGAGGTTCCTTCCCCTAGCTAGTTCTTTGCTCCGCGTCGGATATTTTATTTCTCCGATACCTTTTACCAGCATTCCCCGATCCGTCACCTGGGGACGCGCCCGTTAGAAGGAACCAGCAAGACTTCGGCGGGTGTGTGTGTGTGTGCGTGCGTGCGTGCGTGCGTGTGTGTGTGCGTGTGTGCGTGTTTCAAATTTCTTTTAATCCTTGTCATATATATACCCAATTAATTCTAAAAAAAGTTTTCTAACCCCCAGGGGACGGGTGGGGGGAAGGGTAAAAGACGTAAAACACACATAACGTTCCATAAAAGTTGCAATTTTAGTTAGCCCACTCGTTTTATTTTTCGAATAGTTAATAATGATGGCAATGAGTAATATTGTCGATTTTGAAAAAAATCGGATGACAGGAAGGCGCCGTTGGAGGGGGAAAAATGTCGAAAACCGCAAAAAATGACAAACAACGGTTAATAAAAATTGCAATTTTAGTTGGCCTACTCGTTTTATTTTTTGAATAGTTAATAATGATGAAAATGAGTAATATTGTCGATTTTGAAAAAAATCGGATTACAGGAAGACACCGTTGGAGGGGGAAAATGTCGAAGACCGCAGAAAATAACAAACAGCGGTTAATAACAGTTCCAATTTTAGTTAGCCCACTCGTTTTATTTTTCGAATAGTTAATAATGATGTCAAATTGACCATCTCTTTTTTGTCTTTTTTTGCCATTGAATCACTTGTTATAACTTTCCGCCATGAATTTACGCGCTGGAGCTATCATCTTTTTCTTTCACAGTTATCATCGTTTTTCATTATAATTATGGTACTGTAATCCACGGTATTCAATGTTTTAATTTCTATCTTACAGAGAAACTACACGTTCTATTCTGCAATACGTTGATAATTAAATATACGTTTTCATCATAATTGAAGTTAGTCTTGAGACAAACTTCACACATTTTCAAACCTAATAATACGAAATAACTCAGAATTAACAAATATAATTTCTAATGAGTAACATTTCTGGGCAACTAGCTATGCCTATTTTTATTATGTACAATTTTAAAGTAAATTGGCAATTTTACGTTATTCATGTATTTTCATGAATTTTAATGCCGTATAATTCACATCAGCGAGTGGCACAAAATATTTTTTCATAACAAAAAGTTCGCTTTCTTGTGATATCAATTGAACATGGACGCAACAGTTTAATAAAATCGTATTTCTTCAGAGCAGATTGCCTACGCATTTTTCAATCGTTCAAAATAAATTCATTTTCTGACGCAGTTAATTTAATGATAAAATTTTAAAACGAGTGATAGGTGTTGCACTCCGTATGGGAAATCGGGGAGAAAGGGCATTTGGGAAAAGATTTACATGTAATTTCGAAGAAGTTTCGGGAAAAATTTCCACAACTTCCGGTGAATGCGAAAAACTACTCGGCATGCAGAAAATACCGGGATAAGTCCAACGATGGTGACTTATTTGATTCACACTCACAATCAGAATCTTTTGAAGATGGACAGTCATCGAGGTTACGAACACTGGAAAAACTATCAGCTGAGATAAAACAGGCATATTCAACATTACCAATCAATGATCCTCTGAGATTGTGCATCCTTACTCTTGCTCCATCATCGTGGAGTGTTCAAGAAGTTGCTGAAGAGTTTGGAGCGTCAAGGCGAATGGCAAAAAAAGAAAAAGATTTGAAAGAATTAAGAAGTCCTTCAACAACGTCAAAGAATGACAAACGCCTACCTAAAGAAACTATCATAGAAGTGAATAAAGTCTTCAATAATGATTTATACGGAAGAATACTGCCTTGTAAAAAAGACGTTGTTTCAATGGAAATAGACGGTAAGAAGGAATTGGTGCAAAAACGATTATTATTATCCGGACTGAAAGAGTTACATGAACAATTTCTCACAGAAAATCCTCAACATCCAATTAGCATTAGTGCTTTCACAAAACTTCGCCCCAAGAACTGCGTATTCGCTGGATGGGCAGGAACTCATTTTGTTTGCATCTGTGTCCTCCATGAGAATCCCAAATTGAAATTGGAGGCTATCAATCTTAAAGATTTGACAAAATCATCCAAATATCCTATGAGTGACTACAAAGACTGCTTGAAATTGATGATGTGTGATGTACAATTACCGATTTGTCACTTGAATGAATGTCAGCGTTGTCCTGGCGTAACCATCATTTCAGAATTATTACTGACACGTTTGGAGGCACATTGCATATAAAATATTCTATGTAGCCAGTGGACTTCTACTGATCGGTCAAACCTTATTACGGAATTGCTTACCGCTGATGATTACGTTGAAAAATTATGCGATGACCAAACAAAATTAAAAAGTCATTCATTTATTGCCAAACAACAGTCAGCCTATCTCGAATACAGGAAACACAACTTGCATGTTGACGAAGTCCTAGTTTTATATGATTTCTCGGAAAACTTCGCATACGTGATACTGAATGCGTCTCAGGGTTTTCATTACAACAATAGTCAATGTACTGTAATGCCCGTAATTTGTTACTGTCGAGAACCAGATGAAATTAAACATCAGAGCTTTGTGTTTCTATCAGATTGCACTAAACACGAAACGACGGCTGTTCATATTATCCAAGGATTATTATTGGCAAAAATGAAAAAGAAAAATACTATACAACATGTAATTTATTTTTCAGAGGGTGCTAAACAGCATTTTAAAAATCGATTCCAAGTTGCCAAACTTTTGAATCATACTAGCGACCACGAAACATCTACAGAGTGGCATTTTCATCCCACCGCACACGGAAAAAACGCTTATGACGGAATAGAAACTATTTTTAAACGAGCAGCCACTAGAGCAAGCTTGGAAGCCTCTTCAGCCCAGTCAATTACAAATGTAGAATCTTTGCTTGAATGGGCTTATAGAAATATTTTGAAAACATGGTAATAGGTTCTTACTCTGACAAAATGCGCCAGAAAGCAGCAAGACATCTTCGGCAGCGATTCTTACAAGCTAAAGCTATTCCGCATATTTCAATTACGCACGCCTTTTCACTGTTACCTAATGGCAATCTAACAGCCTATTCGTTTTCCGATGTTGAACAGATTGTCAAAAGCAGATAGAATTATAACTGTTAGAAAGTTGAAGAACACACGCACGCACGCACGCGCGCACGCACGCGCACACACACACACACACACACACACACACACACACACACACACACACACACGCAGACGTACGAGTTAAAGGCGTTCTTCACATCCAGCGTTACTAGCACACAGGATCCTCTTGTCTTGTTGTTGCCTATCCAGGCTGTTTGCGCAATGTTAACAATCTCTTGTATCGCATCAACTGTGGAGTGCTGTGCTCTAAAGCCGTGCTGCGACTTAGAGAGATCACCAGCATTTTCCACTGCTGCGTGTAATCGTCCTCTCAGCATCTTCTCTTACATCTTACCTGCATTGTCTAGCATGATCATTCAGGACCAGCCTCTGTCTTTTCCAGATGCTAGGAAAGGTGCCTGCTTCCAGGGATGCTGTGTTAGATGTTGTACATCCTGAGGAGCAGGTCAGTCTCTCATGTCATACAATATTCGTGCCTCCGAGTGCGCGATTATAATGTGGAATTTAAAACCATTCTTGCGTCTTAAAAATTGTAAGCACTTTTCGCTGGAAACCTGCAAGCCTCCGAATGTCACACGGACCCACGTGGTAGCGACCAGCATTTTCAAAGTGCTGAGATCGGCGGTTCCCAATCGTGAAAACTGCAACCCGGCGTGTGAACTCTGGACGATCGGTCTTCGACGTCCGAGTCTACAAGTCAGTCTATAATCTACCGACAAGACATCGACAAATGTCAGAGGCTACTCGGGTACCTTTTGCAATTGCCCGCGAATTGTCGTCGTCGCGAGCTGCTAAGTTCCATCTGGACTAACCGAAAAAAACACAACGCTCGTTGGGAAGCCTCTCAAAGCCATCCGACTCGCGGCTTCCGAACGTCGGGAAATATCGAGTGCGCGCACCCGCATTCGTCTATACTACTCTAATACGCTCATAAATCTGTAAGGATGCTGGTTGGGAACGTAAATAAAAATACACTCTACTAAATTTCGGAGTTAGTTAAATTCCGACCCAAATCATTTCTGCATCCGTAACAATGAACAATTTGAATATTTAATTTTAATGTTTTTTTATGTTGTTATTTTTTACATTTATACAACAAATTCATTTGCATGCTTCCAAATCAGATACAATTTTTCTCACTCCTACACAGAAACTGACAAATCGAAATTTATTAAAAGAATTTCTACATAGGAATTCTTTTCAAATTCATTATTAATTTTTTTTCAATATTATCAATATTGGTAATTTTTTTCCGTTTTCGAGATGATTTAAAATTATTTCGGCAAAGCCAGCTTTGTTGGAAATCCGATTGATTAGGGCGCAGGGTGTTTGAGATGATTTAAGGAATTTCAGACTGAAATGCATGTCCATCTAATGCATTTTCGTAGGCATTTGCCTTAAAACCTTATTTATTAAAAAAACTACTCACTTCACGGGGAAAACCTGATCTGAAACTAAACTTGGACCCATCTGCAACTTAGGATGAGCTGTAACTGAGTGGCCTTTTTAGATTCTAATCGTTATCTAGAAAATTCGGAGAGTAGAAGTGTCAATCTAGGTGTTACCATAGTGTACGATTTTACATGGAAATATTATAAACTATTATTGTAATGTTGATGGTTGAGGTATTATAACAAGATATTTTACAATAAGATCAAAATAGTTTGTATACTAGCAGCAATTGCCCTGTGGTCCGACCGACGCGCAGTCGCTAGTCAAGTAAACTATCCTGATTGGAGATCCATACTTGGAATTGGGACTGTTGAAAAAAAGCGAGCGTTGCGCCCGCTACGGCACAGATAGTAGGCCGATTGCTGAGTGAGAGATAGCTGCTTTAGAGGATACCCTCTGATGGTAAAGTAGTTTGTCGATTCTATCTGTCTAGGTTTTCCGTAGTTTTCCTAGACCCTGAGCAATGCGATACAGTGTGGTAAAGTGGAATAGGTTAAAAATGTCACCAAAGTGGGGGATAATTCCTGTCCGTTAATCGTTTTTTTTTAAATAGTTTGTACAAACATGAGCGCAAATTATAGCATCAGAACAAGTAAAGTTTTTTTATAAAAAATAGAATCTTGTATTAATTATTTTTTAAAGTATAAAATCTTTTAATTGAAATAGCATTATTTATTTTTATTTTTTAATAATTAAATATCAATTAAGTTAATAAACTGTAGTAAAAATTATTCGTTCATTTTTCGTAGTGCCACTAATTTACATTATTAGCATGATTTTGTCTGTCCAGTTCTATTGAACAAATATATAATTAGAAATAATATACAGAAATAATAATTACAAATTGGGGAGTGGTCTAAAGAAATTTAGTTAAGTTCGATGCGTCACGTAGGCGTACTATCTAATCTCGCAGTAGGATCATATGGCTTACTTTTCAGAAGATTGTGTAGATGTAGGTTTCTTCGTGTGCTTTCTTACAGTTCGTGTTATCTAAAAACAATTAAAAGCTGTTGTTGAGTTTCCAAATGTACGAACGATTGACACTGACACAATCGAAAGTAGTGTAATTGCGTATCACGTCATTTAGGGATTCAGGTACGTGCGTCTCGCGCCGAGTCGTTTCGATGGAATGGACAGTGACGATTTTGTATTTGAAGAGCTTACACGTAATTGTACGGTTTTCATCAATTTGGAGCTGTGCATCTTTTGCGCGGACTTTCGTGTGTTCTTGCGTCGCTGCTCGAGCCGACGCGCTTTTGCGTCTTGTACGCGCGCTGCTAAAATTAATACGAATACGTACGAAGTGTTTTAATTTAGTAAAATATAAACTCTTACACTTGAGGCATCTTACTGTTCACAGTAAATCTATTTTTTTTTAGATTAATCGCACAGATTTACAGATGCTTTTGATATAGAAGTATACTTACAAGGGACACACCCGGTTTTCGTTTAAACATTCGGGAAGTAAAAATTATTTGGTTCAAGCGTTACATAGGATGTAACAGTTTGATGCTGGATACAGAAGTTCGGGTTACTTTTTTCATACCTTCTTTCAGGCACCGGTTCGCGGAACTGGGATATTTTTCGACATCCAGTACAGCGAATTTGAATCGCCCATAAAAAGACAGGAGCACCTTTACCAGTGTTTTTTGATGTGCCCAGGGTGACCTGCCTCCTCCAATCGTCTTTCCGAGCAGCAACTGCATTCCGTGTCCTTATTGGCGGCGCGAGTGCAGAACTGCAACATCAGAAAATGAGTCAGATTGCCATCATTAAAACCTATTCGACGAAAAAACGAGTGGCTTAACTGTAATTGCTACTGCTAACGACTGGTAGAAAGGCACGAAATAAAACGCGCAATATGTTCGACCACAAACTAATAATCAAATTTATTCCGATCAATCGGCGACGACCCAATCGCGACGCCGCCTAACCCGACGACATCCCGAAATGTACTGAAAACCCGATCGTTACTTTTTCACATCTTAGTTCGACATTTCAATTTATCGAGCATTTAAACAGACTAAATCATAATATTATTTCGATATTATAATATTCGAATTACAAATAATTTTATCGAGATCATCACCATTTAGACGGGCCTTACATCATTTACCTAAACAGGACACTTTCCTTTTCAGAAGTACCCCCATTCGGGTGTGCAATGGTGTAGGGAAAACCACCGCAGGGAGAAAAAACCTAAGCCGGGTACCGTAGTCGATAAAACATCGATTCTGTTTGCAACATTCTCTTCCCTGTACGAGGTAGCAGGCCTCGTACATTTCACTAGAATCAATGTTTTCGTAACCCATTCAAATCATCATTGAAGTATTCACACGTCATGCACTGAACATTATTATCTTTCAGAACTCGCATGGTACTATCAGATGGTACCATCATCACAACTCAGCAACCAAGGACAATTCATTTCCTATTCGATAATATCATTACATTTGATTTTGTCAATACAGCTTACATCAAACTTTGAATTATATTCAAACTCACAACAATATCATGTGATACTTCATAGTAGCTAGCTCGAGGTCATCAGTACTTTCGTCCAAGTCAGTGAAAAAGATAAAGCAGGTAAAACGATTAACTACCACAATATTAATTAAATGAAAGCAAAAACAATACCAAACTTAGTAATCATAAAGCAAAGATAGAAGAGATCACAAATCTTGCCAAAGGACAAGTACTACCAACATAAGGGACTTACAGACGTCTTTAGTACTGCTCAAATGCTACTCAAAGCCGTCAAAACATTACTACAGTCTATGAAACTATACTGCGATAAACAAATCGAGATTTTCATAGTAATGTTGTTGGTGGGTCTGTCAGTTATGCAGGTCGGTCGTACTACGAAGGTTTTCAATATCGACAGATCGCACACTACGTGCTATATTACTCCCCCCGCTTAGGGGATGTAATCGAAAAAACTCCCATCAGCTACACTGTAAAAAATGCCGGTGTAAAATCACTGTGGGAATTGTAAAATTACACGTCACTTTTACAGCTCACATGGTAAAATCGTAACTCTGAGAGTGGTAAATTTACAATTCTGTTGAGTATTTTACCACAATAAATGTAAATTACTACAAAAATTGTAAAATTGTTGTTCTGAGAGTAGGTAATTTTAATTACCTACTCTGAGAGCAGTAATTTTACTTCTCTCAATATTACTATTTGGCTGAAAATCACAACCAGTATTGTAAAACTACAATCTTCCACAGTAATACCTATTTGTCGCAAAAGCGTTCACGAACTCACGAAGTATGTAATCGAGAATATATACGAAAGTTAGTTTCATAAGTTCAGAAGAGGTTAGAATACGTACTTTGTTAACAGATCTACGTGATAAGCAGAAGTCGAGACGAAAGTTTACTTTAACTTTCTTTTAAGGTGTATAAGTACACAGGTTATTAAAATATAATTATTAAATTTTTAACTTCGCAAAATTTTGAAAACAACTTTCAGATTTGTTATTATTTTCTTAAGTCTTACGACTTTCAATTAATAAATCATTTTATTTATTATACAATTACAGTTTAAAGATGTATCATTATGTTTCTCTCCATGTGCTGTAGCTGGGTTTACAAATGTAAACTGAGATGGTTGGTGATATATCCTGGTGAAGCAACAAGGAGTAAAAAAAAATGTGTGACTGAAAAAGTGTATTCTTTTTTTAGAAAATTGCAAAATATCAAAACAATTGATGTGATTGACGTATAAAGTTTATAAACATTTCTTTTATGTAAACATACAATTTCTCCAATGTTGTCTATTATACATATGTATAAGTGTTTATTTCGTTCTACAATTTAATAAATTAATAAATTAAATGCATTTATTTTGTATCCTGAAACCCTTTGAAAGTAACACATAGATAAATTAACACCATTAAAACCACTATAAAATAATATACACTATACCTAATCTCCAATTGCAAAAGTAAATACCGAATGTAATTTTACAGCAGAAATTGCGACTTTACTGCAATAATTGTAAATTTAATCTCATTTTTGTAAATTTACGGCACCGATTGTACATTTTAACCTTCCGTTCGATGTCGGCTGAAAATGACATCGCGGTCGTGTAAATTTACACTTTCGGTGAACTATATACAACAGCCTAGGAATTTTCCGACTCTCAGAGTAGGTAATACTGATTACCTACTCTCAGCGTGGTAATTTTACGCTGGCATTTTTTACAGTGTACCACATAAACTTCTTGTTCACCCGAAGGCGAGCACTGGCGCAAGATCGAAGTGAACATCGACTCCCCTTGCTCGGAACCAACAAACTACTATCCATCTGGAAGCAAGTTGGCCACTCATCAGGACGTTCGATTCATCTTAAATTATCCGTATATATTGCTACCTATCTCTCTCCATGTCCTCAATTATAACACAATTATAATCCATTCGAATAATCTTTTATATCATGCAATCATTGGCTAACCTACTACAAAAGGCCAACTACTACTAAATAATTAAAATCAGAATTTCCATTTTATGTAACATTTATAAACCGTTGCAAGAATAATTGCTTTCCTTGTTGCCTCAACTCATCCATTAACGCTCGTGCAACATTTTTCACGTTTTCAAAATATACATTTTCTTAAAATAGATTGCGTCGCAGATCTGCAAAATCTGTTTTTATTGTCATCGTAACATTATGCCACTTTAAGTAGGACATTTGAAAAACGAGAAAACAAAATAATGGACTGGTCGTTCTCGACTCAGGACCAGAACGAGTGCTACCCTTAAAAAACCACCCAAATTTGGAATCGATTTCATTACAAATCTCATCTCGTGAGATATTGGCTGACTCGATAATCCCTAAGTTAGGCTTTCGAAATTCTTCTACTTCAAAAATCATCTTAAATGAATGACGCGATCAACTCGCGACTGTCGGCTTTTTCGATTGAGCATGTCAAGGAGCTTTAAAGGAATTCCATAATAAACAAAATGAAGGCTCATCCCTTCCAACGAATATTAATAAGATACATAGGCTCATTTTTTCAAATTTGAATCCAAAGTATGTAATGAAATTTGAATGGATTCACTTTCGATTCATCATATCGTCATCACCACCCAAATAGTTAGACATACCATTAAAATAGCAAAACAAATATAAAGACGTCAGGCCCGTACTCCATTATCCAAACCAGGACTCGCGTACAATTGATATTGAAGCTTATCATGACATTCACAAACATGAACAGTTATTATATGTATTGCGATATATATTCAGCTACTACAACTCAAATAGTCATTCGCGCACAAATTTGAAATAAAACTGGTACCAAACATTTCTCGAGAAGGTTGAAAACATGTTTCATTTGTAATTAGAATCATATTCCCATCACTCCTTCATCATGCCACTTTGTTCCCATATTTAAAAACCAATCGAATTTCTTTGTACATCTTGTTTTCTTCAAATATTCAATTCAAATTGCCACATTGAACTTCCAAATCGTCTATAAGAAAATTTGATATTCCTTATATTCACCAAATACTTGTTTTATCCAACATCAGTTTGAGAAAAAAGGGAACATTATTTCCACAAACATCAATCAAATCGTTTTTACTAGCATCTATCATGTTAATGTCGATTTTATTTGTATGAACATTTATCAAAGCGCAATGTTGCGGACATCTAGTACAAGATTATGTTCGTCAGAATATTTGTTCAAAGTGTTGATTTGTATTTCTTTGATACTCAAAAGATTGACTTTTCAAACTACCTTGCCGATAGCTTATACCCAGGATCAACGACAAGGACGTAGCAGGAGTCTGCTCCCATCGGGGTGTTAGTTTAACGTGAGTAATCCCCTTGCCTCTCACGTGCGTGCGTGCGCGCGCGTGTGTGTGTGGGTGTTCTGCCATAAGTGTCGTTAAATCAGTCAGTTTCCAGGTTTTTCACTTTTGACCGACCGAGTTCGTTTTTCGGCAAATGATCTCCGAATTGATTTCCTCTTAAGTTTTACAGCAGTCTCTCTCTTTAAACGCCAACAGTAGTCTGACAACATGTGTTCGTCCCAGATGCCCTGATATCGTTTCTCCACATCTTTAATGTATTGGTGAAATCTTTCACCTTGTTCTTCGCTATAATGACCAAGATTTTCCGGGAAGTAGTCAAGGTGGGAGTTTAAAAAATGAATTTTGAAACTCATTAAGCATCCTAGATTTTAAAAATTTTCAAGCATATTGCTGACAATGATTTTGTAGTTCGGATTTCTATTATTGCCTAAAAATTTAACTACTTCCCTGAAACTAATCCATGCCTTTTTTTCAAACATAGTCATATTTTTCTCTAATTCTACATCTTGCACACACACACACACGCGCGCGCGCGCACGCTCACACACACGCACACACACGCGCAGCACACGCACGCACGCACGCACGCACGTGAGAGGCAAGGGGATTACTCACGTTAAACTAGCACCCCGATGGGATCAGACTCCTGCTACGTCCTCGTCGTTGATCCTGGGTAGAGCCAAGAGCAGAAATTTATTAACGCATTCAAATCTCTACACGAATACACTCGGGAACGGGCAAACACGCACATACGTGAACATTTTATTAATAACGGGATTAACCTACACGAAATATTAAAAAATACACACTTTGGCAATTTGAGGTTAAGATATCTTAAGAACCTGACGTGATAATAGCGACCTCTTGAACGGTAATATCTCAATTTTTGTTGCAATCCAAACGTTTTACTGAAATTTGGTCCGCCATATTAGATCCGCCATTTTGAATTTCAAAAATCTGATTACAGTTTCGGATTCAGAGACCTCTGGAATTTGGAGCAAAACTGAGCTGTTTAATTAAATATAAATCGCGATTCATCAAAATAAAAATTGAAAATTAACACGTTTTTTCAGGAAAACGCCGCCAAATTGAAAAATTCAAGAGAGATAAAGCAAAAATAACGACGGATTTGAAAAGAGCACGAAAAAATACTTCAGGAAATGAAATTCAATTAAGATTGATCTGCGAATTGGATCTGCAGTCGTATGTTGAAAAACGGGTGGAATTTATGCCGTTTTGGGACTTTACGGGTTAATGTGAAATTAATAAAACAAATACCGAAAAATGATTCAAGAGAGATAGAATTCCAAAAAACGCTTTTAGAAGATGAACAGACATTTGATGATGATCAGGAGGAGCAAAGGTTATCTGATAAAGCAAACGACCTAATAGAAAAGAACGATTTATTGACAAGACTAAATATCGAAATGAATGATAAAAACGAACTTCTTATCGAGAAAAACAAAACTCTTAGCAATCAAATTACCGAAATGAAAGATAAAAATTCTACGATTGACAGTAATATCCCTTATGCAAATACCGTATTAAGATCTAAAGTTCAAAGAAAGCCAATTAATATTCCTGACCTTCTAATAAAACCACAGAAAATGCAAAAATCAAGTTCTACTAAAGCAGACATAACTAGAAGAATAAAACCTGGAGAATTAAAAATTGGAATAAATAACATACGCGAAAGAGGAACGGAGAAATTGCGATTTGCTGTGAGAAAGAAATAGATCTTAGAACATTACAAAATGAATTAAGAAATATGACCAAAGCTTAGGATATTAAATTACTAGAACTAAGGAAATCTTGCATTAAGATATTCGGCGTTGAAGAAAAACATGACACTGATAGTCTAATCGAAGATCTCTTCGACCAAAATCCATTCCTGAATACATTTAACCTGGATCAATTAAGTGCTAGGCACATACAATTTAATAAAAGGGCGAATAATTACACCGAAAAAAATTGCGGCACTTTCAGAGTGACACCCATGCAATTATTGCGGTGGTGGTCCTGCAACATGCTATTCCGCGTTTCTAGCTTTTTCCACTCCCGCAGTTTCTGCGGTGTAACTTCGGCACTACTTAGAAAAGAAGTACACCATAGCTTTAGCCTTGACGTTCCTGCTGTTTTTGAAGTTTTAGTCCTAAAGACCTAAAACGCATATGTAAACCTTGGTCGTTGTTACAAATGTGAGGGATATATGCACAGTGTGAAAAAATGTAAAAAGGAGGTACTAATATGTGCTTTGCGTGGTGCAGATGATCACACAAATAAGGACTGTGATAAACGAGAACGGAAGTGTCCAAATTGTACAGAGGCAAATGAAAAATGGAAATGTGAGTATAACACACAGCATGCGGCTTATGAAGTAGAAAAGTATGGTTACTGCAAAAGATTAAAGCAGACAGTAGTTAATCGTACCAACTATGGAACAAGTACTTAAACAAAAAGAATTTATCTTTCCTACAAAAGTGGTTTATAGCCATGAGGAATGTACCAAGAATGAAAAAAAGCAACCATCATTTAACTTGTTTCATATAAATATAAGAAGCCTCCAGCAACATTTTTTACAACTACAAGTGGTCTTGAGTAAATATAAAGATTGGTTTGAAATTATCGCTTGTAATTAAACATAGAACATTGGAGACGGTTGACTATTTCATATCCCAGGATATAAGACTATTTACAACAACGGATCGATAAATCACAACGATGGCGCAGTTGTGTTTATAAAAGAAAAATTACATTTTAACCATGATATCGTCAAAATTGAATCGGTAAATGTAATAAAAATACAAATATCCACACCACATAATGTTAATCTATTAATGTTGTGTACAGACCCCACAAAGTTGAGGTAAGAAAATTCATACAAAATTTTAACTTGTTTTTGGAGTCAATTAATTCGGAAGAGCAAATTATCACAGGGGATCTAAATATAGATATTATGGAGGAAAATGATGCTTCCATATGTACACTGCCGCCCTCAGCTCGTTAGGCTTTGTATCAACAATAAATGCCTATACCAGAGTCCATAATGATTCTAAATCTTGTATAGATCACACATACATAAAAACCTCTTGTCCTCTTAAAAACATAAGCTCGTTAGTAATTGAAGTGGATATAACGGACCACTTTCCTATTGTCCTTCAAACATCTTGGGATAGACAAGTTAAGGTAGTAAATAAAATCATTGTCAAGCGGTCAAAAATTAATTATAAGTTGTTAACACAATACCTAAAAGCAGAAACTTGGAATTATGTAAACCTATGTTCGGATTAAGATTCAGTTAAAAGTATCTTTGTATCTAAGATACTAAATTACCTAAGATTAACTACCGGTGCGTAGTAATCGCAGTAAATTAACACAATACCTAAAAGCAGAAACTTGGAATGATGTAAACCTATGTTCCGATTAAGATTCAGTTAAAAGTATCTTTGTATCTAAGATACTAAATTACCTAAGATTAACTACCGATGCAAGTGTCAAATTCCTCAAGAGTAACAAAAAACCATGGATTACTAACGTGTTAATAAAAGATATGAAAAATCGTGATGAGCTCGATTACAAATGGAAGAAAAATACATGGAATAAAAAGTTAGAAAAACTTTATAAAAACTTTCAAATAAAGAAACAAATTGCAAAAACAAATAAATAAAGCAAACATTAATTTTTTAGACGCAAAATTGAGAGGGCTAGTAAAAGCAAACGTTATCTATGGAAATAAATAAATAACATAATCGTAGAGGGAGGAAAACCACATTTCTAGATTGGGAAAAACTTAGATGAAAAAGGTAGTGTACAAACAGATTCCAAATAACAAATACATTTAATTCCTTCTTCTCGAATGTTGGTGAGAAAGAGACCTTGCTGAGAAAGTTGTAATTCCACCAAAAAAATCGCTGAAAACACGGAAATTATGCGAATCTATGGTGCTATTTGATACAGATATCTACGACATCATCAATTATATAAAACAATTAAATTCCAAAAAGGAGGCAGGTTTCGACGATGTTCAGTAAGTATTTTACCCCGATTTTACATGCACTTTGCAAAACCCCTTGCACATATAATAAATCTAAGCTTTAAAATAAATTGAAAAATCCAAAAAAATTACAGACCAATCTCTCTTTTATCTGTAATCTCCAAAATTTTTGAAATGTGCCTGAAAACTAGGTTTTATACATTTTTAGTGGATAAAAGATTACTTTATAATAACCAATATGGATTGCAATCGAAAAAATCAACAGATGGAGCAATCGCAAAATTTGTAAGGGAAATAATCTTAATTATGGAAAAAAACAGAACCAATACTGATAATATTAATTGATCTGGCTAAGGCCTTCGATATACTAAGACGTGATATACTTTAAAAAAATGGAAAACTATGGCATACGAGGACCTACATTATCCGCACTCCGAAATTACCTTGAAAATAGGACTCAGTGTGTAAAGATAGATGGTGCAGAGAACTGGATGACGAAGATGGATTTGTCGATAGAAATTATTTGTGGAGTTTCACAAGGCTCTGTTTTAGGGCCCTTGTTACCCGTTATTTATTTAAGCGATCATTTTGATTTACAAGTATCAGGGGAATTGATTTTTTTGAAACTGCTCTTATTATAAAAGATAAATCTTGGGAAACACTACAATGTGTTGCTGAAGAACAGTATGCTCAAATCCATGCTTGGTTTGAGTTAAACTATGTAACGGGAGATTTGAACAAGACTATTTGCACACCGTTTGGATGCTATGTAGACAGTACACCAGCAAACTTTACTATTCGACTACATAAGAAAGATTGCCGCAAAGGCAAATGTCACTGTCACATAATAAAGAAAGAAAAGCATGCTAAGTAGCTAGGAGTGCTTATTGATTCTCACCTCAGATGGGATAAACACAATGCATATATAGCACAGAAATATATTTTTGTAAATAAATTTATTATTATTATTTTTTTATTTGACTAACCTCCCTTGGCCCTCCATAATCCACTTGTGCAGTCTGCAGCAGAAAATTGGCACCGACATCCATCCCATCCGCTGCAGACTGTACCGGGCCATGTTGATGGTAACTGCAACCACTCCCTCTGCCATCGGGTTAGTGGTTGCAGGATCTCATTTGATCTCAGCAGACTGAGATATCCCAGCAGCACTGCTTTCTGCATCCGGCCTGCGATGGAATTTGCATGTTCTTGGCAGGCCGAAATGCTTTTGATGTTTTGGAGGAAAGTTGGTCCCATTCCTCCCAGCACTCCAATTATTAGCACGACGAGCTTGATTTTGAGTCCTCGATACACCTTGTGAATCTCGAACAGGAGTTCCTGATATTTCATCCGTTTCTCGTCCTCTTTGCTGACTATGTTCCTCTCTGCTGGTGCAGAGAACTCGATGACGAAGATGGATTTGTCATCGATGTCAACAAGGACGATGTCAGGATTATTGGCTTATATTTGCCTGCTCGTCGGAAATGAGTAATTCCAGTATATTCGGCACGACTCATTTTCCACTACGGATTCAATATCAGTGTGGACGTACGGCAAAACTGGGGTCGCGTCAATACCGTAGGTGCTGCCGAGATGATAATACAGCACTCGGAGAGTCGCATTGTGAGGTTGGATGTATGCTGAGACTGCATATCTTGGACAAGCTGCCCAGAGATGCATTAGTGTCTCAACATGACATCCACACGATCTACAAAGCGTACTCTGCACCGCCTGATGTAAGATGTTGTGGCGGTACGCTAAGGTATTGACAACCCCATCCTGGCATGTGAAGATAAAACCCTCGGCCTGGGATTTCAAGCCGGCTGATCTCAAGAACGAGAAGGTCATCTCTACCGACAAGCCAAGTTGTTGGACATTTCGAAAGAATTGTCCATGCAATGGCTTGTCGATATGCCTTCTCTCCAACATACGGAGTTGTTCCTTTCGTATGTTAGCCCTGTGACGCACTGGGCACAGATTGATGACTGATTCAGCTTCCTGTGCACCACTACGTCCCACATTGAATGCCAGACCGAGGTTTCGCGCCGCTCGTTCCGCCGTGCTGTACAAAAACGCCCCCTTCCCCTGAATTTCATGCTGATGAAATAGCATCATCAGGGGATGCTCCATTCAGGCCGCAAGCCGTTTCGAGGACCAATCGGTCATGCATGCACTCCAGGCTCAAAAGGCCATGACCTCCCTTATTTCGGGGCAAATACAGTCGTTCCACGGAAGATCTTGGATGCAACTGCGTTGCATACAAATCATCTTCCGTGTGCATCGGTCAAGACCCCGTAGCTCGTCAACGTTCCACTTAAGTGCTCCATATGTATAGAGCACTGGAGAAACGACCAACGTATTCGTGGCTGCCACCTTATTTCCCCCCGTCAATTCCGATGACCAGATCTGACGGGGAAGGCGTCGGTATTTCTTAACGATGTTCGTTTTAACGGTCTGCACATCCTGGGCATACACCCTCATCTCTGAGGCACTTCCAGGTGTGTGTAGGCTTCCTCGGCGCTAAGGTGGCGGATGACACTTCCGTTGACGAGCTCCATATCGTTGTTAATGGAGTCTGACCTTCCTCTGTGCAAATGAACGACTGCACACTCGTCCAATCCAAATTCCATGCCTATATCTCTCGAGTATGTGAGGGCGATGTTCAGAGATCGATGTAATTGATCCTCGCCTGATGCGTATAATTTAAGATCATCCATATAGAAAAGATGGGTGATCTTATGTACACGTTCACCAGGCGGCCCGCACATGTACCGTTGAGATTTCCGGAGAGCAACGGATAGAGGCAATAGTGAGATGCAGAAGAGCAGAGCACTGGACTGAGTCCTGACATACACACCTGTCGATAAGCAAGTTGTCCTTGCAGCCGGATACACCCATTTTGCACGCTCGTTGTTCTACTATCCGCCGCCACACCGGTTTCACGGTTTTCTCAATACGTACGTTCAAGCTGTTATTGAACCACTTGTATATCTACAAAACTAGTGTAATAACTTTCCATTATTTACTGTATTTCCGAAAATATGGCCATTTAGAGTTACCTAAAAGGGGAAACAATAATGGTCGTTATTGTTTATAGTTGATCAACTTTTTTCCTGGGCATTTCTGAGAAAAGTTATACAGAAGTAAGTTAAAGTGAAGGTAATTACGAACAATTTAAAAAAAAATAGGAATCATTTTTATCCTCTACATCAAAAGTTGCAGAACTTTGAAGATACCTACTTTTTCTGCCTAGATCATGCCCGTTGAATTAAAATAGTTTTTTTACGACTTTTAAAGTAATTTTCAATGGTTAAAATGATATTTAATTGTTTTTAACTTCTTCAGTTATTACAATAAAGTGTAGTATACACATACCTATCCTAGGGAATCCAAAAGTATTGAGTCGTAAAAACAACTTTCGAGGAATGCACTTTAGAAAAGTTTCAGACAAAAGTTTTAGGATATTTTCTTACCTATGCTACCATGATCTTATATTTGACCTTGACCATGATCTAAAAGGTCATTTCGGGATCACAATGACTTTTATAAATAGTAACCCATATTTTTGACCACGGAAATAGAAATAACGGATTAATCAGCTGAAGTAAATGTAATTGCTACCTCGTGATCTTTATCGTGACCTCGTAAAATTTACGCTTTTGATCAACATTAAATTTATCCATCATACTCAAACATTGCTTCTATTCGATCTTTTAATTTTCGTTTCACGCGTACCATAACTTTCGTTTTTCCAAAGCACAATAAGCAAACAAATTTCTAATAGATTTTCGTTATGATTTCGTGATGCCGGCATTTTTAGGTACACTGATATACTTTTTCGAAAAACTTTTAGGACAATTATTTATTCTCATAGAAACAACAAGTACAATGGTGATACATCATTGAATACTTAAGTTTGCAATACCCGTCAATCATATTCTGTAATTAATTTCAACCTGTTTGTTTTGTGACGAAACCCGTCACAGATCGACGCGCTTCCCGAACCTCGCGCCATCTATTGGAGCCGGGCGTAACCCCGCTACGAAGTCCGCCCCTCTCGGAGGAGAAACGGTTCTTTTTACCGGAGCGCGCCTCCACTCGTCCTCCCCCACAGGTCGTGCCGCAGTGCGCCTCGAGAGTTCCCGAGTAACGGGCCTCGGCCACCGCCGCCGACCCCTCTCCATCCCTCCCTATCGTTCTCTCTCTCAGAACAGCGACAGCTAGCCAGAGACGATACGGGGACGCACGAAGCACTTGTCAGCGCTCCGTGTCGTCCCCTCCCACCATGAAGACCCCGAGGACGGTGCTCGTCATCGCCCCGACGAGTACGTCCCCCAACTAGGACCCCCGGACGAACCCCCCTCTCACGCCGATCGCTCGAGCGCGCACGCGCCGGCCCGACGGCGCACCACTGAAGAAGAAAGGAACAAGACGGACAGTATCCGTGAGGCTCTAGCCAAGAAAGGAAGTAGTTCGCGCCGAAACGAAATAGTCCCGAGTCGTATCCGTGTGAAAGGTGGATCGAGAAGTCGAGACAGCCAGAAGGAAAAGTGCCAACCGAGGCCCACCACCACCAGGACCGAGGTCCGGGGAGGAACCTCCAGGACCAAGATTCCCAGGCCACCCCCGCTGCCACAAGGAGAATCTCCCAAGTAAGTTCACCCATTTCTTTTGTTTTCTCTTTTTCGGCACTCCGATTTCCCCGTGAAATAAGTTACCGGTCTTGACTATAAGAAGTTCCGCCGTCGCGAGGTCAGAACCCGCCCCCCCCCCCCCCGTCCCTTTTTTTGTAGTTTGGATAGAAATAAAGTTCTGCCTCGTCCTTATAAGGGCGAGGTTACAGTTTAAATTATTAATTATTTAAACAATTAAAAATATTCGTATTAATTATAAGAATAGGTAGAACAATATTTTAAACAACTAACACAAAACAAAATTAAGGTAGGGAAACCAGGTGTTTTCAAAACACTGTAATTTTAGATGTAATTAATAATTATTCCAATTAATATGTAATTATTCTCATTTTTGTAGAATTGTTCGTAATTACGTTTACTTTAGCGGATTGATTCGTTATTATCAACTGAGCCACCGCCGCTCCCGGTTACTATGTAAAAAAGTTATTTTGATCCCGAAATGACTTTTTAGACCATGGTCAAGGTCAAATATAAGACCACAGTAGCATGGGTAAGAAAATATCCTAAAACTTTTGTCTGAAACTTTTCTAAAGTGCATTCCTCGAAAGTTGTTTTTACGACTCAATACTTTTGGATTCCCTAGGATAGGTATATATATATACTACACTTTATTGTAATAATTGAAGAAGTTAAAAACAATTAAATATCATTTTAACCATTGAAAATTACTTTAAAAGTCGTAAAAAACTATTTTAATTCAACGGGCATGATCTAGGCAGAAAAAGTAGGTATCTTCAAAGTTCTGCAACTTTTGATGTAGAGGATAAAAATGATTCCATTTTTTTTAAATTGTTCGTAATTACCTTCACTATAACGTTTCTCAGAAATGCCCAGGAAAAATGTTAATCAACCATAAACAACAACGACCATAATTTTTTCCCCTTTTAGGTAACTTTAAATGGCCATATTTTTGGAAATACATTAAACAATGGAAAGTTATTACACTAGTTTTGTAGATAATTTTCTTCGCTTCAATTTATTCCTGAGCCATTTTAACGAGGAAACTGTAGTAAATAAGCCAGATGCAAAAAAGCTGTAAAAACGGCTCGTTTCGAGCTATTTTCGAATATTGCTTCGTATTTCAACATTGAAATCAACATTGTACTAATCATTATGGGATTACTTTCCTAATACAAAATATCGGATTGAAATGAAATATCATTATGTAAAAGAAGTATTGCAAGAAAATTATTTGAAATAACCTTAAAAAAAAATTGAAAATTTGGGATATCTTTCGTTTCCCTCCGACGATTTTTTTTATTTATGGCTTAAAATAACCATGGGACCTTGCTGAAATGATATCTGAAAAGATCCGAGAGGTGGGGGGACTTTTGGGTTGAACTCAATCGTAGCTCACCGAGATTATTCACATTTAATACACTGACGGGTGCGTAATCTTTACTTTGTTGTGCGAGTTTGTCACACCTGGAGTGTCTGCATTAAGCCTGGATGTTTTCTCGTACATGCTCCCCCAGAATTCCTCAACTGAGGCCATCGACGGAAACTCGCGTGAGGCTGCGAGACTGTTTGAAGAGGCTGGTCGGATTCGACCAAAATGTTGCATTTTGTCGAATTCCATCTTCCCGTCTTTGCAGCCTCTTTTTGGCATCGGCCAAAACCCGAATTTTATCTGCCAAACGTTGCTTAATGTTGAGCAACTTCATCTTGTTCAGTGTGTGATAGTACGTCCGCAGTTGCTGTGCGAACTTCTTAACTTTAGCCGTAAATGAACGGCCAGATGTTAAATAGTCGATCACACACTGAATTCGGGAAGCGAGTTTCCGTATCAGTCGAATCTTACCGTTCAATTGAGACATGCGTTTTGTAATCTGCCGACTCCCCGATATATGTGTCAGATTTCGCGGAGTCACCAAATCACTTGCAGCCTCGTAAACGGCACAATTGAATTGCCACAGGTCGCAGTCATCCGGAAGAGCATCCAGAAGTAGGCTATTTGCTCTGTGTACTTCTCGTTGTTTAGGCAAAACTTTTCTTGTCGAATTTCACCTAAACACGAGTGTCGTGCTTTCATAATGTGGAGCATCTCTCCCAGCACCGCGTACGTGCTCAGTTCTTATTGCCCGCACATCCGGTACTGTTGTGCAGCTGGGAACAACGAAACCTATCCGCCTCAGATAGGCCACATAATCTCTCAGATGTTGTTGAGTAAAGCGATCTGCTAGTTCGGGATGCATTACTGCAAAACCATGTAGCCTCGCTGTTGCGGACAGTTCTCCTCGTAGCAGCGCATCAGATCTTGCCTGTGATCCTCCGTCCACTGAAATCGTCCGTGGGCATGTTGGTGTTGTGGTCCCGTGACACCCGTTTCGGCTCCTCCACCTCGGGACTGGACTGCATCCGAAGCAGCCCGAAGTTCAGGAGCCCTGCGCGTTCTCTTTCTAGTAACCGCATTTTTACGGGAAGTAGGGTGGTTGGCCCTACCCCCCGTTGTTATGCCTCTCTCGTTTGTCTCTTACCTTGCCATCCACTGGGGTTGATTACCCAATCCCTGGCAAGGTTGCTAAGAGTCCAGGGCCCACCGGCTTTAATAAGCACACGTGGAGGTGAGAATAGGCCATTTGGGAAGATAGGCTAAGATGCAGCTTTTTGCACAGCCGCATTGTGTTACATATCATTCCCTTTGGGCCCCTTATTATTGTTATTATCGTTGTTATTGTTATTTTTATTATTATTATTTTAATAATAACTTAAACAACACCATTGGTTTCTTATGTCGCTCAATCTGTCCGAAAAAGGAGAAATTTTTGTGCTCTAATCTCTACCAGATTAGCGTGGAATGTCACTGCAACCACGCCTCAAACCATGAGGTATGTGATTGCAGTGTCGGTACTGAGTTCAATTCAACGCGCAGAAAATTGTCTACACGGGGACTCGAATCCAGAACCTTGGTTTATTATTATTATTATTATTAACTATTCGAAGAAAGAAACGAGTGTCCTACCTACCTGTAATTGTAACTTTTATGATCCGTTCTGATGCAATTTTCACCGTTTTTCGCCATTTTTCTCCTTCCTATGGTGCCTTCCTGTCATCGGAAAGTTTTTTAAAGCAGTCAAATTGATCATTCCTTTCATTCTTATCTATTTGAAAAAAAAACGAGTGGCCTAACTGCAATTGTAAATATTATGAACCGTTGTTTGTGATTTTCACCGTTTTTCGACATTTTTCACCCTCCAACGTTGTCGTCCTGTCGTCCAAATTTGTTGAAAATCAGTCAAATTATGCGCTCCCATAATTCTTTACTATTCGAAGGAATAAACGAGTGGCCTAACTGTAATTGTAAATATTATGAACCGTTGTTTGTGATTTTCAACGTTTTTCGACCTTTTTCCCCTTCCAACGTTTTCGTCCTGTCGTCCGAATTTTTTGAAAATAGTCACTTTATTAAATGCCATTCTCCACTATTCAAAGAAAAAACGACTGGCCTAACTAATTGCAAATTTTATGAACCGGTGTTTGTGATTTTCACCGTTCTTCGACATTTTTCGCCCTCCGACTGTGCCATCCCGTCATCCGAACTTTTTGAAAATCAGTCCAATTATTCATTGCTATCCATAAAAACTATTCAAAGAAAAAAACACGAGTATCGTACCTGTAATTGCAACTTTTATGCTGCGATGATATGTGATTTTTACCGATTTTCTCCTTTTTTCCCTTCCAACGGTGCCATTCTGTCATACGAATTTTTTGAATATTCTCGGGTGGAACGGTTTGGACATGTCAAGAGAGCACAGAGGCGCAATACAAGGCATATATAGACTCACCCCGTGTCAGTCCTTCTAACCTCAATATTGGTTCCGTCAGCAAATTCGTTTATCTGTGACGTAGCGGGTACAAAGGACAAGTAAAAAGGACAAGGTATTTTCTCCCGCTTTAATGACGAATATGTCTATTCGCCGGTCGGCTCTCGGGTGGAGAGGTACAGGACAAAAGCAGGACTGCGATTTAAATATGTCGAAAAATAAAAGTGTCCGGTTTCTAAAATGTCCCCTATATAATGTACAAAATATATGCGAATACAAACACACCGATCAGAGCATATAGTGATCCGGAGAAAACCACCAACAATATTGACACAGCACCCATGCGATAATGCGAGGAAAACTTATCCTATTCAATCGGACGCTCGCAAGAGAGTGATTCTAGGTGCCTTTGTTAGGTTTTTTTTACATGTCGTTGGAATTTTGCTATCGTAACCCAAGGCTTTTAAGGAAACACCATAAAACTTGCATTTTCTATCAGACTGCACTTACGCTTAGGAGTCAACCAGGGAATGGCGGAAATTCACACTCCCAAATAAGATTCAAGGGAAAATGACACACACACTACGGCAATATCAATTAATAAACTGTGACCCCCGTCCCCAACTTTTTCACTTCCGCCCGTCCGTCGTCGTGCCTCGTGGCCGCCTGCAAAAACTTTTCCCCGGGGACCACAAAAATCGTTTACCCTTTCTACACCGCGTTCTTGATGGTAGGGAGAGACCCCGCGGTCCGTATGGGCATACACGTCTAGACGTCCGCTCCAGTTACTCTTTCTTAATCCTTCTCAAATGTTCACGAAGTTTCGGCACGTCGCCCTCGCATACCCTCTCCTTCGCGAACATTCCAGAATCTCCACGCGTCATTCCCCCCCCTGCACGCCCGTAATAAGCAGCGTGCTTGTCGGTATTCGATTGATGTTTACGTCTTGTACTTCTGGAAGTCGAAAAGAAGGCCGTCCTTGATCCGATTTCCAAAACAAAGCGAATACGAATGCCCATGTGTATGCCTGAAATATTTATCGTATGCAATATATTATTTCAGGAAATAATCAAATTAAAATTAAATAACGAACGATAGCCCGAATTACACGGACTTTTACAATTATCAATTAGTAATTCCTAAAATACCAATTCTACGTTTAAATTGTTGTCTTATTAAAAATTAGCGCTTCTTCGGAGCAGCCCCCCCCCCCCCCTATAATGACAACACTTCCCCTTGGATAAAAGCCTCCCGGCAGATTCATAACACATATCGATCCTAATTCCAAATTGTTGCCATATTAAAATTTAGCGCTTCTTCGGAGTAGTCCCCCCTATAATGACAACATTTCCCCTTGGATAAAAGCCTCCGGGCAGATTCATAACATATACCATTCAAAAAGACCCGAATGATGTCATCAACAAAATAAACACTAGCGCTTCTTCGGAGCAATCCCCCCTATAAGGTGATGAGATCATTTCGGAAATTGCACCCATTCGAAATATTAGCGGTTCTTGAAGACCAGCCCCCCCCCCCTCCCTCCTTAAGTTATCCTCGTGTTGAGTCTCGTGGCAGATAGCACTGTAAAGTGTTTTGCCACGTTACAAAACTTGAAGTCATTTCAACTCTTTCACAAATATTGTTCAGTCGAATCTGTTGAGAATCTTGTTGTTTTTTTTGTAATGTCTGCTGTGTAAAGTTTATTCAAGGTATCAGCAACAGACCCATGTGCGAAATGAGTAACGGTCCACCCCTGGCACAGTCCTGGCACCGTCGCTGCCGAGGCTCGGCTGCAGCATCGGGCCAACACGGGCATGAGGCTTGGTGCGAAACTACGGCCTAGACTCGACAACCGGTATTGGTCCATTACTGGCGGCCAGCACTGTCACGCCATCGACAGCCAGCACTGGCCCGGCATTGGTAGCCGGCATTGGCCCTGCATCGGCAGCCAGTATTGGCCCGGCGTTGATTGCCGGCGATGGCACAGATCCTGTTGCGACACTACGGCCTAGGCTCAGCAACCAATATTGCCCAAATAGCACAGGAAGATGCAAAAGAGTTGCAGACCTGCTGCAGCTAAATTTTACAGGCATTATTGTATGTGCAACGTCGTAGCAGCACGATGTCGGAATTAATGGATTTGGAAAAATTTAAAAAAAAGGGAAACAAACGTTGAAACGAATTTATTGTTATTGGAAGAAACCTTGAAGATGTATATATCGATGGATATATGCATATATCCCTACTTATTAACGAGTCTTTTTATGTTGTAAGCGGGGCCAAATTTGGATCTCCAAAGAGTTGGATTAGTAAGTTCGTAAAACGTCGTACTAGTTCCAACGTATTCCTGTAAATAAATATATTAATTTCTAATTCGTCGTGAAAACGACCAGTTAGTTCTTAGTCGGAGGGAAAGTTCCCCCGACAAAAAAAAGGCAAAAGTGGCGAGATCGCCTTCCGGCCGGAGTTGCCGCGTCGGTGCCCACACTTCAAGGAACGCGGGCGCTATTTCGTATTCCGTTTGGCGACGCGCTCCTAGCGGCTACGGCCGGAACTTAACGGCTGGGTTTCCCTGGGGATTCGAACGTCGCCGCCGGCTGTGGACCGAGTCTCCAGAGATCGGAGGGCTCGTACACGGAGATAACTGTGCAAGTATGAAACTGTAGGGAATCCTTCGGCACTGTGCCTACTAAGATTTCGGAGCTGCTTCTGCACCTTGTTCCACGAGATATCACTCCAAGAAAGTCATAGTCTCAGACTGTGAAAACTCTCTAGGATAAGACAGCAAAACTACGATGCTATCTTCGAGGCGCAGCCTATGTTATACTTTTTAGACTTGGGCTCTCCGGGACATTTTTGTAGGAAATTTCCTCCTCTACAGAAAAGGTTTAGTAAATTTTTGTTCTATATTGCATCTTTTTCGATACGGTCGATATTCGATCGGCAATATTCTGTGTGAAACAAATTTGCCAGGCTTGGACCGTGTAACGTGGCAACACGTTACAGCCGCAGTTTTGAGAGAGAATCAACTCGTTGGGATGCTGCAGTGGTAATAATAGGGGGGGGGGGGACTGCCGATAGAGGCGCTAATATTTTACTAGTACTGCAGTCGCGGGGGTCATATCCGTTGGGTAAATGGGGGGACTGCCGTGATGGCCCTAATTTTGAGGATGTGACTCCAAACCGTGGAGCTGATACTACACCATGATAGGGGGGACAGATGATCATGGCGCTAGTTTTTGGGAGTAGTTTTAGCTCTCGGAAATGAAATACCGCTTTAAAGAACTACAGACTTTGTCTTGCCGGGAAGCTCAATCCGGGGCAATGGTGATTTTTATAGGGGGACTGTTGTAGCGGCGCTAATTTTTGGAATCACCTTGCATTGCGTTAGATAGCATAGGCGCCAATGTATTGAAAGAAGATACTGCGCAGCTATTAGTAAACTAGCATAGACGCCAATGTATTGAAAGAAGATACTGCGTAGCTAGTGATTAAGTTTAGTTAGTAAGCTATTAGTAAACTAGCATAGTCGCCTAGGTATTGAAAGAAGATACTGCGTAGCTAGTGATTAAGTTTAGTTAGTAAGCTGTTAGTAAACGAGCATAGGCGCCTAGGCATTGAAAGAAGATACTGCCTAGCTAGTGAGTAAGTTTAGTTAGTAAACTAGCACCGGCGCCAATGTATTGAAAGAAGATACTGCGCAGCTAGTGATTAAGGTTAGTTAATTAGATAGTTTTAGTTTGAGCAAGTGCATAGTTAGTCGGTCTCGGCCTAAAGGATGTGACCAGCAATTATTTCACAAAAAGTTTAGGAAAATGGGGGGAGATTTAATCACTCATGGTATAAGTTCGTATTGGTTTTCATCTGAAACTGAAAAGAAGATTTTATCGCTAAAATTTTTTTCTTTTGCGTTGTTTAATGTTTTTGGATATCCTATAGTATTGGGTTTGAGTTGTAGATTTGGTAGTTTTTTGGTCCAGAGTTTTTTTTTGTTATAAGTGCATGGCCACCTCTAGTTCTCCCCAAAAGAAAACGTATATTTATGAAGCAGTTCTGCTGTTGATCCAATGCGGAATATATAAATAAGAGGAAGTATTTCAAATTGTCGACGATGCGAAAAGGTATACAATTGATTGTAAATACGCCCTTGATGATTTCAACGATTGCAGAAAAAAAAACTACTCTTCCTGTTGCGATGCTCTCTACGACAAGTATTCAATGTTACGCACGTAGGGAATATTTATTAACTAATACTCGGAGTTAATAAAAAAGAAAATACTGAAAGAATTTATTCAAAACAATTTTTATACAAGTTGGCTCTCTGCGCCCTTGGACGACGCTTGACATTTCTGCTTGTGCGATGACGTTCAATCGCGTCTACAGCTTGCGTATCAATGTTTATATATCTGGAATCCTACAAAGTCTCCTTTGGTGGACACGCAGGACAACCTGGTCTGTGGTAGGTGGGCATCGCTTGGTAACAAGGTAACACGAGTTCCGGAAGGCAAATCGATCTTTCTTTGTTTTTAATTATTGTCGTTTTGCTATCGCCTTCCGGGATTCGTTCGTGAATTTCTCGCTCGCGTTCCTGAGTGAAGTGCCGCGCATCACTCGTGCTTTCGTTTCATTTTTTTTTACTTTAAAGTCTCGTTATCTTGAAAGCGTCGAGGCTAAAATGTAATTTTGGACGTAGTGCGGCTTTCGTCCTTTGTTCTGCTAGCGCGTTTCAGCAACCAAGTACGTGCCCGGTTGGCTGCCACCACGCGGTAGAATCCAAATAATAATTTCTTTGTTTCGCTTCGCTCGGGTCGAAAAGGTTCCAAGGAAAGTGAAAATTTCGTAATACTTAAATAATTCTTAACCCTTAGCCGACACACTTCTAGCGCCAATCATAGCCGACACACTGGGACGTTTTTGACCCCAGCCACATAATCGTCTATTGTAAGTGAAATAAAGTATTTTTCACCGTAAAAAAAGTCACAGTTGTTCATTAACTATCCCTCTTTAAGACAATATGAGTGCGATGTAAAATCTTTTAATTTAATTGGTTAAAAAAAAATATATTTCACAAAAAACTCCGAAAAATCACCATTTTTACTAAAAATTTCCTAACTTTTTTAATTTTGTGAATTGGACGCTAAAATTTTTGCAGCCTTCTGTCGAAAGGTATTGCTTTATATAAAAAAATATTGTGATAGTGTCCGCTGAAAAAATGGTATATATTTTGAAGGATGAATATCAGAATTTCAGTCATTTTTCAAAAGTGTATTTTTTCATTACTAACGTTATGTAATACTGAAAATTCACAAAAATAAATCAAGGAATGAAGAAAAATAGTCAAGTTAATCGAAAAACTTACTTTATTACAATTTACCCGATTAAAATATTAAATTATACACCAGTACACACTTTGCAAATGATTAAACGATGATCGTCGCAAATGGGGCGCTGGCAACTTGCACAAACCTCATTTGGCTTCTTGTCTGTTTGTCGCGGGCACTCTGCACATCTTACTCTTTTTGGCAATTTATCGCGTTTTGACTCTTCTTCTTTATGAAGGTCGAGGCCCAGAATCCCGGCAATGCCGGTTTTTATGTCGCGGCCCAAAGTACCCGTTTCGTTGTACATTTTTAACAGGTAAGGTCTAAACAGGCATATTGAAAGTTTTTCGAGGCAATTGATTGCAGTACACTTGTCTGTGGAATTACCAGCTGCGAGTTTGCAGTTTAAGAGTATTCGAGAGTTCACCGCAGCCTGGTCAAGCATGCCGTAAAAAATTCTCATTGGCCAGCGATTTGTCCTTCTCGTCATCGAATACGAATGGTATAGCTGGTCAAAAGTATCGGTTCCTCCTTTTGTCTTGTTGAAATGATGAATAATTTTAGGCTTATTATCTGTTATCTCTGTTGGTATATAACACTATTATTTTGTTAAGAAAAAAAATTCACACTTTCAAAACATAGTGTACTCACCTTATTCCACTATTTTCTGCAGAAAAACACCTGAAATAAAAATTCAATGCAAAAACAATTCCAACTTTATCCGACACACTGGGGTCTCTGATGGCACCACTCCGATTCTCTTGGATGTCACAGACAGACAGACGCACTTCACTCGCGGGAAACTATACTAAGCGAAAGGGCTACTCTCCCACTATAACCTAGTGGCGCTACGGACCCGGTTTTCGAACATTAAGGGGCGGGAAATTCGAAATGTATACGACCCGGTCGCGAACGATCCCAGTGTGTCTGCTAAGGGTTAATGGATAACGGTTAAAATATTGTAAAGCTTAAATAACTCGTCCCACGGATATCGCCTTCGAAGAGATTTCGAAGGGTTTAACCTAAAATTCAAAAGAGAATACTTCACGGCTATCGTTCTTGAAAATATTCAAGGTTAGCACTCTTAATCATGCAATCTTTCACGAGTTTACTAAAATACGTTACGTATTACCTTGGAATTTATTCAATCGATAAGTGAAAGTGGTTACCATCGCTAGCAGTCAATGTGTAAATTCTAAACCCGAAGCGTTTAGTTGGAACTCGTGGTGCAAGTCCCGGCCTCGTGGGGTATGTCGTACCGCGGAAATAGCCGTACACGCGTTCGGGAGTGTTCGGATCAAGCGGCGTGGAAGCTAGCGTCGATCGCGGATAGGGTGGAAATCTTGGTTACCGGCACTGTGTGCAACCGCGAAATTAATTAATTTTTTTTGGTACCGAAATTTAAATTACGATGATGGCTACCCGCTATGGAGGTGTGGCGCGATATTTTGTATTGATTTTTGTCCGAATGGCTCCTACGGGACAACCCAAAATTTTTGGTCGGAAACGTCTCGCTTCATCCTGACGTCGGGTAAATAATATTGAATTCGCGTTTCGGCATCGTGACGATAGTGTGGGGTTCGATTTTTAAGATTAACCCGTCCTCGCTGTTCGTGACCGCTAGTTTCTATCGTCGAGTTTCGGTTTCGAGTTTTGACTGCGCCTGCGAATACCGCCCTCTCCCTTGCCGAGGGAATCTCGGGGCTGAGCATAGCGGGCACACCATCACCTTGCGGCGCGCCTATAAATTCGGTAAGCTTCGGCATGCCTGGCGCCCTTATTAAGATCATGCGCGTCGTAAGGTTTTGTGACCCCAGGGATTCGGTTGGTTTTGTATGTCGGTTGCGGGCGGATGGGAGCGGTGACATAAAGTTACAAACCGTTACATAAAGATGCTCTTCTCTTAATACAAACTTAATTCGAAAATAGAAATATAATTTCAAACAGATTATACAAAAAAAAAAGATAAAAATAAAAAAAAAATAAAAAAAACCTCTGCTACGATCACCACCTTGACGCGGTGTAGGGGCTTATGCTATCTGATCATTTAAGCAACAAAGAGAGGTCAAAATCACCGTGGCATATATACATATATCATATTACATTTACAAACTGCATTCAATGTTATAGTTACTGCGTGAGAGCCCAAACAAAGCTCGATATTCCACTTGTTTTGCAACAAAACACACAATTCAATTTTTGAACGTAGGGTTTTTGAATGTCAAATTTATTACATGAATCCTACTGCGCGTTGTTGAAATATCATTATCACTCATAAAATATTGAAAAGAATATATTGTGCAACAATTTTCTTTTTATTTCTACAAGTGCCGACTTAGTTCTGATCATGATTTTAACGAAATACATGTTTCTTAACGCAAAATTTATTTCTCACGCAAACTTTGAGACATTTGTTTATTTATCTATTTGTTCATATGTCTGTTATAATAAAAGGTATCACAGCCGTACTAAGCGGCCCTAAAAATCCACGAGTAACAAATTTCAAGCAAAATGATTCGAATTTTAATAAACATGTCCGCCATATAGGATCCGCCATTTTGAATTTTCATAATCTGACTTTAGATTCGTTATCAGCGAAATATGAATAATGAATTTATAAGCAGTTAAAGCTTATGGTCCTATCAGAATAGGTGCATAGATTGTAGTTTTTGAGACTCGAAAAATTTTTTTGTTAAAATCGAATTCCTTAGGTTTATTCCAAATTTCTTCAGGAGTATTTTGAAAAAAAAAATTGTTTCATCCAAAATTGAAGGTTCTAGTTTAGTTTATCCACTGTGGCGACGCACAGTAGGGAGGCACGCGAGTCTGACTAACAAAAATCGCTGCCACGTCAGTTTACATCCGATCTTAATGTATTTTTTTTTTAAATCTTCAGAAAAGCTTGTACTATATAGATCCATCGCTACATATTGCGATTTGATAATGACCATCAGGCTAGCAGCATATTCGCTCGCGGTATAATTGGATGGGCTGTTACGACTTACGGAATGTAAGCATTAAAATCAGTATTCATATATAATGATGGGATTGTCACAATCAATTCGGGGAAATTACATTAAAGACTCTTATTACTGTCCAGAACAATAATCTTGAACTACCTTTAGGTCCTACGTTCATTAGTTACATTTTACCGTAATTAAGAATATATTGATCGAAAACACTACTAAGGTAAGGTTCCGTTTGATTTCGGGGCATAATTTGATAAATCGAATTACTGAGAGTTATATATATATATATATTTATAGTTATATATAGCTTATACAACCATGTATGCAAATGTAATTCTCGTTTCGATGACCGTCTACAAAATATGAAAATAAACCATTTTTTGAACGTATGTTAAGCGTAAATCTTAAACGTATTAAATTTGTATATCATAAACGTTTATATTATTTTTATGATAATCGTATATGATACGTTTAGTAAAAAATGCATTAAAAGTCATAAATAATATTTTTTTTGTTTTCATAATTAATTAGTGTCATGACACTATAGACAGTAAGTCAAGTTTTGCTAAAAGCAAAAACAAGAATTAATATTTTGATATAAATATAGTATAATATGTTAAATGTTTCATTAACATTTAAAATCCGCTCATAATAAACGTAGATTCATAACGTTTTTAACAGTTTCTATTTTTATAAATTATAAACACTTTCCAAACTGGTTTAATCAACTTGCATATTACACGATTTTTATATGTTGTATAGTAAACTCAAATGGGATAGTTCATATGTTATTTTGAAACATTTAATAAACGTTTAGCGATATATTTTGTTGAAAGGATATAACAGAATCCGTATTTTGATATAAATACGGTATATCTCAGACGTTTTATCAAAATTTAATGTCTTCTGAAAATAAACGTGGCACAAAATACTTCTCTAATGTTTCTATTTTCATGAATTATAAATGATTTCCAAGTGTGCTTATTCAACTTGTGTATTACACGTTTTGTATACATATACTGAAATGGGGATATTTCAAACGTTATATTTAAACATTTAATAAAACGTTTCTGCATTGTACTTTGTTGACGGGAAATAATAGAAGTAATATTTGAATATAAATACGGTATATGTGAAACGTTTTATTCATATTTAACATCCTCTCATAATAAACGTATTGTTAAGACGTTTTTAACCGTTTATATTTTGATAGATACGATTATATAACTCGTCTATTAAAAGCTTTTTATACGTTTCACATATTAAACTAAAATGCGACATTTCATACGTTATTAAACATTTCTTAAATATTTCGCATAATATGTTTCTGAAAGAAAATAAATATGGTGTATCTTAGACGTCTTATTAACATTTAATATCTTCTGATAATAAACGTAGCATAAAATCGTTTTTTCAACGTTTCTATTTTCATGTATTATAAACATTTTTTAAATACGTTTATTATACTTGTAAATTCCACGATTTATACACGTTTCACAAACGTAAAAAATAATACGGTATTTCATCAATTTATTTATACGTCGAATAAACGTGAGGTAATATATGTAGGTCATTAAAACGTTAATAATAGACGTATTTTGTACTACCGTTTTATAGACGTATATACCGTGAACGTATATGCCCTTTACGTATACCATTTTTATACCTCTTTTACATAATATACGTATATTAAACAATAATGTTCTCATTGGGTAATAAATGTTAAATGAACTTTAAATAATTGTATTTTTGGAAGATTTCTTCAAATGTGATATTAACGTTTTAACGACTTCTAATAACCGTTGGATAAACGCGAAATGAATGTTTTTTTCTCTAAAACGTTAAATTAACGTTTATACAATAATATTTAAAACGTTTCTTTTGTGATTATTTTGCATTCGTGTTTTTTCACTGAAAATAAAAATTTTTCCGAGCAAAAATTCCCCAGTGGGATGGTATATGTCAACCGTTTTATTAACATTTAACATCTTCCCATAATAAACGCATTATTAAGATTTTTTTTAACCGTTTATATTTTGATGAATTGTAAACGTTTTTCAAATACGTTTATACATCTCGTCTATTGCACGATTTTTATACGGTTTATATACGCAAACTCAAATGGAATAGTTCATACGTTATTTTTGAACATTTAATAATCATTTCGCATTGTATGTTTCTGAAGGGAAATAAACACGGTGTATCTTAGACGTCTTATTAACATTTAATATCTTCTGATACTAAACGTAGCATAGAATCGTTTTTTAAATGTTTCTATTTTCATGAATTATAAACTTTTTTTTAAATACGTTTATTATACTTGTAAGTTTCACGATTTGTATATATTTGATATACGTAAAAATAATACTGTAATTCGTAAATTATTGCAAATTTGGTCCCCCGTGATTAGCTGGTGAAAATTTCACGACCCCAGAGTGTACCAACGAGGAGGTTACGGAAGGATTTTACACTCCATTTTTTTTCTTTTTTTTCTTTTTTTTTTGTTTTTTTTTTTTTCTTTTTTTTTGTTTTTTTTTTGTTTTTTTGTTTTTTTTTATTAATGTTTATATTGCAAAAAGAATAACGGAAATCGATTCAGCAAATTATTATAAAATTAAGTTATTCGCGGATAGCAGTTTTCGCTCGAAAAAAGCCTTGCAGGTCAACGGGTTACGTTTATACGAGTATCATACTGAGGACTTTGTCGGACAGTTTCTTTTCTTTTCTTTTCTATGTTTTTCGCAAGGAATTAATCAACGGATCGGATGACATTAAAAGATGAGTCAATGTGTCTACGTTCGTTGCATGTCGGTTGGTCATGCGTCTGTGTTTGCCTCTCGCATTTCGGAAAATTTTATTGCTAGCTTCTTGTGCTTCTTCTGACAGCCAACCGATCGGGACTGGAATCTGGTCCATTATTGCACCACCGTGAATTAAAACTTTATGTACTGATGGAGGTAACGGGTACCAGTGATAAACATCAACACATAATTCCGCTACTTCGAGACCATACTTGGTGAATTTAACAGTGTCAACTTTTTTCCCGCACGTTATCAATTGTAAAATGTTGTGTAGCGCTTTAATTACTTGGACATCTAAACCGGTCAATTTAGCGACTATATCTGCTTTGGCGAAGAATGTCCGAGCAACATTACCGGTGTTTGTTGTTCCGCTTCCCTGCTTGACAACATCAACGGTCAAGGATAGCTCTTTCTTCAAAGCTGTTTGGATTTGCTTTTTTCTTTCCTGCTTCAATCTTTTCTGCTCTGGAGTTCTAGCTGCCCATTCCTTAAACTCTAAATTGTATGCAACATGAAGCATATACTCTAGACATCGGATCCAGCAGTGGAGAACCGAGCAACCAAATTTATAATAATCTTTCATACATGGTAATTCTAAAACGTACGGAATATTATTTATAAACTTGGGCCCGACCTTACATATATTGCAACAATTCGTACTTCTATTGCATGTTAAAAAATTAATAATTTTTCCATCTATCATTGTGCATAAAAGTTGGAAGTGAACTTCATAAGAAACGTCCTTAACCTCAAGGATATACGCTTCAACTTTCTTTAATAATTCGGTATGATATGTGTATTCGTCATTCACAAGGGTTGAATCTTCCTTTGCAAATTTAAACTTGACAGGTCTACAAAAACGGACAGACGAAGGCGTGCTATTCGTCCAATAAACATCATTACCTGCCTTCAGTTGAAGAGGAACGAAGGTAACCGAAAAAACCGTCTGATCTGACTGATCAGTTTCGGATGCCCATTTTTGCCTCGTAGTTTGCTGACCGGATGCTCCATCCATACCCCATTTACCGATGAGCATCAAATGCTGACCGCGCATTTTTTCAAGTTCTTCATCCCCCAAAGTCAATAAAATTCTTTGAGTAGTGTGTCCCAAAAGAGAAATTAAATTTACGCTCGCTTCAGAGTCGCCTACTTCTATACTATCCGTGTGAGGATAGCAGTCTTTTTTGGCCTCGGTGATGAATTTATAGGGAGGGTACTTAGTTGTACCGGTGTTCCTCTTTTCATGAAATCGCATCTTTTTATATTCATCTTTTGTAAGTCCTAAATCGGCGAAAACTGCTAACACACTACTTTTATCAACAGTATCGATTTGTTTGTCTGGCGGCTTAGGAGTTTCGGGGACTACGTCATTACTTGGCGACTGAAGTTGCTTCAATTTAAGAGCAGTTGACAACTCATCTTCTTCGTGCATCAGTGCAAGTTCTTGCGATCTTCGCTTCTTCGTCATGGCTGAACCCTCATCGTACGGGACACGAGGCCGACCACGTTTCTTAGGTACGCTAGTATTTGGAACAGAAGCGGAATCGGAAGAATTTGCATCGAATTTAACAATAAACTTTTGCGACAGATATGCAGAATATCTTCGTAAAAACATATCTTTTCGTCGTGATACACTTTTCCACTTTCTCACAAAAGTTTTTAAGAACGTATTTCGTAATTTTGTTTTAATTTCCTTCATTTGAATATCCGAAAAACTTTCATTATCTCGAAGATAATTTAGAATACATTCAGCTCTATCCGTAGAAGGTGTCATATTGCTATTCCACAATATTTCGCATAAATGCAAATGCGTAACGTTATACTGCATAATCTCAAATGAATGTAAGCACTTTTTAATACAGCATAAATAAGATTCACATCAGCCAAAACACATCAGAACAAAAGTCTGTAAAAGTAACTGAGCTGCTGCTGTGATGCAAATATCTATGACACTAAATTACATTTCTCTTTCGAAAAATCGCGACACCTAGTGAGGTGCTTTCGAAACTCAACGATGTAAGC
This sequence comes from Trichopria drosophilae, assembly GCA_030407085.1. Taxonomy (NCBI): domain Eukaryota; kingdom Metazoa; phylum Arthropoda; class Insecta; order Hymenoptera; family Diapriidae; genus Trichopria; species Trichopria drosophilae. Next base: position 88,022,111 of record CM059584.1, read on the forward strand.
TCGTAACTCACGGCTTACGAAAGATTATACCTCACTAGGTGTCGCGATTTTTCGAAAGTGAAATCTAACTTAGTTTCACAGATATTTGCATCACAGCAGCAACTCAGTTACTTTTACAGACTTTTGTTCTGATGTGTTTCGGCTGATATGAATCTTATTTATACTGTATTCAAAAGTGCTTTCATTCACTTGAGATTATGGAGTGTAACGTTCTACGAATAGAGCTGAATGTATTCTAACTTATCTTCGAGATAATGAAAGTTTTTCGGATAATCAAATGAAGGAAATTAAAACAAAATTGTAACCACTATATATGATCTCCTAACAAATATCGAAGGAATTTGCCGAGAATTGAGCGAGAATTTTCCGGAATAGATGATTTTTCCGTTTTCCGGAAAATTCTCGCTCATTTATCGGCAAATTCTAAAAATCTAAAAAAATATTTTTTAGGAGATCATATATAGTGGTTACAATTTCCGGTACAGAGCCCGAATTTTAAAAAATCGATGCAGTTTTAATTTACGAAAATAAAATCAGTTTCGAGGTTAGAATGACGGGTATTTAAATTTCGTGATGAATCCCCTCACTGACATTATTTAAGAGAAAATGGATTGATCTTCTAGAAAAAAAAGTTAAAACTTGCAAAAACAATTTGTTAAACAATATTTGTTACTGATTCAAATTATATTTTTCGCCTTTTAAAAGAGTTATGAACATTTTTTAAAAATTAGTGGATTTTAATGAATGACGGCTTATTTTTGTCGAGAACAGATTCCCTGCAACTTCAACGAAGGAATTTTACAAATTTTTTTACATTATCACTAAAATTACTCAGAAAATGTAAAATATAATTTTTTTTCTTTCAATATATAGAGATAGGTAATTCCAACAATAATCATCTAGACCAGGATGCTTCATCATTTTAAATAAAGCTGGAATTTATATATATTGTTTTTATATGTATATTATTAAATATTTAAGGTTTTATATGGCCAAATATCTTTTTTGGATACGAATATGGTGTATGTCAAACGTTTCATTAACGTTTAACATCCTCTCATAGTTAACGTATTATTAAGATGTTTTTTTAACCATTTCTATTTTGATAAATTACACAGCCTCACAAAAAAAAGTGTCATATCCGAAAGGCAAGGCCATGGTATCTTTATGTTTTTTGGGTCGCTGAATCCGAATCCGGTGTCCGTTTGACCCCATCACGTCCAGATCAAGGTCAAATGAAGGTCAAAGATAGAGTTTCAAAGATAGGGTCAGAGACAAAAATCGATTTTATAATTAATTATATATATATAATTATATATATATATATATATATATATATATATATATATATATATATATATATATATATATAACTCTCAGTAATTCGATTTATTAAATTATGCCTCGAAATCAAACGGAACCTTACCTTAGTAGTGTTTTTGATCAATATATTCTTAATTACGGTAAAATGTAACTAATGAACGTAGGACCTAAAGGTAGTTCAAGATTATTGTTCTGGACAGTAATAAGAGTCTTTAATGTAATTTCCCCGTATTGATTGTGACAATCCCTTCATTATATATGAATACTGATTTTAATGCTTACATTCCGTAAGTCGTAACAGCCCATCCAATTATACCGCGAGCGAATATGCTGCTAGCCTGATGGTCATTATCAAATCGCAATATGTAGCGATGGATCTATATAGTACAAGCTTTTCTGAAGATTTAAAAAAAAAATACATTAAGATCGGATGTAAACTGACGTGGCAGCGATTTTTGTTAGTCAGACTCGCGTGCCTCCCTACTGTGCGATGCTGGGACGACGATCGGCATAAATGCCTATGATATCAATTTGCCATGCCTGGCCCGATGCGTTGGCCAGTTTTCAGCCGAAGTTTCGTAATATGTTATAGCCAGTATCGGCTGCTAATGCTGGCCCGATTCTGGCATAGTGAAGTTGCCGACGTTGGACCAGCATCGGTGTCCGAAAGTCGGTTGTCAACGCTGGGCCAATACTGGGCTGTATATTCAGCATCGGCATTTCGCACTTGGGGATACCTGAAGTAAATTGCACTTCGGCATGCATAATTTTACCTCGGCGCACAAAGTTGAAATTTCATTACACAACTTTTCACCAAGTAAAGATATTTGTAATTGTAGTTTGTCAATATTTTTGTCACAAGCTGTTTGAAAATGTATGAAATCAGCTTTCATATACTCTCGAAAAGATTTAAAGTTTTCCGAAATAACAGCATGAACTTGTTCAGACATGAATGTAGAATATAGTAATGGGACAATAGTTAGGATTACAGAAAATAAATTATTATCAACTCGAGTGTAAATCTATATGTACTTTTTAGATATATTCATTGATAATGAATTTTCAATTATACCTACGACCGAATCCATCTCAGATCATGCAGGCAGTCGGATGGCATATCGGCAATCATAGTTCAGTTGAAATGTGTTATTCTGCATGGAAAATAAGCTAATACGGATTTTTTTGTTCTACGAATAATCGCAATTTGAATGATTTATCGTTTTTTTTTTAACCGCTAAATGGATTTTTTTTACATTAAATAATTGTTTAATAAACAACGTTGCCATTTTCTCATTATGAGATCCATATAGATCAAATTAACACATATTATAGAAGGGGTTTCAATCTTTAAAACCCATTTAATATTTTAAAAAAATATTAAAAATTCCAGACAATTTTTTTTTGTCGACCGAATTTATTTTCTTTTCCTTTTCATATATGAATCTCATAAATGACAAAAATAACATTTTCGAAAACTAGAGTGCTGGTGGAGGGCGTAAAACAGGTCCAAAAACCCGAAAACACGCTCTGAAATCTCCATTTTTTCTTAGGGGTCTGTTTTTATTCTTTAAATATTCATCAACACTCATAACAAGCAATGTAATTTTTTCAAAATTTTCCTATACCAGGATCATCTCGAAAGTGGGGGTAAGACACCCCGAAAAGCGCTGCGAAATCGCCATTTTCTCTTAGGGGCCTGTTTTTATTGGTTTGATATTCATTAATACTCATAACAAACATAATGTAATTTTTTCGAAATTTTTCTATGCCAGGATCATCTCGAAAGTGGGGGTAAAATACCCCAAAAACCGAAATATCGCTCTGAAATCTCCAATTGTTCTTAGGGGTGTGACGTTGTCACAGAAAGTATATCCATTAGGATATACTTTCAATTACTCATTAAGGATTACCAAGAAAAAGTTATTATTTAGTCGCATCTAATTAGAGTCAAGCTAGAAAATTCGAAAAAGCGTATAGCGAGAGTGAGCGAGAGAGTGGGGCCTTAGGCCGGGCGGAAGTGAGACGGACGATCTCCGTCGTCGAACTCCCGTGGGCTCGCACGTGTCGGGGATGTTTACACTATTCGGGAGTAAGAGTGGGTCGGTGTGAGATAGAGATAGAGAGAGTTGCGCCCGGGAAGTGGGAGCAACGAAGACAAGAGGAAGGCAGGGTGAAAAGTGACGAAGACAATAAAACATCGGGGCATCTTTTTTTTTTTGTTTGGGTCGTCACAACGACGGAGATAAGTCGGCATAGCCGTCAAGTTGTTTATATATACTTTTTGTGAGAGGACTCGTGAGACTACTCACAAAGTCCCAGTTATATGTCTGATCCTGAGACTTCCCTGATTGCACCCGGATCCTTTTCCTACATTTGAAACGTGGCATTGCGATATATTGAGTGTGTTTCTGTCGCGAGTAAAATCTGAAAATCAATCATATAAAATTAATTGAAATGGTTGAGATGGTTAAACCCAGTCAATAGAGTATTTCCGGTAAAATTTGAAACGTGGCATTGCGTTATATTGAGTGTGTTTCGGTCGCGAATAAAACGTGAAAATCAATCATATAAAATTAATTGAAATAGTTGAGATGGTTAAACCCAGTCAATAGAGTATTTCCGGTAACATTTGAAACGTGGCATTGCGTTATATTGAGTGTGTTTCGGTCGCGAATTAAACGTGAAAATCAATCATATAAAATTAATTGAAATGGTTGATATGGTTAAATCAGGTCAATAGAGTATTTCCGGTAAAATTCGAAACGTGGCAATGCGAGAAAAAGAGTGTGGTTCGGCCGCGAATAGAACGTGAAAATTAATTATAGAAAATTAATTGAAATGGTTGAGATGATTACATCAGGTCAATAGAGTATTTCCGGCAAAATTCGAAACGTGGCAATGCGAGAATAAGAGTGTGGTTCGGTCGCGAATAGAACGTGAAAATTAATTATAGAAAATTAATTGAAATGGTTGCGATGTTCAAATCTGGTGAAAAGAGTACTTCCGGAAAAAATTAGCAACGTAGAATAGCGATATAGATAGTGTGGTTTGGTCTGTAATAAAAATTAACAATCCCGTACACGATAGTTAATTGAAATGGATTTTTGAAGTTTTCAATGTTGATCGACGGATCACTTATATTGAAACGAATATAATTAAATTGCGGGTTAGGAGGGAAGGAGTCGTACGAGTACAGCTCAGCGGAAATCGCCTTCGGAAAGAAGTCTGCGCCGAGAAAAATGTATATAGAGAAATCTCCAAATAGAAATTTTTGTTGTATATGGTAAAATGAGATATTCAATAAAAATAAAATAAAATTAAATATTGTATGTCTGTAATATGCATGGAATTTTACTACGTCACAAATGGCGACCGTGACAGGACCATGCTAGTAGCTGGAAATAGCGAGCTGGGTAACAGAGTTGAGGTTACCGGTTGAAAGGGGGAAGCCGATGCTGGGTTGGTGAGTTGGGGAGTTATATGGTTGACATTGCGTGTGAGATGGTGAGGTAACGATAGTACTAAGGGAACGATAGTAGAGAGTTACTAGTTTTGGTCATAAATTTGGAGAGTAGGTTGCCGACAGAGGCGTGCAGCGGGAAGAGAGATTGATGGTAAAAGAGATTAAGTGGCTGCTAGAGCTTCGAACGAGATAGATACCGGATTCTTTCCGTGCGTATCCATTTCTTGGACAAGTGGGGAAAATAACGGACTTAAAATGGCGACTGAGGTAGAAAGGCATTGGAGTATAATGCGGGCGTTGCTGTAAGATTCCAAGGATGTACGCCGGATAAAAAATATGATCGATAAATTGAACTTAGAGGGAGTTAGTCAGCATTTAGAAAGATAGAGGTTTAGTAATAAAGGCGCCGAGAAGATATTACGCGATAGCTTACTGAGAGTAGTGTTAAGAAATTTTGATAACTCCGTAGAGATCCACTGGTACCCGGATTGGGACGAACGCGGGTGGGAAATACCTTATGAGGAATCCGAGGTTGTGGCCGTCCAAAGGTACGAACGGAGACCGCGGGGTAGACCTAGAAGGGTGCGTGAAATTCAAGAATCGAGTGATAAGGGTTGTGAAAGTCCGGGAGAGGCAGCGGGAGGAGAGATGTTCGCGCCGGAGGAAGTGTGGGGAGGGAAGGTTCGAGACAAAAGGACCCCACTGACAGGAGTAGCCCTATAGAAAATGTCATGACCACAGTGACACACACTACTACGAACGTTACGACTACCACCAGTCACACCTTGGCTTGTGGGGTGGGGGCTGGGTTGCCCAGAGTAAATAGTTTCGTACAATCGGTTACCCCCGGGTTAGTCCTTCCCGAATCAATTTCCAGAATGATTAGAGAGTCGTAATTCAGGGCGATAAGAAAATCCAATATGGCGAGACCGATGGAGAAGCCGGGATACTCTACCCAGTCCAAAATAAGAGGCCTATAAAGGGTCAACGATTTAGGGCACAGTAGGCCATTAGGTTCTGAAAGCGTAACTCTCGGACCAGAATAGAGGGTCGAAAGAGATCGAAACATAGATGCTCTTCGAGGCTTGGAGGAACGAGTAGGGGAACTCCGTTTAGGGCGTCAAAATCGAGATGTAAGATATCTGGGGAGAATCCTGGGGCCGGCGACGTATTCGGATGACGAAAACAGAGATCAGCGACGAAATTATGGTGACAGCATCGATAGAGATAGTATGGCGAGTGGTGGGGATTCGACGAGGACACGGTGCGCAGAAGGAGGCTTATAGATTTTGAGTACACTGGTGATAGAGAGGAGGAGGAAATAGAAAGAAACGTTCGCCATCGACGGAGTAATGCCGAAATGGATAGGGACATATGACGTGCCAAAGTCTTGCGAGAATAGGGGTTGAAATTCTCGGGCGATGAAAAGGAATCTGCGGAAAATTTTCTGTCTAGGTTAGAGGTTTGTTGCCATTTTATATCGAGGAGCGGGAAGATGGCACAAAACCGCCAATCGCGATTTTCGTACGTGGCTAGATTTTTTCAAGGCTTTCCGACAAATTTTTAGTGGCGAGATAACTGAGGAAGACTTGGAAGATGAATTGAAAAATCAAACCCAAGGTAAGAGGGAATCCATCACTTAATTCATCTCCTGCATACGGCATATCGTTAGCTATTTCAAATGACCTCCGCCGATGTACAAACAGTTGAGGTATCATTTTCCGAAATTTGACCCCGGACTATTGAAATTATTTAGCGGAAAAGGAGATAGACGATTTTGCGAGTTTGGAGAAGTGGGGGAGACGCTATGAGCGATTAAAAGAAATGGACCGTAGGTACCATGAACCTCCACCAAAAGAGAAGACTCGGTTACCAAGTAGTGCGTATGTGCGGACCGTTACCTCGGTACGGATTTTAGCAGTAGAAGAAATGGAGCGTAAGGAGGAGGGGAATGTTGCATGAATAGTGGGATCGGGACAGAAAAAGAAACAAAAGTTGATAGCGCCAACGAAAAATAATAAGAAAGCCGGGGATTCTTCAGCATCAAAGCCGGCCTCCCGGAGATACTCGAGATGGAAGTAGCCGAGGAAGTAACAGAGGGACGAGCGACAAAAGCTCCTGATTGGAAATACCGATCGGTACATGGCCGACCTGGCATGGGGTACGCCAGGGAGACACGCACGGCTTTTGAGCCCAGGAGGCAGAGCACTAGGTACACTACTCAGGTGGTCCCGCCGGGGCCCCGGATGTCGCCAAACTTTCCTGATAGGTCTAACGTTCAGGAAAGGACAACGCCGAGGCCGGGTAATGTTAATTTGGAACATCCTATACGAGAAAATACGGGGATGGTAAAGGCCTGTTTCCATTGCCAAATGGTAGGTCATAGGGCAGCGGTATGTCCGAGTCGTCCGTGTGCTGTTTGTCAGCAAATGGGGCACAGAGCTTCAGAATGTCCGGCTCGAAAATGCTTCAGGTGTCAGCAACCGGGGCACATCGCCGTACAATGCCCAAACAACCGATATAATTTCCCACCATTCAGTAGGGGAATGGTAGGGTTTTCTCAGACAATGATAAAGTGCCGGGTGTGCGGTACGAATGGGAACCCATTCAACACCTGTCCAACGAGTGCCCCGCTAAGGCATAAATTGGGAAACGAGAAAGCCGGGGAGGTAATGAATACCATGACTTCCCTGGTGGGCCAAATGGGGTAGATTCGGAGAAGATGGTGAGCCAAGAGGAAGTGGATAAAGGAGTTGCGAGTGGGTTGGAAAAGGGAGTAGCATTTAGTGCTGAAGGGCCCTGGTCGACTCAGCCTCAAGAAAGAGTAGGACACACTATACGGCCGTCAATATAAGTTGACACAAGTCGGCTGCTAGAGAACAGCCGAGGAAGGTCAGAGGAGATAGAGGAAATAGCGGTGGTAGAAAGTAGATGCTTCGCTGAAGTGGAATTAGCTGGGTATCGATTTGTCGCCATGTACGATAGTGAGGCTATGGTGTCGGTGGTAGTGCCCAGAGTAGTGGAGAAATGTAGGGACAGATTAAAGCCCCCCAGACAGTAATGAGAAGTGTGACAGGGGAGGTGACTCCATTTCTAGGGTTGCTCCGAGTCCAAATCGAGATAGATGGTTGTACTAAGGAAGTGAGATTAAAGCCACCGAAATAGTAACATCAGATATGATTTTAGGGATGGATTTTGCGACCGTATTTGATTTGGATGTGCGCAAGGTAGACGGCAATAGCGAGTATGTGAGGGTCCGTGGCATACGTTCATAGACCAACCACGGGACAACCCACGATTTTTGCCGAATGTGCGGGAATATGTGAGTTGAAACAGAGTAAGCAGGATCGGGTAGAGGAGCTTGTAGCTAATACGTTGTCGGGGGGCGACAAGTTAGCGGGGATGACCTCGTTAACGGAGCATCACATCAAAGTGGAGGAAGCGACACCGATAAAGCATCGACCTCGTCGTATGTCCCCGATAATGCTTCAGAAAGCTGAAGAAGAAGTAAAGGAGTTAGCTGAGAGGGGAGTTATTGACAGATCTGCGAGTGATTGAAGCAGTGCGCCAGTAAACGATACATACCGTCACGTAGCAAGACAACGACTCGACAGAGAAGGAATATCGAATGAGTGTGAAATGGGACGAACAGAGTAGAGTGGTGTCCATGTAAGTCTTGTGATGTCTTGTGCGTCAGTCAGTTGTGCCGTCCAAGTACTGCGATAACATTTTTTTTCACTGTGAAAATTTGTGTTGATTAAGTTTTTTACAGAATAATGGATCCGACTTTTCGACTTGAAAATTAGGCCGAGAAAAGCGAGGAGGAATGGGCCATGGAAGTTTCGCAGATATTATCCCTAGAGCGGGAAAATCGCCACAGGACGGTCTGCACGAAGAGTGCTGCTGCGCAGGGCGCAGCCGGCCCGCCAGGAAATGTCGCGATGGAAGAGAGCGAGGAAGCCGTCCGAGAATTGGACCTCTTCCTGGCTGGTGGCGAGAGCAGAGAGGCACCGGAAGGGGAGAAGGTAGCCGCCGTTTTCGCTGAGTCGGATGTGCCTCCAGAGCATGCCGCGGAATTCATACCGGGAGGAGGAGAGTGGAGTGAGTGGCGGGCCGAGAAAACGAGCGGCTGGACAAGGCATTGCGACTATTGCAAGAGATCCGATACCTGCCAACCGATGCTCAGGCATCGGTAATTCGGTCCGTGTTCGGAGGGGATGGTCCTCTCTTGAGCTCCGCTCCGACGGCTAGGGAGGTAGGACCTCAATGGAATTGCGAGCGAGGGAGAGTAGGCAGGAATTAGCCAGTGAAGTACGAGGAGATGAAGAGGCACGTCACGGGGGAGAAAAGAAGTAGCTACAACTGAAGGTTAGTGGTGAACATTTTTTTGTTTTTGTTTTCAATTCCATTAGGATATACTTTCGATTATTTATTAAGGATTACTAAGAAAATGTAATTACCTAGTCGCATCTAATTAGAGTCGAGATGGAAAATTCGAAAATGCGTATAGCGAGAGTGAGTGAGAGACCACGGGCGGGCTCGCACGTGTTGGGGATGTTTACACTATTCGGGAGTAAGATTGGGTCGGTGCGAGAGAGAGAGAGAGAGAGAGAGAGAGAGTTGCGCCCGGGAAGTGGGAGTAACGAAGACAAGGCGATCGGTCAAGCCGTATTGTGTATCATCATTCAAAATCCAAAATTATGATTCGACCCAAAATTGGCGTGAGTAGGGACGGATCTAACAGAGGGAAATTACGAAAAGTGGGAAATGGAACGGCTCACCCATTCGTTTACGATGTACGTGAACGTGTACATAAGATCGCCCATCTTTTCTATATGGACGATCTTAAATTATACGCATCAGGCGAGGATCAATTACATCGATCTCTGAACATCGCCCTCGCATACTCGAGAGATATCGGCATGGAATTCGGATTGGACAAGTGTGCAGTCGTTCATTTGCAGAGAGGAAGGTCAGGCTCCCATAACAACGATATGGAGCTCGTCAACGGAAATGTCATCCGCCACCTTAGCGCCGAAGAAGCCTACACATACCTGGGCGTACCTCCAAGGCATGTCCAGGATGTACAGGCTGCTAAAACCACCATCATTAAGAAATACCGGCGCATTCTCCGTCAGATCTGGTCATCAGAATTGACCGAGAGAAATAAGGTGGCAGCAAAGATTATGTTGGCCGTATCACCAGTGCTCTATTCATTTGGAGCACTGAAGTGGAACGTTGACGAGCTAAGGGATCTTGACCGAAGCACACGGAAGATGATTTGTATGCAACGCAGTTTGCATCCAAGATCTTCCGTGGAACGACTGTATTTGCCCCGAAATATGGGAGGTCGAGGCCTTTTGAGCCTGGAGTGTATGCATGACCGATTGGTCCTCGAGACAGCTTGCGACGTGATTAATCGAACGGAGGATCCCCTGATGATGCTAGTACATCAGCATGAAATTCAGGGGAAGGGGGCGTTTTTGTACAACGCGGCGGAACGAGCGGCGCGAAACCTCGGTCTGGTTTTCAACGTGGGACGTAGTGGTGCACAGGAGGCTGAATTAGTCATCAATCTGTGCCCAGTGCGTCTCAGGGCTAACA